>QTSX02002888.1:0-458771 GCA_014839935.2 Entomophthora muscae | reverse complement strand
TCTTGGGACACATAGTCTCAAAAGATGGCATCAAACCTGACAGTCAGAAGATACAAGCCATCTGCAAAATGCCACCTCCCAAAGACAAATCAGAACTCTGTACCTTCTTGGGAATGGTGGCCTATGTACAACGCTTCATATCCAACTGTGGCGTCTTGACTGCCCCCTTGTCCGCCATAACAGGCGCCAAGTCCAAGTTAATATGAACCCCCCAACATGACCTCTGTTTTAGACGTCTCAAGGAAAAGCTCACAACAGCGCCCATCTTACAATAACCCAAACAAGACGGGGAATACCAGATGGAAACTGACACTTCAGATGCATCCATTGGGGAGTACTACAAATTAAGAATAGTGATGGTGATTTCCTGCCTGTAGCCTACAAGTTGTGCAAACTGATGGATGGCAAGTGTCAATACCCAATCCACGACAAAGAACTGTTGGCCATTGTACACTGCCTAGTCAAATGGCGCTGTTACCTGGAACGGCAGGAAGAATTCACAGCACTAACCAATCATAAGTTGCTCATCTATTTCAATACACAAGCAAACCTGTCACGTCACCAAGCGCGGTGGATGGAAATCTTAGAAAGTTTTAACATGCTCATCCAATATAAGCCCGGGGCCAAACTTGCCATGGCAGACACCCTGTCCTGCCTGTATGGCTGCTCTTCTAGGGGAGAGAAAGGGCTTGACCCAGACTGGGCTCTCCTAGTGCTCTGTACAAAAGACAAAGGGTTCCCAGCAGGCACAACCAATATCACCAAAGAAACAGTCATCAAGAATGAACACCTCTTTGATGATGTATACGGGACTCTTCACAGAAAGATGTTGGATGGCACAACCATCCCCTACATCCCCACACATTAACAAGTCAATACCATTCTTTGCTACCACAGAGATCTTGGACATATCAAGAGCCAAAATCTATATGAATTCCTAAAACATAAAGCCTGGTGGCCAACCTTATACCGCAATGTCCAGGAAATGCTAGAACAGTGCAAGGTCTGCAAAAAGTTTGCCAAAAGCAAAACCCCGCCTAAGTCTGTACTCCCCATTCAAATCCAACTACCGTTCAAGGTATGGGCTCTTGACATTGTGGGCCCCATGCCAGGAAAGAACAACAACAAAAAATAAATCATCACAGCCATCAAGTTTGCAACAAGGTGGCCAGTAGCCCAAGCAGTGAAAACACACACCGGTAACAACATCCGACAATTCATTGGCAAGGAAATAATCAGCAGGTTTGGAAAGCCAGAACTCCTGATAACTGATGGGGGCAAATAATTGACCTCCAAAGACACCAATGTGTACCTCACTAATAATGGGGTCAAACACACTGTCACAACACCATACTATTCACAGGCCAATGGACACGTAGAGCGGCTTAATGATAGCCTTGTGCAAGCCCTAGCCAAACTCACCGCTGGGAGACCTGAAGACTGGTATAAGCAGCTACCAACTGCGTTACTTGTGTGTCAAACCCAAGTGAACAGATCCACCAGAAAAAGCCCATTTGAACTGGTATATGGCACACAGCCAAATATCATTCAAGCATTGACAGGACCCAAACTGGAAACTCCAAGTCAAGTCCCCCTTGCTCAGACCCTCAAATAATAGAGGCCAACAGCAAACAAGCAGCCAAAGAAAAGGAACACTTACAAAAGACCTTCATCCCCATCCGCCAAAGACATGAAGTCAGGGACAAAGTCTGGGTCATGCATGTTGACAAAAGCAAACTACAACCTGAAAAAGTAGGGCCAGCAATCATTCCAAAGGTAAACAACAATAACACTTACCTTGTGCAAGGGCTCAGGAAACACAAGCAAGACAAGACCTTACACCACAACCGCCTACAACCCTGCAAAGCAAGACAGAAACAATGAGAAACCGCCCTGCCTGCCACCAAACAACAACTGATTCAGTATGGCGCCTGGGCTCCTGACAACCTTCCTGACAACCTGCCCCCAGAGGAGGCCAACCTTCAGCCGGGGGGGGTGTGTGTGTCAAAACTGCAGGCTCAACCCGCCAGCAAGGTTCCAATCAAGCAGGTTTGTGACCAGCAATCTGATTACCTGGCCACCTGAAGCCAGACTAGGAAGTCAACTTGAATTACCAAATCCAACAACATGAACAGAGGATGATCCTTCACGGTGAATACCTCGATTTGGCGCTTGACTCATTATAAGGATCAAGCCACCTCCTCTTCCATCCAGCCGTGTGATCACCAATCATGTTCCTACTATCCATTGATTCACAATAGATATATAATCACTATCTTGCAATAAAGAATATTATTTATCTTCTAAATATTTTCCCCCATATAACTCTTCTAAAACAGCACAGTTACAGCATTATGATCACTTTGGTGTAAAATCAAACATTTTAAAGGAAAAAGAAAATATGCTTTTTATTAAAAATATCAATGATCTAAAAAATATTTGTGATCAAGAAGAAAAAAGAAAAACATTTATACAATTCAGCCTTAACTGATTCAATTGTTTCTCAAAAAGCATTTTTATATTTATGAAAGAAAATTTAGGCCTATAAAAAGGGAGCTTGAAGTTAAAAATCTATGCATTAATCTTTCATATTTGATGAAAGATGGGAAGCTATATACTTCACCTTTAACATTTGAAAGCTTCTCAGAATTATCTGAGATAAATTATTTGAAATCATGTGATAATACCAGATAAACAAAAATCTCATAAGATGCTAGTGATGTATTAGGGCAAGTCCATAAAGTAGGGCAGCTTACTAGAGGGTGTATTTTAAATAGAGTTATTAGTCTTTCAAAAACAGCAACCTTTTTTTTCTGAAACAAACTAAGAATATTTATGATGAGCCAAAGATAGGGTAATAGCATTTATAGCTTAAGGGCTGCTATTACTCTCCAGTGTAAATTATCATAGTTGTTTAGTTTGTATGATTTACTTAAGATATTCTCAGTAATATCAAAGGTTGCAATTTTAACCCTATGGGATAATAAACTTTCTTAAAAAATGTCAAATGATTCAAAGATTATTATAGGGACTAAAAATTTGATCACATTTTACATGCTTTGAATAATTTGAAGATAAAATAATTTAATTAAGTTATAAAATATTTAATCTGGCGCCTAGCATAACAAAAATTAATGACTAATATATTTAGATTTATAATTCAAACATTAAGTTTTTCTATTTTAATGAGTATTAGGCATCTAAATTTTGGACAATTTACTTAGGTCAAAGACCTTAAGTCAAAAACTGCAGAAATCACAAATGTGACCCCAAAAAGTGCAAAAATTGAAACACTATCTAGGGTGCAAAAATCAACAAAATCAAAGATCAAGGTGCAAAAGTTAATTTCCCAGAAGTTGACTTTAAAGCCAAAAAGCATATTCTTTTTTAAAATAAAAAATACTTTAAAATATTTATAGACTAAAAAGACCCCAATAAGTTTATTTCTGCAATAAAAAATATATGCTAGATAAATAAACTCTTTTCTTAAATTTGCTGTTTTTTAAAGAAAATCTTTTTTAGTTTTAAAAGCAAATTCTGACTAGAATTTATATGTAACTGTATTCAAATGAACATGAAATATGAAACTAAATACAAAACTACTTTAATTTTTTCATAGTAAATCTTTTACTTTCATAACACAAAATTAAAGAAAGTCTAAAGCAATGGAAGATTTTACTTGGAATGTTGAGAAATTTTGCAATTTTTTCATAATGAGTAAGCCAGTTAGAAGAGTTATAGAGCAGAAGGGAGTTTTTGTGACTATCTCAAAGCTGTTGAGATCCTTGATGCTCTAGGAACCAGTTTGACGTTGTCTAGAAACTCTTGATATATGGCTTTATTGGTTGTCTGTTCAACTTTAAGTTTGTTAATCAGGACATTGAACTTGGGTTTCTTCACCCCAACACAGTTGATAAACTTGTTGTGCCAGCTTTATAGGGAGGAAGCGGTCTTTATGGTCTTATTCTTAAAAAATCTTGAACTGGTTACATTCAATTTTTTTCTTTTCTATCATGGGGTCTTCTCTCAAATTTGCCAATCCATTGTTATTCAAAGTAATCAAAAAGTGGAGCAAATAGAGCAGCATTGTCCCCCATATACTTGCTCTTCTTAAAAGCCTCATTAATCTTTCTGGAGTCCTCTTTTCTCATCAAGGCAATGGCAGAAAAGGAGTTGAAGGCCACCTTGGGCTCCTGGGAGGTGTATCTAGTGGCCAGTCTGTTGAGCTCAGTAAAGCTCTGGAGCTTCCTTCTAAGCCATTGTTTAAAGTGAAAGAAGCAGCCATGAGGCTTGCTCTTAAATACTTTTTTGAAGTTATTGGCTTTAGCAGGCTCAAATTCAACAAGGAGGTGGGTATGATAAGGCTCTGATGTTTCCATGTCATCATTCTGGCTAGGGGTTTTGACTTCTTCCTCTTGAGGGTAGAGGTGGGGGCATCAGTGGGGAAAATGAGATCCAATTTCCCCTTTCATATTTCTAAGGCATGGGTATAGCCATCCTCATTTTGCCCTGGAATTAGAAAAAAACACCATTGGAAAAACCTTGCTACCATAATTCCCATGGATGTGCAAAAGCTAGGAAAATATCTTGGTGCATAATGAGAACATCCTATCAGCCAACCAGATATTGGTTACCATCAATCTCTAGGTTCTCCTGGGTGGCATAGCATATTATTCTCTTATGCTTATCAGGACCATTATCATGGAGAATTTTTTGTCCTTAGAGGTGACTCTAAGCTCATTGGGTATATCCAGCTCTAGGAGAGAGGTGGTAATTTTTCTCACGTTGTCAGAATTATGGTGGTTATCACTCACATACTTTTGGAGGGATCCAAAAGTTCTAACAGCTATCTTCTGGAAGCTGGTCAAATTGTGAAGGGCCCTAGTGACTATCTCCTGGGAGGTAAGGCCCCTGTTGGAAGGCTGCTTCTGGTGCAGGTACCACTTTACCAGGTGCTAGTAAACCCCAGTTGGCTCCAGGCAGGTATGCTGATTGTTCAGCTTCTTGAACTGGGTGAATCCAGTAATAGTCAGGCGGGAGGGGCAGACATACCCCTCACACTTGTAGTGATGAAGAATAAGGTGCTTCTGTTCATCATTGCACTTGGACATGAACCCATCATGTAGAACCCATAATTGCTCTTGGATGACATGATTGTGAATGAAAAGGGTAGGACATCAAGTCAGTTGAAACTCTTCTCATAGTTGCATACATTATGAACTTTCAGGATATCCCAGTGCTCAAGGTCATTCTCAGTGGGTGTAGTATTCTCAGAGTTTTAAAGGTCTTCATGTTCTTCTTCTGAGATTTGGGGGGAGTCTCCTCTTTATCTGCCTGGATGTAGCAAAAATTGTGCCCAGGTGGGCTCTTGGGGGGCTGGGGGTAGCTTCCTCTTCAGAAGTCTCCTTTTCTGGAGAGGGGGAGGACTAAGGGGTCTTCTTGGCAGCCTTGGTGGGATTCTTGTTGGCCTTGGGGTCAGGCTGATTAGTTCTGGAAAAGGTAGCCTTATTTGGGTTGATAGGAGTTGCTTTAGGGGGCATCTAGATGACTTAAAGTTAGTATATTTTAGCTGGTAAAAAGAATTTAAATTTTTAATAAAGCTATCTTTTTTAACAGAATCTAAAAGCCAGAGTGCTGTTTACTATATTTTGTAAGTTTTAATAAATTCTTTAACTGAGGAATTCAACTATGATGTCTTTGAAAGGAGTAAAAAGGGGGGTTTCAATCAGAAAAGTAGGGAGTTTCAATTTTGGCACTTTGATTTTGACACTCTCTAAAAACATAAGGAAACTTAGTAACATGTTAAATTAATTTAATAAATTTTTTAAAACTTGCAAAAAAAGAAGTATTACTAAACCTTTTATAAATCTATTTTAAATCAACCCAAAAGGCCTGCAACTTTGCTATGTTCTAAAACAGGTCTTTAACCTTTAAAACGCTAAATTCAAGCTTTAAACTTACATTGATTAAATATTTATGTTTTTTTAAAGTAGAGTGTTGGTTTGATTTAAATGTATCTTCTGTCAAGAATTTGGTCTTGAATGTTTTGTCTTTATTATTTGTCATTTATGTAGAGTTTTTGATAAGAGATTGTATGGCAACAATCTATAGCTAACAGTTGGATCTTTAGAATGCTTCAGACTGGCAATTCCCTGTCAGTCTGTAGGAGAAGTTCACATTACAGCAAGTGGACAGCAGCACACTCTACTTGGATACTTTCTGACTACTAGGCGGTAGCCAGTAGTAATACAATGATAGAGTTATGTATTCTCTATCTACAAGTAGTGAATATTCTGCTCATATCATCATTAGGAGAGCTCCTTTTATAGGACATCTAGTCCTCTTGCCATGATTATTTTCTGGCGCTTCTAACTCTTATTGGCCAGTCCACTGTTCCCCAGACTGCCAATTTCAGCCCCCAGAGCTAGGCATCCATGCCGTGCCAGCATGAGATTACAATATATTGTGGTCCTCAAGTATGTGAAACAGGGTCCTGGTGGCATCTTGTCCACTAATTCATCCGGCTTCACGTATTTGTTACCCTATGAATGGGTACTTTGCATCTTGCATTGGCAGCTAATTAACCTTCCATAGCTAGTCTCTTATTGGGGTCAAATCCAGCTGCTCAAAGTTTTGGCAGAGGAGCGTCCCATGGGAATATTATGTCACATTCCCAATCCTTCAATCTAATTAACTCAATCATCAGCCAATCATTAGTCTTGTGTGCGTATAAGGATCAAGCTTTGGAGTAATATGCAGTATAACTGATTACCCAAATCTATCAGTGTGATCCCATTAATACTTCCATTAAGCTTGACAGCTAAGTGACACCTAGTTGTTGCCAGCCAATGATTCAGAAGAGTAATGGTCAAGTCTACCATATTATTCTGAATTCTTGACACCTTCAATTTCTGTACTTTTTTTATAAACAACTATTGGAGCTTAATTAATAAAATATTAAATTACAATCATAATTTAAAATATATTGGTAAGCGATAAATCAGTGTATTATGAATTTTGATTTGAAGCACTTTTGATTTGTGCAATAATAAAACTTCACTCAGTAAATTACTAAGTGATTAGATAAAATTTGTTTCTATCACAACTTTATCTTTCACTTAATAGAAACACTAAAAGGTTAATCAAATAATTTACAGGTGGTTGTGAACCTATATGATAGAATTATTTTATTTGGTTGAGTAGGATATGTTTTTTTAAGCTTTTCTGATCATTTACATAGTGATAAAATTAATATTAGTGATATTTTAATTTTTTAATTTTGGGGTATCAAATATCAAATTGATGAGATTACTAGACTTTGATTTTTGCACTTTTTTTTGTCCCCTATATTCAAAAGGGTGAATAATATCTATTTTAAAAGCCATTTGGAATCAAGATGTATTTTAAATTTCATCAATTTGGGCACTTTAAACTTGATTTTTTTATTTTAGCTACTAGTAAAACATTTTAAAAAAGTCAATTTAGGAAAAACATTCAATTTTTAGACAAAAATTTTTATTGAAAAAAGTGTGGAGATAAAAAAATCCATTGATTTGGAGATTTCAATCTCTGCGCTTCAACTTTAGGCACCTGCTCTAAATTTTAGCTTCCTTATAATGCAATTTGGTGATTATTCAATAATAGGGCTGCAGCAGATATGAAACAATGCCTGCTTTATAAAAAGTAGTCATTTGTCACTGATTTGGAAACCATTCCAGATTATCCTCATAGCTGCAGTTTTTCCAGAATAATAGCCATAAACATCTGCAGACATATGTTTTTTATTTGGTTGAAAAAAGTTCTTATTTTTCATTTTAAAATTTGAAAGAAAAAACATAAGTTGAATTTGACTTTTAAGTCAAAAATAAAAATTTCATTAAAAATATATAGAAATCTGGCTTATCCAGAAAACAGAAAGTTGTCTTTGACCATTTTTTTAAAATTGAATCCCCCTAATTTAGGGGAATCCAAAATCTGAAAACTTGGTGGCTTGGATGCAGAGCAGAAAAATGTACCATCAATTATTTTCTGTCAACTGAATTCCTGTCAAATTTGAACCAGCTATAATTTTCCTCATAAGTGCTTTTTTATCTTCACAATATTCAAAAATTTGACAGTACTCTATTTACTAATAAAAGCTATGTTTTACACATAATTATTTTGTATTTAAGAAGCTTAATTTTAAATTTTTACTTTTCTAAAAACCAAAAGAATTAAATTTTGCTACCAGAAAATAAAATAGTATAGAATGATAAAAGGTCTAAAAAATAATATTTATAGAACAGGATTTATATATTTTTTTATTTTTATTATTGCAAAGTTAAAAATGTTACATATGAAGAAAATTATAGTTAGATTAGATTTGACTAGAAAATAATTGACATAATATATTTCTTCCCCTTGGATTATTCAATTATGGAAAATGCCATAATTGGCATGTTTTTAATATGCCACAGCCCTATTAGAGAATGCCAATGATTTCTAAAATATTGGTGTGATTCCACTCTAGATCTTTTGATATCCTTTTTAATACAGTCAATAATGATGTAACTGTGCTGTTTTAGCAGAGTTATAAGAGAAAATGATTGGAGACTAGATAATATTCTTTATTGAGAGATATACTTTATACAGTTTTTGTGAATCAGGATAACAGGAACATGATTATGGAGATAACTCACTTGGATGGTTAAGGGAGTGGTTTGATCCTTGTAGAGAGTCAAGCGCTGAATTGATATATCCATTGTGTGGCAATCACTATCTGGTCATGTTACTAGGTTTGGAAATTTGAGTTGACTTCCACATTTGGCTTTGAGTCACTGGGAAGTCAGATTGCAGGTCTTGAACCCATTTAATTGGAACCTTGCCAGGGGGTCAACCCCATTGTTTTGACAATAATTAAATTAATTTTAAATTCACCTCACTTATGCTTTTGAATTTAATTTCTTGTGTTTAACAATCCTACAGTTTTTTATTCATTAACCATGTTGTAACTGTGCTGTTTTTGCAGAGTTACATAGGGAAAAATATTTAGAAGATAGATAATAATCTTTATTGTGAGATAGTGATTATATAGCTATTGTGAATCAATGGATAGTAGGAACATGATTGGTGATCACACAGCTGGATGGAAGAGGGGGTGGCTTAATCCTGATAATGAGTCAAGCGCCAAATCAAGATATCCACTGTGAAGGATCATCATCTGTTCATGTTGTTGGATTTGATAATTCAAGTTGAATTCCTAGTCTGGCTTTGGGTGACCAGGTAATCAGATTGCAGGTTGCAAACCTGCTTGATTGGAACCTTGCTGGCGGGTTGAGCCTGCGGTTTTGACACACACACCCCCCCGGCTGAAGGTTGGCCTCCTCTGGGGGCAGGTTGTCAGGAAGGTTGTCAGGAGCCCAGGCGCCATACTGAATCAGTTGTTGTTTGGTGGCAGGCAGGGCGGTTTCTCATTGTTTCTGTCTTGCTTTGCAGGGTTGTAGGCGGTTGTGGTGTAAGGTCTTGTCTTGCTTGTGTTTCCTGAGCCCTTGCACAAGGTAAGTGTTATTGTTGTTTACCTTTGGAATGATTGCTGGCCCTACTTTTTCAGGTTGTAGTTTGCTTTTGTCAACATGCATGACCCAGACTTTGTCCCTGACTTCATGTCTTTGGCGGATGGGGATGAAGGTCTTTTGTAAGTGTTCCTTTTCTTTGGCTGCTTGTTTGCTGTTGGCCTCTATTATTTGAGGGTCTGAGCAAGGGGGACTTGACTTGGAGTTTCCAGTTTGGGTCCTGTCAATGCTTGAATGATATTTGGCTGTGTGCCATATACCAGTTCAAATGGGCTTTTTCTGGTGGATCTGTTCACTTGGGTTTGACACACAAGTAACACAGTTGGTAGCTGCTTATACCAGTCTTCAGGTCTCCCAGCGGTGAGTTTGGCTAGGGCTTGCACAAGGCTATCATTAAGCCGCTCTATGTGTCCATTAGCCTGTGAATAGTATGGTGTCGTGACAGTGTGTTTGACCCCATTATTAGTGAGGTACACATTGGTGTCTTTGGAGGTCAATTCTTTGCCCCCATCAGTTATCAGGAGTTCTGGCTTTCCAAACCACCTGATTATTTCTTTGCCAATGAATTGTTGGACGTTGTTACTGGTGTGTGTTTTCACTGCTTGGGCTACTGGCCACCTTGTTGCAAAGTCAATGGCTGTGATGATGTATTTTTTGTTGTTGTGCTTTCCTGGCATGGGACCCACAATGTCCAGAGCCCATACTTTGAATGGTAGTTGGGTTTGAATGGGGAGTACAGACTTAGGCGGGGTTTTGCTTTTGGCAAACTTTTTGCAGACCTTGCACTGTTCTAGCATTTCCTGGACATTGAGGTATAAGGTTGGCCACCAGGCTTTATGTTTTAGGAATTCATATAGATTTTGGCTCTTGGTATGTCCAAGATCTCTGTGGTAGCAAAGAATGGTATTGACTTGTTAATGTGTGGGGATGTAGGGGATGGTTGTGCCATCCAACATCTTTCTGTGAAGAGTCCCGTATACATCAGCAAAGAGGTGTTCATTCTTGATGACTGTTTCTTTGGTGATATTGGTTGTGCCTGCTGGGAACCCTTTGTCTTTTGTACAGAGCACTAGGAGAGCCCAGTCTGGGTCAAGCCCATTCTCTCCCCTAGAAGAGCAGACATACAGGCGGGACAGGGTGTCTGCCATGGCAAGTTTGGCCCCAGGCTTATATTGGATGAGCATGTTAAAACTTTCTTAGATTTCCATCCACCGCGCTTGGTGACGTGACAGGTTTGCTTGTGTCTTGAAATAGATGAGCAACTTATGATTGGTTAGTGCTGTGAATTCTTCCTGCCGTTCCAGGTAACAGCGCCATTTGACTAGGCAGTGTACAATGGCCAACAGTTCTTTGTCGTGGATTGGGTATTGACACTTGCCATCCATCAGTTTGCGCAACTTGTAGGCTACAGGCAGGAAATCACCATCACTATTCTTAATTTGTAGTACTCCCCAATGGATGCATCTGAAGTGTCAGTTTCCATCTGGTATTCCCCGTCTTGTTTGGGTTATTGTAAGATGGGCGCTGTTGTGAGCTTTTCCTTGAGACGTCTAAAACAGAGGTCATGTTGGGGGGTTCATATTAACTTGGACTTGGCGCCTGTTATGGCAGACAAGGGGGAGGTCAAGACGCCACAGTTGGGTATGAAACGCCGTACATAGGCCACCATTCCCAAGACGGTGTGGAGTTTTGATTTGTCCTTGGGAGGTGGCATTTTGCAGATGGCTTGTATCTTCTGACTGTCGGGTTTGATGCCGTCTTTTGAGACTATATGTCCCAATAAGGGTAGTTGCTCTTGGAAGAGCTAACATTTGGAGGGCTTGGCCAACAGTTTGTGTTGTGCCAGGGTTGCAAAGACTTCCTCCAGGTCTTTGTGGTGCTGTTCTACCAAGGGGCTGTAGACAATAATATTGTCCAGGTACACTAGGGCGTGTTTGCCTATGTGTGGCACAAACACTTTGTTCATGAAGGTTACAAAGGTGGATGGGTGCATTGGTCATGCCAAAGTTGAGTACCACACATTTGTAGGAACCGTACTTAGTGTGGAAGGCTGTCTTGGGGATGTCTTCCTCCTTGATGCAAATCTGGTTGTAGCCTGCAGTTAGATCAATCTTGGAGAAGACAGAGGCTCCTCCCAAGGCGTCAAAGAGATTGTCAATTAGTGGTAATTGGATAACAATTCTTAATGATGACTTTGTTTAAGGTGCAATAGTCTGTGACCAGGTGTAATGTACCATCCTTTTTAGTCACAAAAAATATGGCAGCCCCAAAGGGTGACTGTGAGGGGCGGATAAGTCCTTTTTCCAGTGCCTCCTTGAGATAAGCGTGCAGGGTGTTGTCCTTGTTTGGGGTCAGCCTGTAAACAGGGCGTGCCTTGGGTACAGCCCCCTTGAGTTGGATTGCATGCTGGATGTGTTTCTCAGGGGGTAGCCCAGGTAATGCCTCCTTAAAGATTTCTGGGTGCCAGGCCACAATGTCGCATTCTTGCGGTGTGGAGGTGTCCTGGTGGTCCTTGAAGTGTATGATTTCATACTGACAGGAGTCCCAGTCAATTGCTTTCAGGCTTTCCTTCTTGTCCAAAGTCTCTGTGATGCGTACAAAGACGTGGTCTTGTAGGAGTTGGTCTACAGAGTCCGGGTAGATTTGGTGGTTGACACCTTTACGCTTGATGGTCAACACTGAGGTTGCCCAGTCCACGTGGGGGTTATTTTTCCATAACCAGTCTAGTCCCAGTACAATGTCAAACTTAGGGAAGTCAATGACGGGACCTTGGATGGTTGAGTGGAGGTATCTCAAGCATGACGGAGAAGGGAGCAGTTTCTTTTGTCACAGCAATGTGATGTTTATCAGCCAGGATCATGTTTTTAATCCCCAAAGGATTAGTGGTCAGCTTGAATTTATCCACAAAGCTGCTATTGACTAAAGTTTGTTCTGTGCCCAAGTCCAGGAGTGCTGAGCCTGTGTAACTGCAAAAGCGGAAAGGGTAAGACATCAATTTATTGGGATGTCTGGCAATGTTGTATAGTACCAGGTCTTCCAAGGGCACTTGGATCATTGGGCATTGGTCCACGTCCTTGGGTCAGTATTCATTGTTGGGCAAGTAAGGAGTTGTGTGGGAAGAGCTTGGCTTTCTTAGTGCTCTCCCTGGGCTTTTCCCTCATCTTGGTTGCTTTGGGTGGTGGTGACACGGAAATGTGTACAATTTGACTGGCTGTTATTTACATTCCCATTCTCATTTGAACCTGTGGGCTTGTGGTTGTTGTTGTTGCTGTTGCCTCCAGGGGGTGGTCAAGAGGAGCGCCCAATTGGATGGGAGTCCTTGGGTCTTTCTTGTTTCCCAGTCTGTGCCTTGTGCAGAGCGTTGGATGTTTGTTCCGCTTTTTCCGCTTCACAGTACAGGCTTTGCAGGTTGATAACCTGGTCCAGGTTCACATGTCTTATCATATGCAGCTTGAGAGCAGTTGTAGTACATGAGGTGTGTTGCTGGGGTGTCAAAGGCCATGTCAGATGGGGCACAGAGACAGAGTTCCTCGTAGGCGCAGGTGAGTTCCTTCATGGTGCCTGTCTGGGTTAGGTTCTTTACTTGGCGTATGATCATGAGCGCTGTATCCTTAAGTACAAATCTCGCCAAGAAGTCCTGTTTGAAGGTGTCCCAGTTCTTGTCAGTGTGCTCTTTGTGCCACTTGTTGCACCAGGTGCCAGCGTCATGGGTCAGGCAAATGTGAGATCTCTGTGATCCAAAATTGCTGTGGGCATTCCATCTGAGCCAGCTTGCTTTGGGCGGACTGGATCCATGCAGCAGCATTGTTGTTGTTGGCCCCTGAAAAGGGCTCCAAGGCGGCACTGCAAAGTCTTTGTGCAACATAGGTGGGAATGGTGGTTTTGTCAGCTGGTTGTGGCATTGAGGAAGACGCCTGAAAGAACCCTTGGGGGGACAGGGCGTTGAAGGCAGGTAGCGGGATCACCGTGTTTTAGTAGAGAACAAAGCTATCAGGTATCTCAGTACCAGGAGTATACAGCATCCAGTTGGGCGGGAGGCCAGACATAATTCTGTTGAGGATTTATTGGCTGCGGCGTGTGCGGGCAACAGGTAGAATTTTTCAAGATAAGATAGGATGGAGAACCTATCTGTGCTACCAATGTCGTAACTGTGCTATTTTAGCAGAGTTACACAGGGAAAAAAATATTTAGAAGATAGAAAATAATCTTTATTGTAAGATAGTGATTATATAGCTATTGTGAATCAATGGATAGCAGGAACATGATTGGTGATCACACGGCTGGATGGAAGAGGGGGTGGCTTGATCCTGATAATGAGTCAAGCGCCAAATTGAGATATCCACCATGAAGGATCATCATCTGTTCAAGTTGATAGATTTGATAATTTGAGTTGACTTCCTAGTCTGGCTTTGAGTGACTGGGTAATCAGATTGCAGGTCACGAATCCGCTTGGTTTGAACCTTACTGGCGGGTTGAGCCTGCAGTTTTGACAATCATTTTAGGTTGTCTTCAGCTCGATTGAATTAAATAAAGTATCACATTGCACATTAGAATCCTTTACTTCTGATTCATGTATCTCTTATTTGCTTGAAAAATTTACTTAAATTTTAAAATTTCATCTCCAGGGTACAGATAATTCAACCATCTATAAAATATAATGGTGTCAAATTGAATAAATGGTTTCTATTAATTATTATACTTTTCACCCAGCTGAGTTGCTTGTAATTACAATTTGAAAGTTGGTTCTTGTATTTGACAATCCTGCATTTTTCTCTACAGGTTCTGATCTACAGTACTTGCAGATAATCTTAACATTTACAATAATTTTATTCTATATTTTTATTAGTTCTTTACTTCTACCATTTTACTTTTTCTCCAGTATCACATTTTAATTTGAATGTTTCTATGACTTTTATTTTAAAAAATTTCAATCAAATTCTATAACTTTGCACATTTGAATTTGATGAGTTTTTGTTTTAAATGTGAAAATTAGATAACCTTTATAGCCTAAAGAACTGAACTTCACTAAAACTAAGTTTGATAAACCATTTTGCTGGGTAAATTTAGTATTTTATTATAGAAATACCGTTTGCAGTCGTATGAGTCTATATCTGGGTAATAACACAGCACGTTTTTAAATTCAAGCTTTAATTGTTTATAATCAGACATGTGAAGTCACATATTGGGATATTTAAAAATGGGAAGAGAACTAAAATCAATTAGATTGTGTTTAATTTCAGTAAGCTTTAAGCTCCAAAACAGGAGGTAATGGATGGAAGAAGCTTTCTCCAAAAACCTTGAAAGTCTGGCCCGGATTAAAGGTTAACTCTATGTAATTCAAGAGCTTTAGTTATTGTAGTTGATGATCTTCTGACAAACGTCTTTCTTGGTTGTACAACACCATGCAGCTGCAGCCTTTTTAACTGTTGAGAAATTTGCTTCTAGGACCGGTAAGACAAAGCAATATCCAGATCACGCACGAGTTCCGATGATGATTGTTTTAGGGTGGTTTCATCTGTACATCCTTGGCAAGCCACTTCTACGCAGGTGCCATCTTCGCTGCGCTTTTTACAAGAAATGTGTTTTTTTTCCAGATCCATAGCAGATGTTGCGTAAGATAAGAAAGGATAGAATTTTGCTTGGATTTGAAGGGTGATGGGTACTTGCTTAGGGGGGTTGTATTCTTTTATGGCTTGGAGAGAACCTACGAGACTGATTAGAGTGATTAACTTCATTATGCCAAGATTTCAAGTTGTATCGCTTGGTTTAAGTACTTTGTCCTCAGACAATAGTTGTGAGCACCTGATACATATTCTCTTGAGTGTAACAAAAGATATAAATAAACGCGAGTCTGTCTGTTATATCAGGTTGAGTGAACTCAAGGAGTAAGAGATTAAATCAGTTTTTCCATATTTTTTATATTTAAAGTCAATGGTCAAGCCAGTAGTTTGAATTCACTCTTACACACAATCCCTTGATAGCACCTTTGGAAGAATGTAAGTTTAATTCGGTGGAATGTGGCCTAAATTATGTAGAAATGAGATCATATTCTACTCATCTTTAATAAATATTTATTTAACTACTTGATTTTTGAATGTGGCTCAACCCCTGCAACCAATGTAAAGAGGCGTATCTGTATAATTATTCTATTCCAGAATGTGTGGATTAAAGTTGAAAGCGGAGAAACATATTGTTCGAAATACTTTTATATTATTGGATGTTCCAACTCCTCTCTAAAGATTAAGTTGTCTGGAGAATGTGAGCTTGATCTTTTTAAAGATATTTTATCGAATTAGAAATATAAATAACAGGTTTAGTAAGAAATGCTTGGCTTGCAAATTTAAATTTTATTTACTTAAAGTGAAATAATATGATATTTTTACTCAGATGCCTCACCTAATCTGAGTGGATGAGACTGTTTCGGAGTAAGGCATGAATCACCTGATCTAAGTGATACATACTGTTTCAGAGTTAAAAGATAAATCACATGATCTAAGTGATACATACTGTTTCAGAGTTAAAATTAATTATCATTCCATCATCCTAATTAGATGTCAGCAGAGCAAACTAGCAGCAACATTATTAAGGATCATTAAAAGGATTTTTTTATAAAAATTAAAGTACCTAGATAGTTTTTTAGATAAATCCAAAAAAATGGTACTGTAAATTCAGGACTTAAATGTAAAAATGCAGGATTTTCAAATCCTTGGTCCAAATTTCAAATCATATTTGCGGGCAACTCAGCTGAGTGAAAAATAAAATATTTAATAAAATCAACCATTTATTTTGTTTTTTTGGTTTATTTAAATTGGTAAATTTTGAATCTCTTGAGCAGATAACTCAACTAACTAAAGACAAAACACAACAAGCAATTGCAGGATATATGAATCATAAATGCGGGATTCTAATGTATAATTTGAGATTTCCTGTATGTCTAACAAATCATAGACAACATGTAAAAATTAATGAATCTAAAATTGTGGGATTGTCAAATCCAAGAACTGAATTCCAAATCAAAAATGAGGTAAATTTGAAATAAATATAATATATGGGTGTCTCAAACAGGAAGTCAAAGGATCTATAGTGGATTTGTACTAATTTTTTTTAGGAATCACAGGCATTCTCAAAAATCACCCTATTCCAGTTTAGGACGGCTAAAATTTAGATCCTACTATTCACCAACTTAACATACTTAATGTCAGGAATGACAATCATTTTCCCTTTGAAACCCGGGCCTTAGAGCAGGATTCAAATGCTGACCCTGATCCACCACAGACTGCCAGCCCTGGGGACCAAGGGGCTGACTGCCCATGTTTTTCTGGGGTCAAGCCCCCACAAGCTGAGGCTAAAAGAGATTGTCAGAGCAATGAGGCCAGCCAAACCCGGGCAATCACCCCACCAAATAAGGGTTTAATCAAGGCGCCTAATGGAGGTGACAAAACGCCAACCATTAGCTTTGTGGGTTTGAAGGCTACACCAGTAGCCAATCAAGAGCCATCCTTGGGAAGAGGCATGGGCCTGTGGCCTGACCCTATGACCACCACCACAGAGACAGAAAATCAAGTTGCCAACTTGAGATCCTTGACCAATAAAAGAACCCCTGGCCCAGGTGCCATTTTGCCACCTCTGATTCTAAGCACCCAGATTCCCTGGACCCATAACTCCTAATGCCCTGAAAAAAACCCCTGTGAAAAATTTTAAGTTTGGAGGTGGGGTGCTATATAGACCCAAGGACCCCATACTCCAAAATTATTGCCATTTTTTAGATAAAGATTATGTTAATTTGGTTTACACAGCTACTGTCTTATTTTGTCTTTGCCATCTATCAAATCAGTATAAGATCCTCCTGTCCTCCTGTCACTCTGCCTGCAGATTTCTGTCCTCCTGGTGCTCTCATTGATCCCATTCATTTCACTGAATACCCCCTAAAGCCTGAGTGTAAGGATTACACCCCAGAAAGGATCCTTAAACTAGATCCTTTGGCTTGCATTCAATCTGCAGTTAGATACAACCAACAAGGGCCCTGGAGTCTATCAACACCTTAGATGTTCAGAGGCAAGTTCAACTACCTGCCTGCCTACAAGCTTCATATGAAACCACCTGTGACCCCTAAGCCAATGCCTGCCTCCTCACCCACCCTCCCAGACGACCACACTGGCAAGCTGTTTGGGATTGTGTACATCACCCTCACAGGGGTGATTGACACTATAATCCTGGCCACTGGCTCATGGTCCTGGGTGTGTAAGTCCTTCTCATACCTCTTTAATTTATCTCCTCTCTTGTGGTGGGCTCTACCTGCAAAAAACCCGGCCTGAGTGATCCCTGAAAATGACGGGCCAGCCGCCCAAGATTGGATCTGTGACAGATCCAGGCCTAACCAGTCCATCCTGCCATTACCCTGCCCTTGACTCTTATTGCTTTTACCTTCCTGGGACAAAGCTTTGAGGAGCTTTGTCTCCAGGGAGGCAGTTTTCTTGGATAACACTTTATTGTCATCCCGCCAACGAGCCATGATTTCAACACTTTTTTCCTCTTGTGCTCTCAACGCCTCAATTTCACAATTTGCCATCTCTTTTACTTGTTACAAGATTTCATCCCATCCTACCAACAATTTCCAGGCATCCTAAGCATAAATTTGGTTCCCTTGGACAGGAGTCCCTTCCTTTTCAAAGTAGTCGGAATACAGCTCTTTGAACGCAGCCTTTACTTCTACTAAAGATTCAGCAGGAACAGTCTTAGTGATCTCCAGGCTGGTCCAAGCTTCTTCCAATGTACTTGTAGGAACCTCCTTTCTTGCTGCAGCAGTTTCCACACAAAGGACACCAAACTTGGCTCTCTCAAATTTTAACAAAGAAGGCATGACAATTGAAAAATAGGTGAGGGGAAAGCATCAAAACCGACAATGAATATGAATATTTTATTAATGTTTAACTGTTTTTGCTTATATACCATTCAGGGCATACATGGCTGAAAACCCCTCTGGTTCCTGAATCAACCAATGATTTGTGTCACATGGCCTATGACATTCAAGTCATCCAACATAGATCTTTACCTGAAAGATCACCAGCAATTCTCAACCTATGAGAATTGACCTACAATGGGCAGAAGTCACCTGACTCCATTCAACCCAATGTACCAATTTGGCATGGAGCTTCCCCAGCTCCCAGCGCCAAAACCCTGTGGATTGCACATCCTAAACTCAGCTATCAGTGTTCCAACTGGGAACCAGCTGATCAAACCTGAATTCCTAGGCATCCTTGCCTATATTTAGTTATTTTTGCATTTAATGGGGTTTTGCCTTAAAACCCATTAAACTGCTTCAAAACTCAAACCAGGCGCCACTGCGGCGCCCAGCAATTTTCCCAGGCGGCGCTCAGCGCCTCAGTGCCAGAGAAAATTTGATAGCGGTGCCTCGGCGCATCTCAAATTCATTAGGCGGCGCGGCGGCGCCTCTAACCCAAATAATTTGCCAACACGGCGCTTTTAACCCAAATTCCGGGGGTTTTCCCATGGTTAACCTTAACCAAACTTCTTGAAAAAAGTCAAGGCCATTTTAATATAATCAAATCCTCAATAATTATATCCTGTATTTATCAATTAATCTTCCTGATTAACTAACCTATTTTGAGACGCCCAGTCTCCAAGATTGATTTGGCCAATCTTGCTTCCATTCTTTTAGTTAGCCTAACCTAACTAAATATTCATATTCTGTTTTTTTATTAAACATATATATCCAGTTTATAGGAACCTTTTCCTTAAGAATTCCACACAAACCTATCTATATGTAATAAACAGCAAAAACAGAACATCTTTATATTTTGGAGCATTTATTCGGCTAAACGCTCAGCAGTGACTGTAGTACAGTCACAGGATCCCTGATACTTAACAATAAAATTGTCTAAAATATACAATCCTCTTTTTGAGTTTATTTTTTAATAAAAATTTATTATGTCTTTTTAAATAACAACCAAGTCAACAGGCTATTCCCTGGCCTTGACAAAATCATGCAGGACTACACTGGGGCTTCCAATAGTGAAGCCTCTGTCTATGGACATTCCCAACCCCCAGGCCCCTCCCCAAGCACTACCCAGGAGTGTGTTCTTTCTCCTGTGTCCTCAAGCATGGCCCTTTTTTTCCATCACACACAGGCAGCTGCTAACCCAAATCATGTATCAACACTAGTATCTGGAATTGGCCAATTGAGCCAAGGATGCACCCAGAGAAGCCAGAATCCAGAAGCAGCCAATCAGATGGTACCATCTGGTTCCCAAGACAGACGCATCCCACCTCCAGCTAATCATCATGCAAGACGCAGAAGAAAGCTAATCACCTCAGGAATTGTTTCAAAATGGTCAAAAAACAAGGGATGATTATGTCCCTTGGGGAAATTGCAGCCATGATGGGGTTTGCAAAGTCCACTGTGGCTGCAACCCTACAAGCCCACACCAATTGTGGCCCCCTCCCAAGAAGACCCCAACTGGTGCCTGTACTTCAACTGATGGTGAAAAAGCCCACCCCCTTATGATGGCCATCATAGAATGTGACCCGAGGATGCCCCTGGTCCAGGTACATCTCCAACTGGGACTCCACAGCATTTTCACAAATAAGAGAACAGTCAATTTGTGGATGCACAGAGTTGTGGTTGCTGCTAGAATCTTGTCCAATCAAGTTCTTAATGGTCCCAGTTTGGTGGATACCAACCCATACAATTCAACCATTATTAAGTTTATAAAAGAGAGGGCAATAAGGATGCACAATGATGTCATCTTCTTGTTGTATTACAAGATTTCTGCAAGTATCCAAGACTATGAAGAAAGTGTATCTAATCTGACATTTACAAGCAAGGCCCAATCTTGTATTAATTTGTCAGGTTTTGTTGGCAGTTTCCTCATTGGGTGTCAATTATTACTCAGCAATATCAAACACTGCAGATGGGTATACCTACCAGACAGAGCTCAAGGGCATGCTGGAGGAGTGGGCTACCCAACAAGTTGTGTATACAGTTGTACTGAGTGCAGAGATGGAGCAGCACAAATGTGCTACCCAAGAAATCAGGGCTGCAGGGCATACCTGCTGGTCCTACCCCATCAACTACGCCAACATGCATCTTGCAGATGTATGTCTTTACAATTTTGGTTCAGCTCTTAGATGCTTAAAGCCTGCCACCTACAATAAACTGTGCACCTGAATTAAGAAGGGTTAAGAGCTTTTCCCTTCCATATTTGTCCAGACTTATCAGATCTCATCATATTCTATGCAAGTGATAGTGATAAGTCTAGAAAGGACTTCTGTCTCCCCTCATGCTCATCCATTTGGTTTTTTAAGCCTGAATATGTATCAGAAGAAAAATTTGACCAATTGAAGCAATCAGCTCTTTCCGCCTCTTCCCAGTCAACAAACTCTGCCTCCTCAACTCCCCCATCAAGACCAAGCCACCCGCTTTTTCAACCCTGACTCCCAAACCACCACCCATTCCCTCCCCACTACCTCTGATGCCGTCCCTTTTACAGGCGCAGACAATGGTGACATACATTCCACCCATTCTCTCCTCTACTCATCCTTTGATGAGTAAAAATTAAACCTTTCTTAGTGACAACTTTTTAAAATTGATATTATTTCTTTTGATTTATAATTAATAATATATTCTTTTTAAATTATTGACATTCCCCATAATCAAAAAAATGTTGTACACTTGATGTGTAACATATATATTTTTCATCAATATTTCAAGATTAATAATAAAGTAAGGACCAAAAAATGTAGAAATTACATTAGAATATTGAAGCTAAACATTAACTCTTGAAAATATTGATGAATATATATGTTACACATCAAGTGTACAACATTTTATTGATTATGGGGAATGTCAATAATTTAAAAAGACTATATTATTAATTATAAATCAAAAGAAATAATATCAATTTTAATAAGTTCTCATAAAGAAAGGTTTAATTTTTACTCATCAAAGGATGAGTAGGGATAGAATGGGTGGAATGTATGTCACCATTGTCTGCGCCTGTAAAAGGGACAGCATCAGAGGTAGTGGAGAGGGAATGGGTGGTGGTTTGGGGAGTCAGGGTTGAAAAAGCGGGTGGCTTGGTCTTGATGGGGGAGTTGAGGAGGCAGAGTTTGTTGACTGGGAAGAGGCGGAAAGAGCTGATTGCTTCAATTGGTCAAATTTTTCTTCTGATACGTATTCAGGCTTAAAAAACCAAATGGATGAGAATGAGGGGGGGGCAGGAGACCTTTCTGGACTTATCACTATCACTTGCATAGAATATGACAAGATCTGATAAGTCCTGGACAAATATGGAAGGGAAAAGCTCATAACCCTTCTCAATTCAGGTGCACAGTTCATTGTAGGTGGCAGGTTTTAAGCATCTGAGAGCTGAACCAAAATAGTAAAGACATACATCTGCAAGATGCATGTCAGTGTGGTTGGTGGGGTAGGACCAACAGGTATGTCCTGCAACCCTAATTTCCTTGGTTGCCCATTCCTGCTGCTCCATCTCAGCGCTCATTACAACTGTATACACAGCTTGTTGGGTAGCCCACTCCTCCAGCATATCCTTGAGCTTCATCTGATAGGCATGCCCATCTGCGGTGTTTGATATTGCTGAGTAATAATTGACACCCAATGGGGAAACTGGCAACAAAACCCTGACAAATTGATACAAGATTGGGCTACGCTTGTAAACATCAGATTAGATACACTTTCTTCATAGCCTTGGACACTTGAAGAAATCTTGGCATACAAACAAGAAGATGACGTCATTGTGCGTCCTCATTGCCCTCCCTTTGATAAACTTAATGATGGTTGAATTGTAGGGGTTGGTATCCACTAAACTAGGACCACTGAGAAATTGATTGGACAAGATTCTAGTGGCAACTACAACTCTGTGCATCCACAAATTGACTGTTCTCTTATTTGTGAAAATGCTGTGGAGTCCCAGTTGGAGACGTACCTGGACCAGGGGCATCTGTGAGTCACGTTTTATGATGGCCATCATAAGGGGGTGGGCTTTTTCACCATCAGCTGAAGTACAGGCATCAGTTGGGGTCTTCTTGGGAGGGGGCCACAATTGGTGTGGGCTTGTAGGGTTGCAGCCACAGTGGACTTTGCAAACCCCATCACGGCTACAATTTCCCCAAGGGACATGAGCATCCCTTGTTTTTTGACCATTTTGAGAACAATTCCTGAGGTGATTAGCTTTCTTCTGCATCTTGCATGATGATTAGCTGGAGGTGGGATGTGTCTGTCTTGGGAACCAGATGGTGCCATCTGATTGGCTGCTTCTGGATTCTGGCTTCTCTGGGTGCCCCCTTGGCTCAATTGGCTGATTCCTGATGCTAGTGTTGATACATGATTTGGGTTAGCAGCTGCCTGTGCGTGATGGGAAAAAGGGCCATGCTTGAGGATACAGGAGAAAGAACACACTCCTGGGTAGTGCTTAGGGAGGGGCCTGGGGGTTGGGAATGTCCATAGACAGAGGCTTCACTATTGGAAGCCCCACTGTAGTCCTGCATGATTTCATCAAGGCCATGGAACAGCTTGTTGACTTGGTTGTTATTGAAAGAAGACATAATAATTTTTTATTAAAAAATAAACTCAAAAAGAGGAGTGTATTTTTTAGTCAATTTTATTGTTAAGTATGTTAAGTTGGTGAAGAGTAGGATCTAAATTTTAGCCATCCATAAACTGGAATAGGGTGATTTTTGAGACCCCCTGTGATTCCTAAAAGAATTAGTACACATCCACTCTAGATCCTTTGAATTACTGTTTGAGACACCCATAAATTATATTTATTTCAAATTCACCTCATTTTCGATTTGGAATTCGGTTCTTGGATTTGACAATCCAGCAATTTTAGATTCATTAATTTTTCCATGTTGTCTATGATTTGTTAGACTTACAGGAAATCTTAAATCCTACATTAGAATCCTCACATTTCTGATTCATGTATCCCGCATTTGTTTGATGTGTTTTGTCTTTGGTTAGTTGAGTTATCTGCTCAAGAGATTTTAGAAATTTGCCAATTTAAATAAGGCAAAAAAGTCAAATTAAATGTTTGATTTTATTAAATATTTTATTTTTTCACTCAGCTGAGTTGCCTGCCAAAGTGATTGAAAATTTGGATAAAGGATTTGACAATACCACATTTTTATGTTTAGGTTCTGAATTTACAGTAATAAAGGGGGAGTTAACCGCAATGGTCCAGAGAATCAAGGAAGAAATTGGGATTGTGACAGATCTGTTAAGTTGCCAGAAGGAGAAAAAGATGCTATCACCAAAACCTCTAGAGAAGGGAAGCCCTATAGTTCCGGCATTACTTGCCAAAAGTGCAACATAAAGGGGCACTGGGCAAGTCAATGTTGGTCCAAAGGCAAACCTCCTGGGTTTAATGTAGTAGTAGAGACAAAAGAGAATAATCAGGGAAAAGCAAAGGCAGGCCAGTAATGGAATACACTTCACCTGCCACTCCCTCAATTATTCCAAAAGATCCCAACAGAGACAAGCCAAAGGAGCCAGCCAAGACTGCCAAGGAGCCAGCTGAGACCACTGAGGACCCTGCCGCAATTACTGCCACCAAGAAAGGATTCTCCTGATGTTCTTTACCCCTAGACAAGACTTTGAAGAAGATCCAGTACACAAATTGATTGCAGATGACTTGTATGCTATTCCTGCCCGCGGAAGAGGAAGATCACAAAAACCACTGCCAACACAGTTGAGGTGGTCTTCAAACCTTATGCAGTGCAAGTAAAGGAAACTTGTCTAAACAAGAATCCAAACGTGTTCAGTGATGTGCCCAATCTCAAAGGAGTCCAGCTGGCAATGAAGCTCAAAAATATAGAGAATAACTTTCCTGAAATAGGACAGAGTCTGAAGCAATACTTTGACATGCCGGCCCCTCTTGGAATTTACCTATTAAACTTACATTCTGAAACTTACTCTGAGTGTACTTATGCAGAAATTTCTGTTAATAAGGTGAAAGTAAGAGCCATAATCAATAGCAGCGCTCCAATCAACATAGTTTCAACCTGCCTGGTTCAAAAATTAGGATTGTCCCCTGATATTGCGCACAGCAAAGTTTATGGCACTGACAGTCTACATGCTACAACTTCTGAAGGAGCAAACAGTGCTATTCCAATGTGATTTGGACCCATAGCTGTCTCTTTGCCAGCCGTAGTCCTCCCCAGTCAAAACTACAATGTTTTGATTGGAACCACCTTCATGTGTAAATATGGAGTGAAGATTGATATGGAAAACAACACCTTCACCATATTGAAACAGACCATACTGCTGTATTATACAAAAGACGCTGCCAGTGTTAAGGAGAAACTGACAATCAATTTGGCGTATAAGGACGGGATTGTGGTGGTACCATACAAGAAGAAGGGAAGAAAGAGCAAGAAATTGCCAACCCAGATCAAAGAGCATAAGGAATTTCCACTTTGCTCTCTGGTAACCTTCACTATCAAGTCTGGTACACAACATGTTGTACCAACAGGGTTGACCCTAGAAATTCCTGCAGGCTTATACAGAGAAATACAACAGCCATGGGGAAGGTCAAGGTTTGAGCCCTGCGTAGCACCTGGTATAATAATACCAGGACATGGCAAAGTACACATTCTAATTGCCAACCTGAAGAACCAAGATGTTCACGTAAGAAAGCATCAGATTGTGGGATTTGTAAACCTGCTTCCAATCAAGGAATTGGCTAGCTTCAAATGTATTGAGAACCTATCTGAGATGGGGCTACCTGATCAGGTGAAGCCAGTGCCTATGTGACTACCCCATTGGCCAACCTGTCCTCTTTAGACAAAGAGCAATGGGAACAAGCAAGTGCTTTGAAAGTACAGGTGCATCTTTGCCAAGGATGACTTTGACTTGGGATGTGCTGCGGACGTTACCCACCACATCAACACAGGCAATAACAAACCAATTTGACTCTGCCCCATCCAAAGATCAAAGGCCAGTGAAGAGACTGTCAATGAAAAAATACTGCAGCTCCTGGATAGAGCAATGCTGCTTCCTTTGAAGAGTCCTTGGGAGTTGCCCATCCTGATAGTAAAGAAGAAGGACAGGAGTAATCAAGTAGTCATAGACTACCAACGTCTAATTATGATTATAAAAATGACCCATAACTGCTGCCAAGAATTGATGACGCCTTGGACCGCCTGGGAGGCGCAAAGTTCTTCTCCTCAATGGATCTGATCTTAGGGTATTGGCAGATTGAGCTGCCACCAAAAGTACAAGAGAAGCGTGCTATTATTACTTCACAGGGCCTCTTTTAACCAACATGCATGCCCCAAGGATTGTGCAACGCCCCAGCAACATTCCAACATGCTATGGATACCATACTGTGGGATATTAAGTTGTACTGCATCCTTGTATATTTGGATTATATTAACGTCTTCTCTAGGCCGTTCAAAGAGCATCTAGAGCACTTGGAAGCTATTTTTAAACAGCTAGCAGATGCAAATTTAAAGATCAAGCCTAGTAAATGCCAGTTCTAAAGGAGCAGCTTGAATACTTGTGTTTTGTGATTGACACTAAAGGACTACAGCCTTAACCCTCCAAGATAGATGCCATAACCAAGAGGAAGACCCCTGAGAGCAAAAAAGATATTCAGGTATTTTTAGGTATGGTAGGTTATTATTGTAGGTTTATTCCAAGTTTCTTGCGTATAGGTAAACCTCCCTTCCACCTACTCAAGAATGGAGTACCTTTCACCTGGACATCAGCATTCCAGGCTGCCTTTGATTTGTTAAGGACCAGCCTGTCTGTCAGCCCAGTACTAATGTACCCCAACTTTACCAAGACTTTGTGGTCCACACTGATGCCTCACTTGAGAGCGCTAGGAGCAGTACTATTCCAGAATGACAATAATGGTGAAGAGCACCCAGTGGCTTATGCTAGCTGCTCCATGAACATCCATGAGTGGAACTATACTGTAACAGAATGTGAATGTTTGGCAGTAATATACGCCTACAAGCAGTTCTGGGTATACCTCCATGGAGTTCAATTCACGGTAGTGACGGACCACACCAGCCTAAGTTAGCTCCAGAACCTAAGGGAACCAGAATGTTGCTTGGCATGGTGGGCCTTAAAACTAAAGGCCTTTGATTACAAGATAGTACACTAGCCAGGTGAAAAGCACTAAAATGCTGGTTTCCTATCTAGACTCCCAACTGTTAACATAGTGTTGTTGCAGGCCAATAAACTATATGATAAGATGTTAACTGGCCAGTTTGAAGACAAGCCCAAAGAAATCCAGGATATCCTCTGGGAGCTAATGAAATATTGTAGAGTAGAAGACGGTAAACTCTACAAGTACCACCAAGGGAACAAGTACATTTTCCCCTGCCCTTCCAAAAGATCATCCCTGATCATGGCTGCGCATAAGGCTGTAGGTCATGAAGGCCTCTGAAAGACTGTACGCCAGTTACAGCTTCATTACTACTGGGAGTCCCTCCTATTTGACACCAATGAGACCTTAACTTGCTGCAAAGAGTGCCAGCACAAACAGCCATTTCAACCCAAGCATCAGTATAAGGCTGCCAAGCCAAAATTTTCTTGGCACATCATCAGCATTGATATGGTTAACCTCTCCCAATGTGCTTTGGTTGGCTCAGGTACATCATAGTAGCCATAGACCACCTTATCAAGTGGGTTGAGGTAAAAGCCCTCCAGCACGTGAGTGCAGAAGCAACTGCCAGGTTCATCTTAGAAAAGATTATTTACTTCCATGGCTGCCTGCAATTTATCCTTACTGACAATGACACTAACTTCACTGCCAACGTCATCTCAAAGCTTAAAAAGCTCATGGGCATGAGGGGAGTGCTCTCTACTCTGTACCATACAGAAACAATGGGATGATTGAGAGAGCAAACAGCACTTTGGTGAATATCATTCACAAACTGGCAGACAAGTGCACCTCCAAGTGGTATCTGTTCCTGTCAGCAGCAGTGTTTGCCTACAGCATATCTATTCGTAGAACAACCAGGTTTTCTCCATTCCAACTTATGTATGTTTGACACCTGGCCATACCGCCAATCCCTGGGGAGATCACTTAAAACCAGTACATGACAAAGTTGGCAGATACATTGATTAAGCTTCAGGCTGAAGCCTTCCCAGAAACTACGCTGGCCAGGACAAAAGGGCGCCAGCACAATAATGCCAACTGCTGTGCTTTGCCAGAATTCAAGGTTGGTACCCAAGTATCCTATCACAACAAAGTAATAGGAAGAGCACATAAGCTTGACACCATCTGGAAAGGACCCTTTGAAGTCAATGAGAAAACAGGCCAAGACATCTACTCTATCAAGAGTATTTCAGATGGGCAACTCATTAATAGAGTCCACACAAGGTTCTTAAAACCTTTTCACACTCTGCCAAATAATGGCATCTAAGTTAGATTTTTATATTTTTCAAAACACAAATAAATATCTTTTATATGATCTTTATTGCAAGAAAGAAACTAATTGGCAAGGTTAGAAGTTGCCCTCCTGGTACTCTTTGTTGTCTTCATTGTCCTCATTGTCTTCACTGTCTTTGGTTTTGTCATTTTCCTCTTCTTCAGAATTCTCTTCAGGAATGGCCAGGCTGGGGTGTACAGGCCCAGGAGTCACAATTGACATATTAGGCTCTTGGTCCCCTGCCAAAAGAGCCACATCCTGAGGAAGCAATTTGAAAGGGAAACACCAGTTTTTGACAAACAGAAAGAAAGCCACACGTAACCACAACTTATTGTGGGCTGGGAACAGGTGAGAAAAGTTGACTAAGGGCAGGGAGATGGGCTCAAAATCCTATTCAACCCGCCAGAGACCACTTTCCAGTGAATGGCCACATCCCAGTATGAGGAAGTCCATGATGAAATTGTGAATAGAGAGATAATTGTCAGGGAGTATTGCTTTGATGTCCCTGACAGCATTTTGGAGTTTTTCCCAGTGGGAGGCCATTTTATTGAAGCTGCCCTGGGATAGGCGCAGGAAGGGTGTAAGCATTACATTCCTGCACAAAACCATCACCTGTACAGCGGTCTTACAATCCCCATTATGAAATGTGTCCCAACAACAGCAAACTACCTTTACAAGAGAACTATCCTGTTGGTTGCAATTGTCAAACTGGAGCTTTTGATATACCAACAGGAACAGGGGAAGATGTTGGAACCAGGATTGGATGACTTAGTTGGCAATCTGGATCACAAACCCTTGTTCTAAGCTGTCCACTGACTCACTTGTACAGGAGACTTCTACTAGGTCCAGAAGGTCAAGGATCAAGTGCTCTGCCAACACTTTGTCATCCACTAAGAAGAACCAAAACTCAAGGAAGATATGTGCACTTAAAAATTCCTATTGGGGCGCTGCTGAAGAACCACAAATAAGAATTGGCATCACAATTTGTAACCAGAAAAAAGGACGCCAAAATTGAAGTCAGGTATGTCAATAAGATATTGAACATATGGCATATCACCAACTGGAG
Organism: Entomophthora muscae; assembly: GCA_014839935.2. NCBI lineage: Eukaryota > Fungi > Entomophthoromycota > Entomophthoromycetes > Entomophthorales > Entomophthoraceae > Entomophthora > Entomophthora muscae. The sequence continues at coordinate 429,734 of QTSX02002888.1, read as the reverse complement.
CCTGAGAGGCTGAGGATCCTTGAGCATAAGCTCAGGTGTTAAGAGGCTGCTCAACAGGAGGATACAAGGGGATCTCCACATCCCACTGGGTTGGTTTTTCTTGAGCTGGCTTTTTTGGCTGCAACTGTGGCTCCAGCTGTGCCTGCTTGAAAGGAGGCTCCTCATGGCCCATGCCTGTGAAAATTATACTGGTGCCCCTATCACTAAGCCCGTGAATATGTGCTTTCTTAGAATTATATGGCATATCCTGGAAGAGGGAATAATCCAAAACCAACATGGCGGCAATAAGGCTGTGTGCATCTGTGACACAGGAGGTATTAGAAGTGTTGGATAGATACAACATGGTAGTGAACTTTACACAACTTGTTGGTATAACTAAGCCAAGCTGGGGGAAATGTCAGGAATTTATATTGAATTTGCTCTACCTTAAAAAATAGTGGTGGCCTGCCAAGTCATTAATAATAGAAGCTTCCAATATATTGCTGTCAAGCCTAGTTGATCTCAGAAGCTTTTAAAAAATTGATTAAGGCTAATTGATGCAAGACAAACCAGGAGCATCCTAGGCCATCAATTAAGATTGAATCCTGATTGGACAGAGTTTTTCCAGAATATTCTAGCAAACCTCTGGGTTAACAGTAAAATAGATTTGATAACAAGGCACCAAGAAGATGATGAGATTCCCTGATAATAACAAGGCTTGGGATCAATTTGCACTGACAGCCCACTGGTGCCACTGCAAATTCCTGCTGTGAAAGGTTGCCAGGTGACCTGATTATTAATGTGCTATAAATAGAGCCATTAATTAGTGCTGCCACCGCCAGCACACTAATGAATTATACATAGTTATGAAGTAAATAGTACCCAGTGCATGGTACTATGATATCAAATCCCATGCCATTGCATGGATGCCTGAATGTGGGGGTTGATGCTAGCAGTCTGGGGATGGAAAGACTGGCTGTGCAAGAGTTAGAAGCGTCGTGTTCGGGGCGCAAGATCTATAAAAGCCCTTCCATTGGACTAATGGAAGGCAGAAAAATTTAAGAGAATCCTAATGCAGAACTTTTTTGCAGTAGAAGAGAAATCTGAGTTCAAAGACTTTAGCAAGCCGCCAGCTAGAGAGCCACTTGTAAGTTGCCTCCCTTGGCCATTGTTAGTTGTTGCCCTGCCAAGGACCCCACAGACGTTGTAAATAATGCTTGTTGCCATAAAAGAATCCCATTCCACAGAATGGCCAAAATATCACATATACTTAATAAAGTAAACAATACTTGTACCACCAGATCTGATAGCAGAAACAAAAGTTCTGACAAACTGGTATGATGTTTTTTGTTGGAAATCAAATTGTTACCTAAACTTTTAGCTTTTTTTTAAAAATATTTAAATTAAAATATAATAATTTTTTAATCCCTCTTTTTAAAAAGAGGGCAGATAGCTTTTTACACATTTGATAAACAAATATTAGATAATTTTAAAGTTATTTTATACAAAAATCCTGTAAAAAGTTAAAAACTAAAACTAAATTTTAAATTAAAACTATAAACTCTTATTAAAATTTCAGTGTTTTATTTAGTATAAGTAATTTATTCTTAAGTTAAATTTTATATAGAAAATATATAATAAGAACTTAAAAGAGATTAAAAGTTTTTCCTTTCAAATTTGTAAGTATTTAAAATTAATAAAATAGCTTTATACAACTATTTAATAAAATATATTTTTATACTGTATGCTAGAGATAATGTTGCAACTGAACCAATTAAAGTTCAGTTTTTGATTGGGGAAGACAACAGTCCAATAGAAAGGACAGGGATGAATAGAATAAGATGTTGCTTTATTGAGGAATACTGCAATTAATATACCATGTAGGGAAGCCACAGGGCCAAAAGGGAGTGGCACGGTGGCAGGTTTGACATAAGGTTTGGACTGTGGAATAACTTGCGCAGGGATCAGAAAAGTCAAATTGGTAGCGCTCCTAATTAGGAGAAAGTGCCTGCAACTTGACATTGCCATCAGATTGACCTATGCTGTTAGATATGTTAGCAGGCAAGGTGGAGAACTTGGTTGCAGCAATAATAGATATAAAAAAATTCAAACACAAAAAAGAATGTATCAAAATCTTGCTTTATTTAATTGAATTTATAAAGGTTAAAATTTATTTAAACTAAATGAAAAATAATCTTAGTCATTGTATCTATAAAAATAAGATACAATTTTAATCATATGAGCAAATATTTATATGTGATCAAAAATAACATTTTTATTTTGATAGATTTAAGAAATATAAAGTTCATTTTTTAAAAACTGTTAAAAGTTAAAATAGACTTAAGTTTATTTAAAGATAAAAAAATTTGAGTTGATTAATAAAAGTAAGCTAAATAATGATTTATACTTCAAATGTAGTTTAATGATTAAAATACAGTAGTTTTTAAACCTGTTGAGATAAACATATATCAGTCAGTTTAGAACCTATGGGTTCAGTCACAATTTTTTTTAACTGGAACCAGTTGAGGGTCAATCTACTCATTAAAGCTTCCATTTATCTATAGCCAGAAAACACAAATAGACAATCACACAACAAAAATAAAGTCAAATTCCAAATTCCAAAAATGAGACAGCAAGAACATGGGAATCAAATTCAAAACGCATGCAAATCCAGTCACTTCCTGAAGCATTCTACATCAAATTTGATAATGGGTGTGTGGCAAATATGATTCAAACAGAGAACACATGAGGTTCAGTCAGAAAAGTGATGAGCTAAAACACAAAATGACTCCTTTTTTTATAAATATTGATTATTTTTGGGACTCAGATTGGAAATAGTGGATTTCAGAAGTGAATCCACCAAAATCTATCCTGGGAACTACAGCATTATTTTCAATGTACATGCATCTAAATTTGGACATTTATGTCTGAGAGAATGTCTCAAAAAGGAGCACTTGTTTAAATTGAATTAATTTTCTAGAAATAATTTGCTTTTATGTTTTTAATTGAATTTTATTGCTTTTTGTTAGTATGAGTTTTTCAAGTGAAGATAACTTTGAAGTTGTTGAGGAGAAGTACCAGGAGCTGCTCCAAGCTCAGGCTGCTGATCAAGAGAGCACAACCACCAATTTTCCTGTGTACACACAATTTAATGCAAGTTGTGAGGAGGGTAAGTTGTATGTGTTGCCAGCCCCATCTATGGGGAGCTTTCTGATAGCCAGTATGGTGCTCCCCAAGACCAGGCCCAACCAGCACATGTGCCACATTCTGGAGACTGGGCAACTATGGCCCCCTCTATCCCTATCCAATCATTTCCCAAGAATCCAGGCCAAGTAACCCTTGCCCTGTCTAATATGGGTCCCCTTATTCCCAAAACCTGCCAAAAATGTTGAATTTATAAACAATTAGGTGATAGAGGAGATTGTGAGCCTTAAGCAGAGTGGCATAAATTTTGCCAAAATTGCCACTTGGCTTCAATTTACCAAGGCAGTGATCAAGCGTGTTTTCTGAGCCATCTTGAAGAGAGGTGGTGAAAAGCAGGCCAAGAAGCCAAAGAAGCAGATCAACTCACAAATCAAGGAGGCACATCCCCTAATGCTTGACTTCCTCCAGTAGGACCCATACCTCCAATTAACTGAGGTCTGCCCCTTACTCAGGCTCCAGGGCATTTTCATTTCTAGCTGCACAGCACAGCTCAGGATGCATGGGCTTGTAGTCAGTTATCTGATTCTGATCAATCAGCCAGCCAGAATGAGTTGGATGATGGATCTGATTCACCCTATGACCCTGTGATTGGTGCCACTATCACCTGCTGCCTGTCTTTCATTTTGGATGATGTCATATTTTGTCCTACTATACATTGTGATTAAAAGTCAAAGATTATGGCACTTTAAGTAAAAAAGAACGCTCCTAAGGGTAAAAAGAAGGAATCAGAGGGGATTGTGATTGATGTGTTCCTTGCAGCTTCCCCAAAATGGACTGTGCTTTACCAAACCACAACCAGTTAAACCAATGGTTACTGGTACAGAAAATTCCTTTCCAACTTACTAGCCACCTGGAGCTCAGCCAATTTTAGATTCAAAATTTTCCTGAGCCACCAAATGAAGTGCACTGAAGTGGCCTCCAAGAAGATCCAAGCAGGCAGCCACAACGTCTTGGTTTTTCCTACTGGGCATGCAGATCTTCACCTGGGTGATGTGTTGCTCTTCAACATTGGGGACACCATCTGTGGGCGCAACCCCACAACCTTCAGTCAGGTGGTTAGTGCAGCCAACAACCTCAATGTGCTGTTTTCCCGTCAGAAGGTTGCTGGCATGCTTAAAAAGATGGCCTTGAATTCTCTCAGCAGCAGCCAATCAACAAAGGATCCACAGCTGCCCCTTGCAATTCCCCAGTGTACAAGCCAATTGCCATCCTCCCTGAGTCCAAATATGACGTCATGTACAATCAATTTCTCCGAGCCGCTAAAGGCACTCAATCACCACTGGGCCCTCCAGCCACCCTAGTCCTCAGCCAACCAATACAGTTGTTTGGAACTCACCCCCTCAGCCAATCAAGTCCTCCCCCGTCAATCCAGCCCGCCAACTAGTTTGCCCTGCCCAATCCTATTTTGCCCAATAAAACTTGCCCCCCAATGATTTTTATTATTTAATTTATATTGGTTTAATTTGTATGTATTTTTTATTGTTATAATATTTATTTTAGATTTAACTACAGTAATGAGTGATTTTTATCATGCCAAAAGTTAAATTTGGCCTCTTTAATATTTATTAATTATATTTCTTTCTATTATAACTTTAATATTTTTAAGCACTGCAATAAAGTGAATTTAAAAACTACAAGTGCTACAGATCAGCCAATTGGAATGGGAGTACATGTGGTGTCTTTGTGCTTGGCTGATCTGTAGCTTTGTAGTTTTTAAATTCACTTTATTGCAGCGCTTCAAAAATATTAAAGTTATAAATGAACACAATAGAATTAATAAAATTAATACATCACACTGCATATATCTCTGAAATATATGATCTACATATAATCCGTGAAAGTGGTTATATTTTAATAAATGTGTACTTTTGCTCAAAATTGGCATATTGATTCAAGAACAAACCATGTTTTACTTGGAAAAAACATGTACTTGGACAAAATATGTTATTCATGATACCCAGAGTGGGTTGGGATATCAAACAATATACAGAATATTAATTATAACTTAAAGCTCATAAAAATTTATAATTAAAATAAGATAAATTTATTTAATCTCTATTAGATAAATACAGTAGTTCTCAAACTTGTTGAGATAAACAAAAAATCTCAGTCTAAAAACAAAAACAAAACAAAATCAAAGTGGATCAAAATCTATTGTAATTTAATATAAATTCCTTAATTTTTTATCTTGTTTTTAGACTGAGTTGTTTTTTGAGTTTTATGTTTATCCAACAGGTTTGAAAACTACTGTAGAATAGATATAGTTTATTGTGATGTTTTATTGAAAAGAAATGAGGTTGGGGTAAGAACAAAGAAAAACATGTCAGAATTGGAGGCAATGATCAAGGAGTTTGATGTGACACTGGCTAAAATCAAGGAAGTCAATCAAAAGGTGAAGGACATGCTAAAGAAGGTGGTGTTAGAAGGCAACAAACTAGACAAAATTACTGTGAAAGCTGTGAAGAAAAAGATATCCAATACTTCCAACAAACTTGTGACCAGGCTCCTAAACATACAAAAAGATGCTCTTGCCAACCTACAGCTTAAGCCACAGGGGTTTGCAACCGCAGAGGTGTGACTGTACTACAATCACGTTGGGCTGTGGTTTCATAAAAAGGTTGGATTGTGATGAATTTCATAGGTTGAAATTCAAAACAATAGGATTGGCCTTGGAGAGATTTTCCAGTGTAGTAATGGATTACCCAGGAATCAATTAGGCTGTAAAAATTGAGGGCCAAAATGAATAATCTGAACAATTCAGATTATGAGACTAGGTGTCTCAAATGCAATTTATTAACTGGGAAGGTTAATTAATATATACTGTGGAATATAATTAATGAGGATTTAATTATATTTTTCAATTGCCTTGACTTTTTCAGGAAGTTTGGTTAAGGTTAACCAGAATAGACCCCCAAATTTTGGTTTAAATGCGCTGTTTTGGCAAATTTATTAGGTTAAAAGCGCTGCTGCACTGCCTAATTGATTTGTAAAGCGCCAAGGTGCTGCCTAGAAAAGTTACTGGGCACTGCAGTGGCACCTGGTTTGAGTTTCAAGTGCGTTTTAATGAGTTTTTAATGCAAAAAAAGCTAAATGTGACAATGGTGTCTAGGCATTTAGGATTGATCAGCTGGTTCCCAGTTAGAACAAGGATAGCTTGGATCAGGAATATGTATGTTCCACAGGGGTTTGGCGCCAGAAGTCCAGAATGCTTCAAGCCAAAACAATACATTTCCACATAAGGAATCAGGTAATTCTGGGATGTATTAGGGCAAATCCTTATAGGTTAAGAGTGTGAAGATCTTTTTGTTAAAGATCTGGATTGGATTACGCCGTTATGTCATAAACCATGTGATTAGAATCCAGGTGAGATTCCAGAATTGGAGGGGTTTTCAGCCAATTATACTAAAATTGGTATATAATAAAAACATGATAATAATTAATAAAGATACACTGTCAATTTTGACGCTTTCCCCTCAATCATTTTATGCTTTATGCTTTTGGCTTTTAACTGAAAGAAGACTACCATGGAATGAAAGAGGTGGTCTGCAGCTAAGACTATGGGATGTGAAAAACGTGGAAGTGATCACCAGATGTCAACAAGTTTAACACCAAGATTGCTTTCCTGTAATCCAAGCTCATCAAAGCTTACATAAAGGATTCCCTGTCAAACCGTAAAAGAGTTGGACCGGGATAATGAAGAAGCAAGCATGAATTTCCTGGATCCTCTACAGGAGACGTGGTCAAAGGATCCTGAGATGTTTGAGCAACTAAAAATAAAAAGAAACAGAAACCAACAGAAGAAGACCAGCAACCATCTAGTGACAAGTCCTGTGAAGCAGCCCCTGTCAAGGGGGCAACAGGTAAAGATATAGAAGAAGATAAAAAAATTTAAATAATATATAAAGAGTATACTAACTTTTTTATTTATAGAAGAAAAAAGGATTATTCTGCCAATACCTAAAACCCTACATATCCCAAACCTTTTACAGCAACTATGTCCCTCACACTGGGTGTCAGCTGGTCCTGACGCCAGCCACCACCTCTGAGATGATTAAAGAATTAGAAACAAATTACCCTATGAAGTCAGTACAACTTGAAGCACTCCAACCAAAGCAAGATGACACTGAATTGCAGGTCTTGGCTCTGGCCGCAGACCCTAACCTCCACCTCAACTAGTATGTTCCACCCCCAAAATTCTGCAAGCTCTTTGTTGTCCTTTTCTGGGATTTTATCAGAACCATTCCATACCAAAACTTACCCTAGACAGAGAGAGGACAAGAAGAAGTCCATTTCTGTTTTCCAACTGAGCACACAATATCCCATGTCCTAAAAAAATTTATAAAAAAATAACCAACCTTAGCCATATTTTGTCTGACGTCCTGCCTGCTGTTGTAGGTGTCCTTGGAGACTTTGGGGCCTCCTGGTGCTCTGAAAAGAATGGAATACCAAAAACCATGGAAAAAAACTTTGCTATCACATCCTTTAAAAATAAAATAAGTATCATATACAATAAATTTTGTGAGTTCTCAGCCCTGTTTGCGGGGCAGAGACTTCACTTAATTATTACCTAGGTCTTATTATAAAGATGGGTATTAAAGCAGAGGTTTGTGACACAACTACTGACATAATAACTAAGCTGAACAAATTTTGACATTTACTATATGGAAAAAAGATTGTGTCTAGGTACAGCTCAATAGAGCATGTTATTCAGGATTCAGTTATTCTTGCCGCCACTTATGGGATGGCAGCTCCACCAGAAAAAATCCTCCTGGCCAATTGTATCACATTGCTCCTGTACTCAAGCTGCCACAAGCTATATAGTACAAGAGCAGTGTCAAAATACATGCTGGCAATAGAAATTACTAGTCTATTTCAATGCAATGTCCTGGAATTCAGCTGCTCCCACCCCCAATAAAGCTCTAAACCCAAATACAATTTTAAATTCTTTATATGTAATTCCTTTAAAATCTACTCTTATTGAGCCATTCATTTTCAACAAATAAATACATAATAAAAAATATTTCCATATGTTCATTCATTCATCCTTCTTGGTTTGTATATTTTTATTATATATGACGGTATATAATTGGAAGCATATTAATAGCTCCAACATAAACTAAACCAAATAAAATCAAAATATGAAATAAAACATTTTCTTGTGTTAACATTCATTAATTTGACTTTGCTTTGTTAATTTTTATTATACCTGACACTATACACACAGAATCACAGAAATAAAGTCAATTTAAATTAAACTAAATATAGACAAATATTAAAATAAAACAAAAAACATTTAGAAAAGCAAAGCCTTTAATTGATTGGCTGTTTGGAGAGGCACACAGGGAGAAACAAATCTGTGTGACTATAATTTGGCCACAGTTTTAGCTGGGAATGTATGGACCCAACCTGAAGCACATTAAACAAATCTTTGGGCCCAGGTGGCACCCTTTTCTTGACCACTTTCTTGAGCCACCCAAAAACTACCTGATTGGGTTGAGGAATGGGGAATAGGAGGGGAGGAAGAGAAGGTGTAAAGCGCTGTAGCCAATTGTTGGGAGCCAAATTTCACACCAGGCGCAATCACTGGGAATTCTGCAAGAATTTCTGCTACCTTGTGGAGACCAACATTATCCAGCACAATAATGTTGGTGACACTCAAACTGGTCACTTGGACGTGCTCCCAAACCAATCAGAGAAATTTGAGTAAGGTTGTACTATTGTGGGAGCCCTTAATCATTTGATATAGCTCAATGTCAAGGGGACCAATAAAAGCTACCATCAAATAGGCAGCAGACCAGACAGCCGCACACCAGAATATGCTGTTCTTTTATTCCTTTGGGGACATACCCATACTTGTTGCGCATTGAAGATGCAAAAGAGGACTTGTCAATGTAGAAGAATTTGACGGTCTCCCTCTCCTTGAGAGCAGTAACTGTCTCGGCGTATTTCTGGAGGTACTTGACGTTGTCTGGGCTATTCTGATTGTACAGAGATACTCCAAGTTTCTTCTAATAGAATCTTAAACTCTTGACAGTGTAGTAGCAAGTGAAAACTGAAGCCTTGATTCCAAAATTGGACTCAACCATCAACTGAATATTTTTAAGTTCAAGATGGCAATTGCGCTTGATCCAGTTTTGGATTACCCACAGGTGTTCCTTACCCAATAGGACTGGTTCACGCTTGGATTTCTCTGAAAGAAGAACAGTGCCTGTTTTCAGATAAGTTGCGTGGAGCCTGTGCACAGATTTTTCTGAGATCCCAACAATGGCTGCAGCCTTCCTGTAGTTGGGAGTCTCCCCCATGAGTCTCATAAATGTCTCTTGGGTGGCGTCAGAAATGATGTGGTACTTGGCCTTTGAGGAAGTAGGGATCAACTCATTGGGATTGGGCACAACACAGGGCATAGTAACTTGGTTGTAGAATGCAGCAACCTTCTTTAGCACCTTCTTCCCTTTTATTGTTTGGTAATAATACTGTAAATTCAGAACCTGAATGTAAAAATGCAGGATTGTCAAATCCTTGGTCCAAATTTCAAATCACTTTTGCGGGCAACTCAGCTGAGTGAAAAGTAAAATATTTAATAAAATCAACCATTTAATTTGACTTTTTTGTTTTATTTAAATTGGCAAATTTTCAATCTCTTGAGCAGATAACTCAACTAACAAAAGACAAAACCCAACAAACAAATGCGGGATACATGAATCAGAAATGTGGGATTCTATATACAATTTGAGATTTCCTGTATATCAAACAAATCATAGACATCATGTGAAAATTAATAAATCTGAAATTGCGGGATTGTCAAATCCAAGAACCAAGTTTCAAATCATAATTGCGAGGAATTTGAAATAAATATAATTTATGGGTGTCTCAAAAAGGATGTTAAAGGATTTAGAGTGGATTTGTGCAAATTCTTTTAGGAATAATAGGCATTCTCAAAAATCACCCTATTCCATTTTAGGTTGGCTAAAATTTAGATTGTATTATTCACAAAATTGACATATATAACAAAAAAATTGACTAAAATATATATTCCTCTTCTTGAGTTTAAAATTATAAGAAATTTTTTATTATGTCTTCTTTCAACAACAACCAAGTCAACAAGCTGTTCCCTGGCCTTGGCAAAATTATGCAGGGCTACACTGGGTCTCTTAACGGTGAAGCCTCCCTCTATGGCCACTCCCAACCCGCAGGCCCCTCTGCAAGCGCCACACAGGAGTCTGTTCTTTCCCCTGCAACTTCCAGCATGGCCCTGTTTGTCCACCATGCACAGGCAGCTGCTAACCCAAATCCCTTATCAGCAATGGCATCCAGAACCAGCCATTTTAGCCATGGGGTCACACAGAGAGCCCAGAACCCCAAAACAGCCAATCAGATGGCATTGGCCAGTTCACAAGATGGACATATCCCTCTCCCAGCCAATCAGCCTGCAAGACACAGAAGAAAATTGATCACCCCAGAGATTGTTCTCAAAATGGTTAAAAAGCAAGGCAAGCTTATGTCCCTCAGGGAAATTGCAGCCGCAATGGGTTTTGCAAAGTCAACTGTGGCTGCAACCCTGAGAGCCCACACCAACTGTGGCCCCCTACCAAGAAGACCCTGACTGGTGCCTGTACCTCAACCAAAGGTGATACAGCCCATCCCCTTATGATGACCATTATGAAAAGTGACCTGCAGATGCCCCTGGTCCAGGTACATCTCCAGTTGGGACTCCACGGCATCTTCACCAACAAAAGAACGGTGAATTCATGGATGTACGGAGTTGTGGTTGCCGCCAGAATCCTATCCAATCAGGTTCTTGGTGGCCCCATTTTGGTGGATACCAACCCATACAATACAATCATTATTAATTTTATTAAAGGGAGGGCAATGAGGGCCTGTAATGACGTCATTTTCCTATCATACACCAAGATCTCAGCCAGTATCCAAGACTTTGTAGAGAAGCGCATCCAATCTGACATGTACAAGCACGGCCCAATATTGTATCGTTTTATCAGGGTTTTATTGGCAGTTTCTCCATTGGGTGTCAATTATTACAAGGCAGTTTTGAACACCGCAGATGGGTATGCCTACCAGACGGAGCTCAAGGTCATGCTTGAGGAGTGGGCCACACAAAACACTGTGTACACAATTGTACTGAGTGCAGAGATGGAGCAGCGGGAATGGGCTACCCAAGAAATCAGGGCTGCAGGGCATACCTGCTGGTCCTACCCCATCAACTACGCCAGCATGCATCTTGCAGATGTATGTCTTTACAATTTTGGTTCCGTCCTCAGGCGCTTGAAGCCTGCCACCTACAACAAACTATGCACCCAGATTGATAAGGGGTATGAGCTTTTCCCTTCCGCGTCCGTCCAGGACTTATTTGATCTCATCATCTTCTATGCAAGTGATAGTGATAAGTCCAGAAAGGACCCCTGTCCCCCCCACGCCAGACCATCCGTTTTGTCAAGCCAGTATATGTGACAGAAGAAGAATTCAAGCAATTGAAGCAATCAGCTCTTTCTGCCTTTTCCCAGTCAACAAACTCTGCCTCCTCAACTCCCACATCAAGCCACCTGCCTTCCAACCCTGACTCCCAAGCCACCACACATTCTCTCACCATAATCTCTGATGCTGCCCCTTTTACAGGCGCAGATGAAGGCGACGTCCATTCTGCCCATTCCCTTCCCTTCCCTTCCCGTCCTTTAATTAGTAAATAAATCTTTTCTTTGTGACAACTTATTAAAGTTGATATCTCTCTTTCAATTCATACTTAATAATATTTTCTTTTTACATTGTTAGCATTCCCCATATGTAAAGAATCTTGTACATTTGATGTGGTAACATATAATTATTTCCATGGATATTTTCATCATTGTTAATAAATTAAAGACAATAAACATAAATATTACATTGAAATATTGCAATTAGATGTCAACTCTTGATATTTTGATATTATGTGCATAACTCAATGCATTTTGTTTAATAAAATTCATTGTAAACTTGCTCTTTTCCAATATAATTTAATGAAATGGACTGTGTTTATATTAGGGCCATTAACACTTAGTACAAATATTGAAAATTAGTGCATTTTATAGCCTGTATATTTACCTATTGATAATAATTCTATAAACTTTTAGTTGGATTTTGCAAGGTAATCATGTAATGTGTTAATAGATTACTGTTTACTGTCATTAATTGACTGATTTTCTTTGCTGTGGAGATTGTGCATTTTCTGATATTTACACACTAGTATCCAATTGGTTGGCTTCACATCCAATCACACAGGCAATAGGAAAACAAGCTGCCACCCCGACCATGTCCAGTCTCAGGGTGGCAGCTTGTTTTCCTATTGCCTGTGCAATTGGATGTGAAGCCAACCAATTGGATACTAGTGCGGAAATATAAGAAAATGCACAATTGCCACAGCAAAGAAAATCAGCCAATTAATAACAGTAAACAGTAATCTATTAACACATTACATTATTATTACCTCGTAAAATCCGACTGAAAAGTTTATAGAATTATTACCAATAGGTAAATATACAGGGTGTAGAATGCACTAATTTTCAATATCTGTACTAAGCGTTAATGGCCCTAATATAAACACAATCCATTTCATTAAATTATAATGGAAAAGGCCAAGTTTACAGGGGATTTTATTAAACAAAATGCATTGAGTTATGCACATAATATCAAAATAGCAAGAGTTGATGTCTAATTGCAATATTTTAATGCAATATTTACGTTTATTGTCTTTAATTTATTAATGATGATGAAAAATATGTATGCGCTGAATATAGTACTATAAAAACCAGTTTTTTGATGGAGTTCAAACAATATGTCAGCAATCTATAACTTAATCAACAAATTAGAAGCACACCTTCAAAAGGTTGTTGAGATAGAAAGAAATATCAGTGAAATAGTGACAGGGAAGCTGGGTAACAAGGGCCAGCCACTGACACAGTCAAAATAAAATGCCCTGGATAAGTTGGGAAATATTATAGATGAAAAGAATAATGAAAAATTACTTAATCTACAGGGAACTATTTTATCAAGTCTTGAATTCAACAACACGGCCTACAATTTGTGGGAGTTCTGGCAGGGGGCCAAAGAAAACAATAAGAAGATAAAACTAATTGAAGGAACAGAAATTCAGAAGGAAATTAACACCAACAAAGATGAAACCAATCAAATGGAAACAGATGAAAATGAAACACAAGCAAGAAGCAGAAGCGCATCAAGAAATACAGAAGCTTTATCAAATGAAAATCAAGAGGAAGCACAAGTTTCAAGAAGAATAAGAAAAATTAAGCCTAAGAAAATTAATGAAGAGCATCCAACGCTCATGAAGTTTGCCAATATGGCACCTGTGGCTGAGGGGACCACAGGGGGAAACAATCAGCAAGTTTTTTATGTTTAACTTATATTTATTTTAGTCATCACCAGGGATGAGGTCGCGGAAGTGGCGGCTTTTACGCCAAGTTGGTTTTATGGGGGCTACCAGTCACTGGTGGCCCCTATAAAACAAATAAATAAAAATCAAATAAATAAAATAGTTCAACAGAATATGAATACTTTTTTTAATAATGAAGCTCAAGATAGGGAATATCAACCACCCGCAGGGTGCTTGCCATGGATAAGGGAGGCCTATGAACTAGGATCAACAATTAAAATCAAAGAAATGAATGAAATTTGCAGGGATATAAAACTGAACTTTGATGAATACATTTATGAAAGCGTTCAAAGGTTCCCCTTCACAAATATCAATGAATACAAAAAAAATTAATAAAAACTGACTTTCAAATTGGAAATGAATATTTAAAATCTGCAATATTTAATGAAATTTTTAAAGCTCTATCACACAAAGTTGGGGATGCAGTCCTTGTGAATAATCTTAAGCCTTTATTGATATTGTTTGCCGAGGCCTGGGGGGCTGATACAAGTTGGGCGCCCCCAGAACCCTCTTCAAGTTCAATCAAACATCCTATATCAATAGATTAATACAAACGTTCAAAAAACTGTGCATGTTCTCAGAAAAATGTACCTCGCAACAAATCCACGTCGCAGTGTACCTGGGAATCCTGCTCCATTGCATACTGAAAGCCAATGTGAAAAAAATAGAAGATGTACCTATACAGATTGACATATGCCGCATAGCCCTAGACTGCCAGAAAACACCACAGGGATACAGGACAGTTGAGCATGTCCTCTATGATTCATTTGCATTGGCAACTCTATACAGGTACTACATGCCTCTCAAAAAAACCTGCTAATGGATTCCCTCACCTGTTTGCCTTTTATAAGACAGTCAGCCACCACTGGGGTGTTGAGCGCCACCCCTCTAGCAATTGGCGCCAGAGTCATCCACCACATACAGAAGAGTATGTGGTCCCAATTAGATGCATTAGCTGAAATTTTAATTTTGGGGTATAATTCCCCGGAATAAACACATTCCCCTTGCAATTTGCATTCCCCTAATAAATCATTTTCCCTTGCAACTTAAAATTTTTATTTTATTTTTTATTTTTTTATTTTAAATATTAAAATATTCACTGTTAAAATCTTTAATATTGACATAACTAATATCAAATATTTTGATATTTCATAAATCACAATTTAATAAAAATTTTATATTTTGATTATTTAAACTTAAATATTTAACTTTTAAGATTTATAATTAATATTTTAATTTTAATATTTTAATTTTAATTTTAAATTTTAGTATGTAAATTATAATCATTAATATATATAAGTATATTAAAAGACTTTAGTTATAGTTCCCAATATGTCAAATAAAAAATAATTAAAATGTTTTTATTTACTACTTGTCAAGTACGGGTCCATTTATCACAAAGATAAACATGGAGAATTGAATTTATACGCATCATGCGGCCCACTCCACTATTGTTCTAAACAAATGATTGTTCAGAACTTGAATTACCTTTCCCTTTTAATATGATTTGCATAAACATATTCAATATACTTGAACTGCGTCCTAAGTACAGATTAGTAAGGAATACATAAAAATCATTGGTTGCCGTGTTGTGTGGCTATAGTGGCACTGAAATAACAAGGATCATATGATGACACACAAGGTCCAATTTGTGGCGTAAAAAAGCCAAAGTACCAACAACAATTAACAATTATTTAAATAAAAAATTCTATTTCTATTGTTTTTAATTTATTTATTTGTTAGTGCAACAGTCAATATATTATACAGTGCATTATAATAAAACTATATTCCTCTTAACTAGTATAATTAACTTTACTTACCTTTTCTACATATTCTTATATGTCTATAATACAATCACACATCAAATTATTATATATAAATAATAATTTTTGAGACCTAATAAAAACAAAATAAATAAAAATAAAAACAAAGTAAACTGGAGAGCCCATTTATCTGATTAGCTTGGAGGCCAGGGCTTTAGGGAGGAAGGATTCTGAGTGCTTGTAAAAAGCCGCCACCACATCAGGTGGCATTGCAAATTGGCTGACCTCAAGAATATTGAATAGGTCCTTGGTGTCCTGCGGAAGGCCATGTTTCACCTTATTCTTGATCCAACCAAACACCTCCTTGATTGGATTCAGGAATGGGGAATATGGCAGGAGGAAGAGAAGTCTCATTGGACAATCAGCAAGACGGTGGCTGGAGGAGTGGCTATTCTTATCAATGGGGGGAACTCAGACACAACCAGATCCACTTTGTGGAGCCTGACATTATCAAGCACAACAACGTTGGTTGTTCTGCTATAAATTATCCAAAGGTACTCCTTGAAAACCTGGAGAAAATCAAGAAAGGTCCCGCTGTTATGGGAGCCTTTAATCATCTGGTATTGATCCAACCTGCAAGGACCAAAAAGCGCAACCATTGAATAGGTCTGGGAACAGACAGCTGCACAATGAGCTACGCTGTCCTTGGACCCCTTCTTGACCCACCCATGCCTGGACCTGAGTGAGGAGGAAAACGACAATTTGTCAATATAGAAGAACTGGACATTCCCAGTGTCCTTTAGTGCCAGATATGTCTCAGCATAAATGTGTCAATCCTTGATGGTCTTTTCACTGTTTCTGTTGTACAGAGAAACTCCAAGCACCTTCCAAGAGAAGCCCAAATCAACCATTGTTTTGTAAACAAGGGTTTTAGAAACAGAAAGCCCAAACTCTGTGGCAAGCATTGATTGGACAGCAAGCGTGTCCAGGTGGCAATCCCTGGCTACCCACTGCTTGATTGTGTCAATGTGCACAGGCTGCAAGAGTTTTGGCTGCCGCTTAGCCTTGGTGGATTTGGCAATTTGCCTGGTATTGTCATACTTGGTGTTGATGTTGGCAATGTACCTGGCTGTGACACCAAATTGGGATGCAATATCCTGAACCGCCATTCCCCTGTTCAAGCAGTTGAGGAGAGCTTCACGCTCACTATCTGTCAACCAACGCCGGCCCTTGACAGGTATCACGGCATCCTGGCTACCAGGCTCAACACAGGAAACAGGGACCTTTGTGTAGAAGGTGGGATCACGCTTGGTTGCGCTGGCGCTTTCAATGGTGGAATAGATCACAGGCGCAGATGGCTCAACAGTGGCTGCCAATGGCTTGTAGGTGGTGTCAAAGACGCAGGGGCAGGAAGTAGCAACTCTTGGGTCAAGAGTGCGGGGCCAGGTGACAACTGGGTACACAGTGGAGGTGTAAGTAACCTCAGTGTTCCTGGTGACCCTGGTGTAGGAGACTTTTGTGGCAGGCCTTGAGAGTGGCTTCTGCCTGGGATTCAAGCTGGTTGATTGGGCCTGGGACGCGGGAGGTGGTTGGCTGGCAATGACACCTTGGGAGGCCTGTGTATTGCATGACTCCCTTCAAGTTGGGTTCTTGGTCTGTTCTTGGACCCTCTAGGACGCCCTTGTGGACAGGCTGCCCCGCGGGCTGGTGCAGGAGTGGGGTGGGAATGTGATTGACAGTCCATAAAAATAAAATAAAAAATATTTTTTAGATTAAATATGTATTTATTTGGAGTTATTAGTTTAGTTGTGGGAAGTTGTTTTCTCTTGATTTATCCTTGAATAGTAGCAGAGTTTCTATATCAGTGATTTTAAGTGAATAATATTGTATACTTTCCGGGTTTGGATATTTTAAAGTTTAATAACTTTTTATGTCTAATTATGGTTATTGAGATTGAATTTTTCATTTGATTTTAGTTGTGGTGGAGCTTCTTGATTTGGGTTGGTGTTTCCTAGTGTGCTTACTGTACATTCAATTTGGATTCCAGTCCCTGCAATTAATATATGAGTTTACTAGTGGCATTCAAAAGTGATTTGAAATGTGGTTCTTGGATTTAACAATCCCGCAATTTCAAAAAACATAGTAAACTTAATGAAGATGGCTGATGGATTTGAACGCTTCAAATCTGTTTCCAGTTAATTCATTTTGTCCATAGGAAATATGCAGCTCAACTTGAACTTTTCAAAGTGTCTATGAGTTCCCGCATTTTCAAATATTCAAATAAATACTCACAAAAATTAATTTAATTAAAAAAAGGCCATCCTGCAAAAGTGATTTGAAATTTGGACCAAGGATTTGACAATCCCGCATTTTTTACATTCAGGTTCTGAATTTACAGTAGGGCTGCTTGGCCTCATCTCCTCCTTTGGTATCACTGATGTAGGGCTCATATGATGTGTCAAGCACAGGCTTGACCTTCTCCAGAAGGGTTGCTGAAATACCATCACAGCGGTATACAGGGTCATACACCAAGGACACCCTCTCAGTGGTGACGTCATTTACTGTTTTGGTGGTGATGACCTTGATGAATTTCCAGGGCAGCTTCTGGACCCTGGGATTTATTCTCTGTGCCCTTGCACTCTGGTCCCCTTGAGCTAGTTGTGTCAGTGCAACCTCACTATTGAACTCTCTTCTGTCTCCTTCCTGAGTAGGCACTTGTGTTGCACTAACTCTGTTCTTGGACCTGCAAGGGCAACCACAACTGCAGCGCACAACATATTCATTGTTACTCTCTTGTTGTGAAGCTTCCATTTTGGTATACAAGTAAAATAAATTAAAACAATTTATCTATATATTTTATTTATTTTAATTTTTATCTCTCCCTATATAGTAGCATAAAAGCTAGTAGTCACTACTGTTTATTTTAAATTAGATTTTTAGATTTATATATTACTTTTTCTTGGTCTTAAATTTGCACTGTTAATCATGAGGCTGGATCAATTTGATATTTTTATTGATTCTAATCCCAAAACAGACACTCAATATTTATTTCCTTTTTTATTCTAGATTTCATTCTTAATTAGGACAAGTTGGTGGCAGTATTATAGATTCATTCATGTGTTTTGATATTTGATATTTGATATTTATGTTGTCTGTTTCATTTGCTATTGGGGCTTGTTATTGAATCAAGTTTGTAACTTTTGTGACTGATTTCCATGTGTTCATAAAAAACATAGTAAATATAGTAGATGAGTTCTGTGACTGAAACTCATGCTCTCTATTTTTTGGTACACTTGTTGTTGAATCATTAAGCATTTGTCCCCAGTTTGAGTAGGCCGTTATATGACTGGTCATTTTTGCCAAATAGCACTCATTTTCTGTAGAATTATTTTCTATTTAGATCTATCAAGTCAAAATTTGTTTTGTGACTGAACCCATGAGTTCTAAACCAACTAATATATGTTTATCTCAACAGGTTTGAAAACTACTGTGTTGATAATAAAAAATATTCATTCAACTAATTTACTGTGACCACATCAAATTTATAACAGCTTTTTTATAAGGGAAATGTAAATAACATAAAAAAGAATACATTATTAATTTATGAATTGAAAGAAAGAACATCAACTGTATTAGGTTTCCAAATAGAAATGTTTTATTTTACTCATCAAGGGGCATGTAGGGATGGGAATGGGCGGAATTTATGTTAATATCATCTGCACCTGTAAAAGGGATGGCATCAGAGGTAGTGGGGAGGGATTAGGTTGTAGATTGGGGGCCAGGGTTGGAAGGCAGGAGGCTTGGTCTTGATGGGGGGTTGAGGAGGCAGGGTTTTTACAGGGAAGAGGAGACAAGAGCTGATTGCTTCAATTGCTTGAATTCTTCTTCTGTCATGTATGCAGGCTTGAAAAGCCAAATGAATGAGTGTGGAGGGAGGCAAGAGTTCTTTCTGGACTTATCACTATCACTTGCATAGAAGATGATGAGATCTGATAAGTCCTGTACAAATATAAAAGGGAAAAGCTCTAATCCCTTCTCAATTTGGATTCACAGTTCATTGTAGGTGGCAGGCTTTAAGCGTCTGAGAGCTGAACCAAAATTGTAAAGACATACATCTGCAAGATGCATGTCAGCGTGGTTGGTGGGGCAGGACCAACAGGTATGCCCCACAGCCCTAATTTCCTTGGTTGCCCATTCCTGCTGCTTCATCTCAGCACTCATTACATTTTTATACATGGCTTGTTGGGTAGCCCACTCCTCCAGCATGTCCTTGAGCTCCATCTGATAGGCATACCCATCTGTGGTGTTTGACATTGCTGAGTAATAATTGACATCCAATGGGGAAACTGCCAACAAAACCCCAACAAATTGATACAAAATTTGGCTGTGCTTGTAAACATCAGATTAGATATGCTTTCCCCCAAAGTCTTGGATACTTGCAGAAATTTTGGCATACAACAAGAAGATCATGTAATTGTGCGTCCTCATTGCCCTCCCTTTTAGAAACTTGATGATTTTAGAATTTTGTGAGTTGGTATCTATCAAAATGGGATAACTAAAAACTTGATTGGATAAGATTCTAGCAGCAATCACAACTCCAAGCATCCAAAAGTTGACCGTTTTCTTGTTGATGAAAATTCTGTGGAGTCCCAGTTAGAGACACACCTGGACCATGGACATCTGGGGGTCACATTCCGTGATAGCTATCATGAGATGCTTGGCTTTTTAACCATCAGTTGAAGTACAGGCACCAGTTGGGGTCTTCTTGGGAGAGGGCCACAGTTGGTATGGGCTTTCAGGGTTGCAGCCACAGTGGACTTTGAAAAACTCATTGTGGCCGCTTTCCCCCCAAAAAATAAGCATCCCTTATTTTTTATCATTCCTAGAAAAGTTTCTGGGGTAATGAGCTTTCTTCTGCGTCTTGCAGGCTTATTAGCTGGGAAGGATGTGTCTTTCTTGGGAAGCAGACAGTGCCATCTGATTGGCTGTTTTAGGATTCTGGCTTCCCTGTGTGATTCCCTGGATAAATTGGCTGGTTCCAGATGCCATTGTTGATATGTGATTTGGATTAGAAGCTACCTATGCATGATGGGCAAACAGGGTCATGCTAGAAGATGCAGGAGAAAGAACACTGCCAAAAAATTGTGCCATTTGAGCTCTTTTGATATGGTGTTCAAATATTGATATTTGCAGAGACTTGGTTGGATTTACCTTTGATACAGAGTTGTTTCACCTTATGCAAATGAGTTGACATCAATGTACACACATTCTGGATTGCCCTACCTACACCTGACTGATCCTGGAACAAGTTCAGTTAATAATGTCCTCATCAGCCACTCTTTCTACCTAATGAATGATCAACGCTCTCAGTCCACTATTTAAGTAGAATAATCTCTCCTAATAAATACATGATTATCCACATTTGTGTTGTATTTTATAATCTTCAAGTTTTTCCTTGCTTTTCACCAAATTTAATTCCTCTTTGTTTATTCCAGGAAATTAAGGTATGAGCCCTAAATTTTGCCCTGAAGGCTAACCCAAGTCTAGCTTTGAGCCTCAAACTTTTATAATAAAGATTTCTTGTTGTGTCCTCTTGGATGTTGTCCCCAAGAGCTAAACACAACAAACAAACTCCTGGTTAGTGCTTGGGGAGAGGCCTGTAGGTTAGGAGTGACCATAGACAGAGGCTTTACTGCTGAGAGACCCAGTGTAGCCCTGCATGATTTTGTCAAGTCCAGGGAACAACTTGTTTACCTGGTTGTTATTAAAAGACGACATAATGAATTTTTATTAAAAAATAAACTCAAAAAGAGGAGTGTATATTTTATTCCTTTTTATTGTTAAGTATGTTAAGTTGGTGAATAGTAGGATCTAGATTTTAGTTGTCCTAAAATGAAATAGGGTGATTTTGAGAATGTCTAAGATTCTTAAAATAATTATCACAGATCCACTCTAGATCCTTTGACTTCCTGTTTGAGATGCCCATGTTGTAACTGTGCTGTTTTAGAAGAGTTTCAAGGGAAAAATATTAGGAGCCTAGATAATAATCTTTATTGAGATATGGCTTATATAGAGATTGTGAATTGTAGATAACAGGAACATAATTTTGTTGATCACTTGGTTGGATGAATAAAGGGGATGGCTTGATCCTGGTAATTATTCAAGCGCCAAATTAGGTATCCACCATAGGGGATCATCATCTGTTCATGTTGTTGGATTTGGAAATTTGAGTCAACTTCCTAGTTTGGCAACAGGCCACTGGGAGGTTGATTTGCAGGTCACAAACCTGTTTAGTTGAAACCTTATTGGCGGTTGAGCCTGCTGTTTTAACACCCCCAGCTGAAGGTTGACCTCCTCTGGGGGCAGGTCATCAGGGAGGTTGTCAGGAGCTCAGGCGCTGTACTGGACTATTTGTTGTTTGGTTGCTGGTAGGGCAGTCTCCTTTTGTTTCTGTTGTGCCTTAAAGAGTCAAAGTTGGTCATGGTATAGGACTTTGTCCTGCTTGTGTTTGCCAAGTCCTTGTACCAGATAAGTGTTGTTTTTTACCTTTAGTATGATAGTGGGGCCCAATTTATTGGGCTAAAATTTGCTCTTGTCTGTGTTTATCACCCAGATCTTGTTCCCAGCTTTGTGTCTGGCTTGGATAGGGACAAACATGATTTGCAAACATTTCTCTTCCTTTTCCATCAATCACTGTTAGCTTGTACCACTTGAGGTGCTGAACAAGGGGGACTTTTCTGGGTGTTTCCAACTTTGGTCATGTGAGGGATTGGATGATATTTGACTATGTGACATATAAAAGTTCAAAGGGACTCTTCCTGGTGGATCTGTTCACACAGGTGCAGCATACAAGGAGAGAACTTGAGGGTTGCTTATTCCAGTCCTTGGGTCTCCTGGCAGTTAGTTTGACAAGGGCCTGCACTAAGCTGTTGTTTAGCTTCTCAACTCAACCATTGGCCTGAGGATGGTATGGCGTTGTTACTGTGTGCTTGAACCCATTATTTGTGAGGTGATCATTGGTGTTTTTGGAGGTTAATTCCTTGCCCCCATATGTGATCAGTAGCTCTGTCTTTCCAAACTTACTTATGATCTCCTTGCCAGTTAAGCGTCAAAAATTGTTGCCAGTATGTGTATTCACTGCCTGCGCTACTGGCCAGCAAGTGGCAAAGTCAATGTTGGTGATTATATACTTCTTATTTTTGTGTCTCCTAGGCATGGGGCCCAAAATGTCAAGGGACCATACCTTAAAGGGTAGCTGGGAACAAATGGGCAGCACAGACTTGGGCAGAGTGTTGCTTTTTGCATACTTTGCATTGGTTGAAGACCTCTTGGACATCCCAGTATAAAGTCAGCCACCATGCTTTGTATGTTAGAAATTTGTAAAGATTGCAGCTTTTTGTGGTCTAAATTCATGTGATAACGTAGGATGGTATTGATCCTTTGATGCGTGGGGATGTACTGAATGGAGCTCCTGTTGGTCATCTTTTGATGTGGCGTTCCATATACTTCTGTAAAGAGATGTTCATTCTTAATGATCATCTCCTTGGTGATGTTAGTGGTGCCTAGGGGAAGCCTTTGACCTTGGTCTGGAGTACCAGGAGGGGCCAGTCTGGGTCCAGGCTGTTCTCACATCTCATGGCTCTGATGTACAGGCAAGAGAGCGTGTCTGCCATGGCAAGTTCAGATACTGGCTTATATTAAATATTCATGTTGAACCTTTTGAGAAACTCCATAAAAAGCACCTGGTGTTTGGATAATTTGGCTTGTGTTTTGAAATGTATGAGAGACTTGTGGTCAGTTAGTGCAGTGAAATTCTCTTGGTGTTCCAGATAGCAGCGCCACTTAAACAAGGCAGTGTAAAATTGCTAGTAGTTTTTTATCATGGATAGTGTAGTGGCATTTGCTGTTTGTTAGTTTGCGTGATTTGTAGGCTACTGACAGGAAGTCATCATTAGTGTTTTTAATCTGCAGTACTCCTCTAATGGAAGCATCAGAGGCTTTGGTCTCCATCTGGTAATCTCCATCCTGCTTAGGGTACTGAAGGATGGGGGCAGGCATCAATTTTTCCTTTAAACACCAGAAACAGAGGTCATGTTGTGGGGTCCATAAAAATTTAGTTTTGGGGCCTGTTATGGCTGAAAGAGGTGCTGTCAAGACGCCACATTCAGAGATTAATTGTCAGACACAGGCAATCATTCCCAGGAAGGTGCATAATTAAGATTTTTCTTTTGGCAGTGGCATCTTGAAAATGGCTTGAATCTTCTGATCATTGGGTTTGATGCCGTCCTTCAACACCACATGCCTTAGGAAGGTTAGCTGCTTGAAGAAAAACTGACATTTGGATGGATTGGCCAGCAGTTTGTGTTGGTCCAAGGTGGCAAAGACTGCCTCCAAATACTTGTGGTGCTGTTCCATATAGAAGCTTTATACAATGATGCTGTCTAGATATACCAGTGCATGCTGCTGATGTGGTGTGCAAAGACCTCATTCATAAAGGTAACAAAAGTTGATGGTGTGTTTGTCATCCCAAAGTTGAGCACAACACACTCATATGAATTATACTTGGTACAGAAGACTGTCTTGGGTATGTCTTCCTCCTTAATGCAAATTTGGTTGTATCCTGCTGTCAGATCAATCTTAGAGAAGACAGTTGCTCTGCCTGAGGAGTTGAAGAGGTTGTCAATGAGTGGAAGTAGGTAGCAATTCCTGATGGTGACTTTGTTTAGTGCTCAATAGTCCATAAAAAGTCAAATGGTTCCATCTTTCTTTTCCACAAAGAACACAGCGGCACCAAAGGGAGACTGTGAGGGGCAGATAAGTTCTTTTTTCAACGCCTCCCTGAAGTAAGCGTGCAGTGTGTCATCTTCATTTGGGGTGAGACAGTAGATGGATCAAGCCTTAGGTACGGCTCCCTTGAGTTGGATGGAGTGTTATATGTGTTTCTTAGGTAGCAATCTTTATAGAGCCTCTTTGAATATCTCTGGATGGCAGGCTACAGTTTCCTGGTCCTGAGGTGTGGTGGTGTCTTGGTGGTCTTTGAAGTGTATGCTTGATGGTCAATACAGAGGCAACCCAGCCCTCAAGAGGGTTGTTCTTTTGTAACCAGTCCAGTCTAAGTACAACATCAAAACTTTGGGAAGTTAATGGCAGGTCCTTGGATGATGAAGTGCAGGTTCTATAGCGCAATGAAGAAGAGGGCAGTCTCATGTGTCACATTAA
Source organism: Entomophthora muscae (assembly GCA_014839935.2). Lineage (NCBI taxonomy): Eukaryota > Fungi > Entomophthoromycota > Entomophthoromycetes > Entomophthorales > Entomophthoraceae > Entomophthora > Entomophthora muscae. Next base: position 405,131 of record QTSX02002888.1, on the reverse strand, counting down.
TGTGATGTTCATCAGCTAGAACCATGTTCTTAATCCACAAAGAATTAGTGGACAACTTGAACTTGTATACAAAGTTGCTGTTGACAAGTGTACAATCTGCTCCTGAGTCCAGGAGTGCTGAGTTAGTGTAACTACAAAAAAAGAAAGGATAGGACATCAGTTTATTTGGATTTCTGGCAATTGTGTAAATTACTGGGTCTCCTGAAGGGACCTGGATCATTGGGCACTGATCTACATCCTTGGGTTGGTACTCATTGTTGGGCAAGGCAGGATTTAGGCAGGGAGAGCTTGGCTTGCTTAGTGCTCTCCTTGGGCTTTTTCCTTGTCCTGATTGTCCTGAGTAGGGGTGGTTCTAAAATGGATGTGATTTGATTGACCATTGTTCCTGCTAATGTGACCATTTGAGCTTGAGGGTTTATGGCCTGTACAATTGTTGTTATTGTTGCCAGGAGGAGGTCAACTGGAGTGTCCTGACAAGTGAGAGTCCTTGGGTCTCTCTCTTTTTCCAGTCTGCACTTTATGGAGGGTGTTGGATGTTTTCTCTGCCTCACAGTAAAGGCTCTGCAGATTGGTCACTTGGTCTAGGTTATTGTGTCTCATTATGTGCAACTTAAGTGCATTGTAGTACATGAGATACATAGCTGGTGTGTTGAAGGCTATGTATGAAGGGGCACATAGGCAGAGCTCCTTGTATGTGCAAGTGAGCTCTTTTACTGTGCCTGTCTGGGTCAGGCTCTTCATCTGGTGTATGATCATGATGGCAGTGTCCTTCAGCACAAATCTTGACAAGAAATCCCGCTTAAAGGTGTCCCAATATTTCTTGGTGTGATCTTCATGCCACTTGTTGTACCAGGTGCCCTCGTTATGTGTAAGGCAGATGGAGATCTCTGCAATCCAAAAGCATTGTGGGCATTCCATTTGTGTCAGCTTGCTCTGGGCAGATTAGTTTCATGCTGTGGTGTTGTTGTCATTGGCTCCAGAAAATGATTCCAAGGCGGCGCTACAAAGTTGTTGGGCTATGTGGGCTGACATGATACTTTTGTCTGTCATTCAAGAGGTGGTGGTAGGCGTTTGGAAGAACCCTTGCGCTGATAGGGTGTTAAAGGCAGAGACCAGTATTACCATATTCTGGTACAGTACAAACCCTTCTGTTATTTGGTACCTGACATGTACAGTGTCAAGTCTGCGGGGAGGCCAGATATGATTCTTTTGTAGATTTGTTGACCGCAGCAAGTACAGACTGCAGGCGGAATTTTGAAGAAGGAGTAGGATGGAAGCCCTACTTCTGCTACCAATGTTGTAACTGTGCTGTTTCAGCAGAGTTACAAGGGGGAAATATTTGGAAACTAGATAATGACCTTTATTGAGAGATAGGTATTATATAGCTATTGTGAACTGTGGATAACAGGAAAATGATGGTGTTAATCACTCAGTTGGATGGTGAAGGGGGTGGCTTGATCCTGGTAATGAGTCAAGCGCCAAATTGAGGTATCTACTGTAGGGGATTGGCATCTGTTCATGTTGTAGGATTTAGAAATTTGAGTCAACATCCTATTTTGGCTACAGGTCACTGGGAAGTTGGGTTGCAGATTTTAAAACTGGTTAGTTGGAACCTTCTTGGCAGTTCAAGCTTGCTGTTTTGACACTACCATGTCCTTAAGAGTGATTTTGTCATGTTATCAGAAAAAATTGAGGCCGTCATGCATGGCCAGAGCCCACTAACTGTAAGGAAGTACAGAGCTTCTTGGGTCTGACTAACCTTTTTAGAGAACTTGCTCAAATTTTTCTTCCATCTGCCTTCCTTTGATCTGTCTGACCTCAGAAAAGCATGTATTGGTGTTGGACAATACTACAAGCACAGCCTTCAATACACTCAAGGGAGCCTTTGTTTCTGCACTAGCCCTTGCTATGCCTGACTATGCCAAACCCTTTGTGGTGGAAACTGTTGTCTTATACTTTGCCTTGGGGGTTGTTGCTTCAGGAGGGGCATAATAGTAAGCTTCACCTGTGGCTTACTACTCCAGGAAGTTCACAGCACCAGAACTGAACTACTCAATATACAACAAAGAGATGGTAACAATTGTCATATCCCTGAAACATTGAAGAAGATACCTTTGTGACGCCGCCCACCCAGTGAAAATCATGACAGACCACAAGAACCTGACTTAATTCTTCAAACTACAACAACTTGACCAATGCCAGGCCAGATGGGCACTATTCCTAGCTGACTCAACCTGAAGATCAACTACAAACCTGGGAAGATAAACATTGCACCTAACGCCTTGAGTCTAAGAATTGAGTTCTTCCCCATTTCCAAAGAGATAGAAGAGTTCAACACCCAATTACTACTATCCCCACACATGCTGGAACCCATGCTCTGGCTCCTAGGACTGGCTAGTAGAAAAGAAGAAATCCAACATGCTCAGACCTTGGCAAGCACTGCATTTTTACCATGAAAGAATTAGCTGAGAAAATTGACAGCAAGTACTACAGAGCAGGTTACTCACTACACAAAAGATCCCTAAAACTAAATGGACAAACTTACATACCTGAACGTCCACTGAGATTAGAGATTCTAAAGGAGTACCATGACTCCCCCATGGCTTAATACCCAGGCTGCACCAAGACCTTGAAGGGTATCCAAAGAGTATACATGTGGCCAAGAATGAAGCTGGAGATAGAGACATACATTAATGGGTGTGAAACGTGTGGCCGCTTCAAACCTAAGCAAGGAAAACCTGAAGGCCTGCTCCAACTCCTCCAAATTGCAGAGGGCCCTTGGAAGTCAGTATCCATGGACTATATAGTATAGCTCCCAGAGTCATAAGCTAAAATGCCATACTTTTAATTGTTGATAGATTCACAAAGATGGATTAATTTGTGCCTACCACCACCCACGTGACAGCCAAGGAGACTGCCACCCTCTTTAGGGACCACATTTTCATTAATTACGGATTACCCAAGGAATTTACCTCCAATTGCAGCCCCCCAGTTTACGTCTAAGTTCTGGGATTAATCCTAAAAGACCTGGGAATCAAGATATCACTACCACAGCTTACTACCCCCAAATTGACAGACAAACTAAAAGAGTTAACCAAGTATTAGAACATTACCTCTGATGCTACTTTAACACAGAACAAGACAATTGGAACAAACAATTACCAATGGCGCAATTTGTATACAATAATCAAGACCATAGTTATACAGAATTTCTCCATTCAAGGCTAATTACATATTTGACCCTACTTGGGACCACCTTCCTGCTTAAGAATCCAGCAACCCCAAAGGATAAGATTGGGTGGCTGCCATCCATACCACCCAAGAAGAGTGTGCTCAAAACCCAAAACAAGCCGTTCAGACCTACAAAGACTTTGCTGACAAAAATAGAAGCCATGGACCACCCATAGAAGTTGGGGACATGGTTTACTTCAGCTCCAGGAATGTCAAGACTACAGCGCCATGTGCAAGCCTCAGCCCTAGGGAAACAGGACTATACAAAGTTTTGCAACACATAGGAGAAGTAGCTTACAGGTTAGAGCTACTGTCTAATCAGAAAATACATGATGTCTTTCACCAATTGCTATTGTCCAAGAAGAAAGGTACCTCTACCCTTATCAAGTTGTTTGCATTGCCCCTACCCCACTCAAAGTAGAAAGCTTTCTAGAGAATGAGGTTGAACAGATCCTAGACCACAAGATGAGATATCAATAACTACACTACTTGATCAAATGGAAAGGCTACCTGCCCAAGGAGAATACCTGGAAACCCAAAGATAACCTTGCCAATGCTAGTGCCCTCCTGACAGCGTACAAGACCAGGAATCCAGAGTTAAGCTGTAAGAGCTCAACTATGGTGGGGAATGATGTCAGGGCCCAGAATAGGCTAGACAAAACCCTATGTTGTATAGGTTTAATGCCTAAAATTGAGCAATTGCACAACCAAATAATTGTGTTGTCAATTGCACTGATTGATCAAAAAAATATTAATGCCAAGCGAGGAATCAAACCCTGGTAAAAGCCAAACCTGGGGGAATTGGAAACTGTTCCAAAGCCAAGCAAAAAGAATTTTAATTGTCCCACACCCTCTGAAACCAAGTAATTGGGACTTGGGTTGCCAAATGACCCCAAAATTCCCTGCCAGCTTCCCCAGGGCAAAAAATAGTGAAATGATCCACTTAACTGACAAATCAGTGCCCAGCAATGGAACCCAACTCAATAATAACTCTTTGGAAGCCAATAAGAAGTTGCCAGTAAGTCTAATTACAGTTTTCCAGCAGAATATAGCTGGGAACACTAACAACCCTTCCCTTGTTGACATCTTCACTTAATAAACTTTTGTTAGTTAATGCACACTGAGCATTTATACTTTTCAGGGGTTTATTACATTATAACAAATTTCATACCTTTGGTGCTTTCAAATAGAGAGTATTCTAGCATCAACACAAGCGCTGGGAAACAGAGCAAATTCTTGCTGCTTCCAACCAACCAACGCCAGCCTTCATCCCATCTCCTAGAGTGCTGGATCAAGAGATAGTTCCTGCTCCTGCACCACGCCTCTCCTTTCTGGGTGTCCCTCTGCTCTGCCAACTTGCTCAGTCAAGACAGACCATGAGCGCTGCCACAGGAGAACATCCCCTTGTTCCTTGTGTACCATTATATGATTAACGTAAGCTTGGGTTTGCCTACCTGACAATGCTGGGGCTCACTGAGCAAGTGATTCCCCACATGGGAGTGTGGCGTCCTTGGGCCACAGCTGCTAATTATGTGATGTGGTTAGCCCATGTCATCTACTGGGCCTTCCAGGCTCAACCCTTCCCCTCAACTGAAGGTTCCCCTGGGAGCAAACCAGGCCATGACAACTACTAGTAGCATCCAATAGTCCTTGGTCCAGCCCATTACTCCTGGTAAAAAGGAAGGACATAACCAATCAAGTGGTAATTGACTACAGGAAGCTGAACCCCATCTCCAAAAACAATAGGTATCTTTTACCTTGGATTTATGACACCCTGGACAAGTTAGGAGGCACTCAGTTCTTTTCAGCCATGGACCTTGTAGCAGGATACTTACATATACCAATGGAGGTTGATGACCAGGAAAAATGTGCTATTGTGACTGCTGACGGTCTCTATCAATCAATCTGGATGCCACAAGGACTAGCCAATGCCTTGGCCACATTTTAAAGACTAATGGACACCACCTTTTGCAACTTAAAGTACATCTGTGCCCTTGTGTATCTAGATGATATCAATGTGTACTCAAAAATCTTTGAGAATCATCTTAGGTATTCAGAGCAAGTCTTCATCAAGCTAAAAAAGGATTGAAACTTAACCCAATAAGTATCAATTCTTTAAAGAAACCCTTGAGTTCCTAGACCACGTCATAAACAAGAAAGGTGTATCTCTCATCCTGGCTAAGGTATTAGCCATTTCTAAGCTTACCATTCCTAAAACTGTTAAAGACCTTCAATGTTTCCTTGGTATGACTGGCTACTATTGTTGCTTAATAGAGTCCTTTGCAAATTTATCCCAACCCCTCTTCTGCCTTCTGAAGAAAGACATATAATTTGTATGGGACCACAATTGCCAAACTGATTTTGAGGCGCTGAAGCAAGCCTTAGAAAAATAACCAGTAATAGTGTATCCTGACCTCTCCAAAGAGTTCATTTTATACACAGATGCCAGTTTAGTACTGGTAGGAGTTGTTCTAGAACAACTGGATAATGAAGGCCACAATCACCCTGTTGGATATTTCTCCAAAGCCCTGAATTTCTCTGAACAAAACTACTCAGTAACCAAACAGGAATGTCTAGAAGTTATATATGGCATTGAAGAGTGTCACCCCTACTTATATGGTTCCCACTTCAAAGTGGTGACTGATCACTCCTCTCTGAAGTGTCTGGCTAACTTAAAGGATCACAAAGGAAGATTGGCTTGTTGGGCAGTGAGACTTCAGGCATACAATTATGAACTTATACATTTTCCTGGGGCTAAGTATTCCAATGCTGATGGATTATATAGACTTTCACTAGTAGCAGCCCTTGCTCCAGAAGAAGACGCCCTGTTTGAACTTATTACTTTTCCCTCCAAGTGGGGTAGTATCACCCCAGAGGCCCAGAAGACTCTAGCCAAACTTTCTCATAACACTATGATTAGAGACGGCTGTTTATATAAGGAAGTCAAGGGACAGAAGCTTCCTTACATTTGTCCCTCTCAACAACTAGCTATACTGCAACAATTCAACAACATAGCCACCAGGCACATAGGCAAAAAACATATGATGGAAACACTTGCATCTCATTGTTATTGGGAAGGTATGTACACTGATGTATTAGAATTTGTAAAAGTTGCATGAACTGCTCCAAGTATCAGCCCCTACCCAAGGTCACCAGCTATAGACTGCATCCCCCTACCCACGCATTTCATACTGTTAGTATTGATGTGGTAGGACCAGTAGGCCCAAATAAGACCAGTTGCGGAAACAGATACCTTATTGTAGCCATTGACTGTTTTAGCAAATGGGTTGAGGCTAAAGTCATTCCTGCCCCTACTGCCAGGCACAAAGCCCATTTTGTTCTATCACATAGCATTGCCAATTATGGCTGCTCACACACCATCTTGACAGATAATGGAACTAATTTCACCAGTGAGCTTCTAGCTGAATTAAACAAGGTTATGGGAATCAAGGATGCAAAATCCACTCCATATCATCCAGAAACAAAAGGCTCTGTTGAAAAAGTTAACGGCACCCTCAAAAAGCTCATGCTAGACTCTGGCTCATCTTGGGATACTTTATTCCCTCTGGTGCTCATGGCTTACAGGGTAACTAGTCATACTGCTACTGGACGCTCCCCCTTCCAGATGGTTTATGGATAACAACTTTTCCTACCTGGGCTCCTGGCAACCTATCAGGCGGCTGAACTTGGTCAGTGTAAATGATAGGGCATGACAGATGTCAATTGCCATGGCATTTTCCAACAAGTGCGCTATCCAGGCTGTAACTGGCCTGGATACTTGGAATCCCAGCTCAAGCTGTGCAATGACAATGTAAAATCATGTTTGAAGAGGAAGGAAGATGGCCCACAGGTGGCACACACCTATATGCATTCACAGAGGAGTTCCTGAACCAGACTGAGTCTTTTTTTTGGACTAACTCAAAGACCTGGGCCATTGGCTCAACCTGAAGAGCAGCCCTGACCTCACAGTAGTTGTTTTTAGACTGTTTATCTACGCAAACTTCATTAATAGCCAGTTTGCTAAAGGGGCCAAGGACTTGCTCTGAGAATTCAGGTACATGGTGGGTTATGACCATATTTTACAGACCTATGTTGTCAAAGCTCTCTTCTATAGCAGCCTGAGGAACCAAGGTATCTTTGGTGGGATTCTCTGCACCCAAACAATTTGCTGCCTCTTGAGCAGTGTGCTGTTGCTTGTTGAAAAGAGTATATGATGTTGCCTGCACAGCAGCAGCATATCAGGTGGCTTGGGCCATCACATCCTGCATGACCTGCTCTTCCTGGGTTGGAAGGGCAACCTCCGCACATTGTGCCAGGTCACAAAGACGTTGGTACTGGGTAGCCGGAGAAGCTGGACAACTTGTTGGGCTTTGGCCCTTGGAACCAGATTGTACTCCAGGGTCTTTGGAGTACAGGTTCCCTTGGGAACCTTGAGACTGTAGCGCCTCAGGCCGCTGACTCTTAGACCTCTCAACCTCATTGTCCAGCTGTAGGTAGCAACACCCCTTGGCAGTGTGAACCTAACTGGGGACAATGGCAAAGGCCACAGAAGTCAACCACACTCTCACCATTTTGAGGTTCTCTTCTGGGAGGCCCTCCAAAAGATTCTCTTTGCGCTCTGCTGAGGAGCCCACCCCTGTTCTAGGGCCTTAAGCTTGGCTTGACGTAGGAGTTTGAGTACAGCCTGGAGTGAGGCAGAAAGTTCACAGACAAGGCAGGCAGCAGAAGATAAGGACATTTAAAACTATGGGGAATCACTCAGAATGCTACTATTTATACCCAAATTTGTTAAATTTATTTGGCTTGATGATCATTAGATGATTCCTTATGACTCACCCTCCTAAGTCTATCCCCCTCTTATCATTAGGGTACTTGATGTTTATTAGTTGCTTTAAATCGGTTTCAGAATTAGATGAATGTCCAACAAACATTTTTGGGTCTCAAATTTCCTTTTTAGGATGGAGCCACATCCTGATCTGGGGGTATGTAGTGCAGGGTGCCACCTGCATATATTAACATATTGAGACTACTACCCCACAAGGAAAAATATAGGGGAGCTGCTGCCCTTTTTTAAGTTTTTGATCAAAGAGTTACCCATCAAAGCATAAAAATTGACTTCCAATTAGCCAATAATCATTTTACCTGCAGCTAGCCACAGATGCTTTGATGATTAACCCATCAATTTCTACTAATGAGTAATTTTATATAGAGACCTTATGCCCCTTAACAAAGAAAATGCCCCCAGGTAAACATTCTGAAACCCTGTTCTAGACCTTGCTCCCAAAAATGGCCCTACTTTTGCTGCAACTACCTGACCCCAAGATCACAAGCTTAGATGTTCACATCCCACCCAATCTAAGCCCTTTCTCCCTGAATATTCTCCAAAATGTTTCAGCCCTTCAAGAATAGCTTATTTCATGCCTAGTCCAGACTTCAGTCAGGATGACTCACCCTTTCTTTCCCCTCCTCCAATTCTAATTATATAAGGCCCTCAGATAGCCCCAATAAAGATGTAATTGAATAAACATATCAACAGACTTGATATTCTCAAATTCCTTGCAGAGCCCAGCTATAGAGGTTCTTTTGAGTAAGTGGATACTAGTCTTGTTTTTCCCTCCAGTTGCTGTTCAGCTACTCCAAACTTACCCTTAGAACCCTTGAGCACCACAATGTCTAAGAAGGAGGTGCTGGTTTTGTTTAAAAAGGATACAGCTTTAGCTGTAATGACAAGAAGAAAGCTATCCGCCAACACAATTTAAATTGACACCCTTGGCTGCCCAGAAAGTCTCACAACTTTTGGGTTCATCAGATTAAAGGTGTTAACTGTTGGTTATAACTTCAGTGAGGCTCTTTACCCCTCTATCAACTGCTCTGCTGGTCCCTCTACCAGGCCATCCCATTACCAGGGACAAAACCTCCAATAAGTTAGTTAATGGCCCCTCCTCAACCTGAATGATTCCCAACTTGCCTCTGTTAGTGACACCACAAAACTACATAGATACCACTGATCAGATGTATGCTCTGAGCACTGAATACATCAGTGCTACATCAATTAATTAATTAATTGATCCTGACTTAGGAGAAGAAGCCATCCTGCCATGAGTAGCACTTTTCTTATTCATGATGATGATTTTAATGCAAAATAGTGTATAAGCTGCTTTGTCACAAGCTAGGATTTATGCAATCTTCTTAATTGCAAAACCTGGCTAGCTGATGGCATCTTTTTTACCTGCCCAAAGCTTTTTATCCAGCTTTGGAACATACACAGATAGGTTGAAAATTTAGTCCTTCCTCTGGTGTTTTATTTCCTTCTCACAAAAAACAGGACACATATGTTTAGCTCTCACTATCCTATAGAATTATCTTGATAAAAGCCTCACTGTCATTGAAGATGAGCCAAAGGAGACAAGAGGGCGCAAAATGAGTCCCCCTCCCAAGAAGAAGACACCTCTAATCCCAAAAAGAAGCTTGATAGCTTGACTTATCATGCATGTCTGATATTGGATTTTGAGCAGGCTAAGGAAAATAAATTTATTCAATTCTTCAGAGAGCCCCTCAAGGATGCTATTTTCACTTCTTCCAGGCACTCTGCTGCCGCCTCCAACAGTGCATAGATCTCCATGGGCTGGTCAACTCTGAAGGCACCAAAGAGGCCAAAGACGTGTTCAAATGCTTTGCTGCCCTTGCTATAGTAAAAAAGGAGGAAATTAATGTCTTCTAAAACACCCTACTCTGTCACCCCTATATCATTACCAACCAGGAAGCCTTTTTGCCCTTTATTGAGCACTTCAAAACTCAATGGGCTGGTATCTTCCAAGGAGCACACCACATCAGAAAAGGCAGTGACTCAATCACCTGGAACTGCTTCAAGCATGTCAAAGACGGTCTTGTCAAGAACACTACTTCCATTGAAGGGTGGTATAGCCAGTTTGCTACAAGGGTCTGGGTCAAGAAGCCCAAGTTCACCAAAAAAATTTATACCAGAAAACCCAATAGACAATCTCTGCCTGCCTTTTCAAGAAAAAATTTAAGCATAAGGACAACCCCAAAACAAACCAAAGCGCTTAAAAAGTATATAGAGATCTTCATGTGGTCCTTGCCTACTATCCTAAGAATAGAAAGCTTGAACCTCTCCAAGTCATCTCTGTTGCTCTTTCTGCTAATATTGGAGCCTTTTTCAATAAAAAATTGCAATTCTTCTTCTAAACTTTTCTTTTGTTTTATTATTTTTGTGCTTTTATTTAGTATTTGGTGCTATTATAGGCATCTTTTTAAGTTATAAGTCATTTTTATAATAAATGAAAATTGCTGTTTTTGGGTGTATTTTGGCTTTGGGGCTTTACACAGCCTAGTTGCTATCAATTAACCCCTTTTTATTGCAGATTTAAAATTCCAAGGCTTTTTAAGCCTAAAATGTTTTTTTTAAATCAATTTAATTATTTTTTGTGTTTTTTGGTGTTCAAAAAAACCAAATTTAAAAAGTGGCTTTCATAGTTCTGATGCCAATCAAATAACACACTTACTAGTATTTTTGAGATTTTAATTATTTGAGATGACATAAATTAGTATGGTATATTTTAAGATGCTGTTTTTGAACTGGTGTGCTGTACTATCAAGCATGCTGAACAATATCAAAAGAATTCATTGATAAATAAGAAAAATATGGGAATTATGATCACTCTAAGGCACCCCCAAAGTCCATGATCCCTGTCTCTATAGCTCAACTGTTAAAGGTTTGGGCATTATAAATTGTGAGACTTATAGCTGGAAATAAAAAGAGAAATATGGGCATCATTACTGCTATTGGCTACACTGTCAGATATCCTGTGAACCAAGTCACTGCAGATCATAATCTAATTATGTGAGAAGATTCATTGGAAAATAAATAATTGCCTAGTTTAATAAAATTGGCATCTTGATCACAAATGGAGAAATCAAACTTGCCACTAAAAATAACAATACATACCTTGCTAAAAATAACATACAACATATATTCAGTAGTCCATATTATCCACAAACAAATAGATGAGTATAAAGAATAAGCAGTTCACTTTTAGAAGCACTAAGTAAGTTATCACTTAATGATTCCTTTATTTGGACAGACATTTTACAAACAGCACTCATGGTTATTGTACTTAATTCAATCAAAAATGGAAAATTTCTTTACAACTTTGTATATGGACACAAACCAAAAATATTCAATAACACACTGGGATCTTGTCTCCCCTTACCTAAAGAGGTGCCAGGTCAAGACAACACAAATGCACATATATTAAGGCAGGATCAAGTAGACAAGTAGAAACATGGATTTAAACAAGATACTATCCTGCTTCAATAGAAAAGGAATCAAACAGAAGCCAAGGTCTGGGTAGTTAACAACAACTAGCACAAGCTGGAAACAGTTGTAAGAAAACTGAGTATTGTCATGATAGTCTAACCTAACAACAATTAGCTCATAAAGTGAATTGGAGCTTGCACATAATTAAAACTTATGAGTCACAACTAACTCTGCTTATGTAAAGCAAAACATTCCCATAAAAATTCAAAATTACCTGTCTCCAATATCAAAATTAATTAATATCATACACTCCTCCCAGATACTCTCAAAAAAATCCCAAAGCCCCTCTTTCTATTACCCCAGGAAAAGGTGCAGTAACATCTTTGATCAATCCTTCTTGAAAAATCATTTCTGTTAGATTCAGACTATTGACTATAAAAATCAGTCTAATTGCTGCTCTCAAACCCTTGCTATTATACACTGTAAAATTGCTAGTTTAAAATTTAATAGATATACTAATTAGTAGCCATATATTTGAAAATTAATTGATATCTATTACTAAATGAACACTGTATAATTGCCAAATGATCAGGCCCAATGAAATTTGCACCACTCTATTAATTAGATATTACCTCAGCTTTACTATCAGCTAAGAGAGGTGCAGATAGTTTATTGTTCCCTCACAGTGTAAATCCATCTTATATAAACAATTTTCATTGTAATTTTATGCCATAAAATCTTTGACTTGGTATCAAATCAAATTAGAATTTTTAACCTGTAGAATTCCAAAATCATTTTTTAATATTATTAACCCAAAATATGATTTGAAATATTATGGAACTATTTCATGCAGCCCCAAAGAAGGAAGAAGAATACATACATTCCGCTTTATCTGGAAGAAATAACAAGATTTGTAATATTTGTAAGCGTCTCACAATCCTTGTGTACCTTCCCAGCACCATCAAAGGCGCAAAAGGAAGCAACCAATTATCAATCCTCATTAGGACAGCTCAGAAGGAGAAAAAGCTGTGGCTTGGACACTATGCATGCTGTGGAGAGCTAGTAATAAGTGATTCAGAACAGCCAATAAATCAGGAAAACCCAGCACTAATTGGCTCACTTGAGCAATCAACCACCCAAACTGTCTAAAAAATTAGGTAGAAGACGTCAAAGTATAAAAAGATACAGATGCTTTGAAGCCCAATAAAAAGTTTGTAGTTACATGTACAGAGGGCAGCTACTAGATAGATTTTAATCCAGTTTTTAACAAAGTAGCAATTTACAAGTTCATCTCTACTACATTATGTGCAGTGTTCTTTTACATAGTAAAGGCATGTTTAATTACACTAGCAAGGTTAACTAAAGTAATTAGATATTTTGTAGCTTTAAACTCCTATCCAATTATCAAGATTGCTTCACATTGGTGCTCAATTTAAATTAAAGCTTTGTTAATATCTGCTTTAAACCAACCACACACATCCAGGGCTCCTCCCTGGTGCTGCTCCTGCCCAGCTTCTTGGAGAATTACAGGAGCAAAATGAAAACAAGCAACAGTGAGTCTGCTCTTCTCTTCATTTTGAGTGATCATATATTTCATCTAAGTCTGTTTTCCTGGTTATATTCTATGACTTTACTACAGTAACTTTGGGCTGTGGTTAAACAAAGTGGTTGAATTGTAATGGATTTCATAGGCTTAAATTTAAATCATTGGGATTGGTTTTGGAGGAATTTTCCAGTGTGATAATGGAGTACCTAGAAATCTATTAGGTTTTACTAATTGAGGAACTAAATGAATATCAGACAAATTTAATTATGAGATAGGTGTCTCAAAACCAATTGATTAACTGGGGAGATTAATTGGTGCCCAGAAATATGATTAATGAGGATTTAATTATATAAATGTAATAGGCTTTACTGTTTCAAGAAAAAAGTTTAGGTTAACTAAATTTAAACCCCCAAATAGCAGCTTAAAAACAATTGTTGGCAAATTTTTTAGGTTCAAAAGCGCTTCTGTGACACCTAATTAACTTATGAAGTGCTGAGGCGCTGCCCAGTGCCTGTTTCAGGCGTTGAGGCGCTGACTAGATCATTCTTGGGCAACACAGTGAAGCATGGTTCAAGTTTCAAAGTATTATGTTAGTTATTAATAGCAAAAAATTAATTGGTGTGAAAGCTTCTATATGAAGACAATAGTTTCTAGGTATTCAGGATTAATTAGCTGATTCCCAGTTGTAACAATTAATGCTTGCATCAGTAATTGGAACATTTTAAAGAGTTTTAGAGATAGAAGTCTGGAAAGCTTCAAGCCAAAAAGATCTATTTCCACAGAAGAAATCAGGTGATTCTGTAATGTACCAGGGCATATTCTTATAGGTTAAGAATGTGAAGATATTTTTAGTAAATATCTTAATTGAATGATTCTATTATGTCATATATAACTTAATAGAATCCAGGTGTTATTACAAAACCAGAGGGGTTTCAGCTGTTTATACTCCAATTGGTATATAATAGAAACATGATTATAATAAATAAATATTCTTATGTGAAAATTTTTGCTTTCCCCTCAATCATTTTAAGTTTTTGTATTTGTCTTTTAACTTAAAGAAGATTACCCTAGAATAAGTGAGATTTAATCTATAGCTAAGGCTATAAAAAGTTAATAACATGTGAGTGATCACCAGATTTCAGGAAGTTGAAGGCAAGGATTGCTCACTTGGAATTTGAGCTCACCAAAGCTCACATAAAGAATTACCTGTTATACAAAAGAAAAGGTTAGGCAGGTGCAATGATCCACATTTGAAGCAGGTTTGCAGGAGTGGGATGATGTTTTTAGAGAAGATAATAGTTTCCTGAAAAAGTTATATCTTGGTTGTTTCAAGTATATACTTCTGGGAAGTATAATAAACAATATAAAAAGGAAAATTAAGATGAGAATGATACTTTATTTGATATAAATATAGAGTATTATATAGTATCATGTGAAGCCACATACTGTCCATTTATGCCATGGTAGTCATGGGGCTTATCTGAGTAATGTTTCATCTAGGTCATGAGGCTTGTCCAAGTGTTGTTCCAATTAGGACTCAAAATGTTTGATCCCTGTAATAGATGGCTGAATGATAGTAGTGCCACCAACTTATTAATTAGCTGGGGAATCATTTGAAAGGTTACTTGGGGAATTAGTTTCTTGAGAGAGAGTAATCAAAGATGATGTGAAATCTACCCCTTGGGTGCTGAAAGATGAAACATTGGGAACTTTCTTGAGAGTGTTGGGGATTTTTGCTTGATACTGATCTAATTTTGTGTTGGGTGCCAAGAGCTGGGAATTTTGTTGTACCATTCTTGCTTTGCACAGGCAGAGGTAGTCATGGTGCATTTTTTAGCTCTATTATAGCACCAATACCTTTGATGAGGTAGTTGTTGCTTGGATTGACTTCCATGACAATGCCTGGTCCTTTTAATACTGGTTCCAACTTGTGCATGTTGTGTTTAACAACCCAGATTATGTCCCCAACTTGGAAGCACTCCTGTTTTAATGGGACTGCTTCTCTCTCAATCCTTTTCTTTTCCTTGTCTTCTTGGTCCTTCCTGGCACGTTGTACATCAAGATCACTGTTGTTTGGCACTTTCTTGGGCAGAGGTAATTGTGGTCCTACGGTAGTACTAACAATGGCAGGTTTGTGCCCATAGACAAGTTCATATGGGCTTTGCCTGTATAGCGGTTAGCTTGTGTCTAGCACACCATAAGTGCTGTTATAGCATGTCAACTCAGGCTTTTGGATTATTAGCAGAAAACTTACTGAGGGTCTCTACAAGGGAACCATTTAGCTTTTATACTCTTCCATTTGCTTGCAGGTGATAAGAGCTGGGTATGGTGTGTTTTATTCTGTGTTTAGCAAGATAGACATTGGTTTCAATAGCTTTAAGTTCAGTGCCTCTGTCATGATTAGGAGCTCAGGTTTTCCAAAATGAGCTATAATTTCCTTCCTAATAAGCAATCTTACATCATTTCATTTGTGCTCTTTTGTAGCTTGTGCTACAGGCCATCTAGTTGCATATTTGATAGCTGTTATAATGTACTTTTTGCCTTTTCTCTTGCCAGGCATTTTTCCCACAATATCCAGGGCCCACACTTTGAAGGGTTGTGTGACTGATACTGGTATTATTGATTTGGGAGGTGCCTTGGAGTGGGCGTACTTTACACAGACTTTGCATTGCTCTAGTAATTCCTTGATGTTGTTCAGCATGTTGGGCTACCAGCAGCGTGTCTTGAGATATTCATGCAAGTCTCTGCTTCAAAGTGTGCCCCAGATTTCTGTGGTATTAAAGAATTGTGTCAATCTTTTGTGTTGACAGGACATAGGGTACAGTGTCACTATTTGATAATATGTGGTGTAGAGTACCATATATGTTTTTGAATAGATGTTTGTTCTTGAGGACTTTATCTTGGTTGACCATTAGTGTATCAAGTGAGAACCCCTCTTGGAGATTCCTCATGATTAACATGAGCCAATTGGGGTCTTCATCATTACAGAGTAGATGCTTACAGTATAGCCTTAATAGGGTATCTGCAGTAAGCATTTTCTTGCCTGGCTTGTACTTGATTATTATGGGATACCTTTGAATAAGGCTAATCCATTCATCTTGTTGTCTATATGAATGCTGTTGAGTCTTGAAGAGACCAATGACTTGTGTTTGGTTAGCACTTTGCGTACCTGTGCACTTTTCAGGTAACATTGCCTCACATTAGACAGTGGGCAATAGCTACCAGTTTTTTGTCATGTATTGGATATCTTTGCTCACCATTAGATAGCTTTCTTGGTTCATATTCTACAGGGAGGAAGTCTTTTTCTGCAGTATGAATTAAGATTTGCCCTATAATATTAAATAATTGTGGTGTTGTACAGTAGCTTTCAAAACTGTTGAGATAAATGTATATTAGTCAGTTTATAACGCATGGGTTCAGTTTTAAAATAAATTCCAACTGGAACCAGTTGAAGGTCAATTTACTCAAAAAAGCTTTCATTTATCTATGGCTGGAAAAATGATAAAGTCAATCACACAAAAAAATAAAGTCAAATACCTAATTCCAAAAATGAGATAGCAAACACATGGTACCCATATTCAAAACGCACACACAATCCAGTCACTTCCTGAAGAAACTACATCAAATTTGATAATGAGTGTGTAGCAAATATGATACAAACAGAGAACACATGAGGTTCAGTCACAAAAGTGATGAGCTCAGACATAAAACAACTCATTTTTTGAAAATATTGATTATTTTTGGGACTCAGATTGGAAATTGTGGGTTTCAGGAGTGAATCCACCAAAATCTATTCAGGGAACTACAGCTTTATTTTCAATGTACATGCTTCTAAATTTGGACATTTATGTCTGAGAAAATGTCTCAAAAAGGAGCACACACATAAATAGAATTAATTCTTCTAGAAATACTTTGCTTTTCTGTTTTTAATAGAATTTTATTGCTTTTACTTTTTACTATGAGTTTCATCAGTGAAGATAACTTTTATATCATTGAGGAGCAGTACCAGGAGCTACTCCAAGCTCAGGCTGCTGAGCAAAGGAGTGCAGCTACCGCGTTTCCTGTGTACACCCAATTTAATGAAATTTGTGAGAGGGTGAGTTGTATGTGTCACCAGGCCCATCCACATCTGACTTTTCCAATAGCCAATATGGTGCTCCCTAAGACCAGGCCCAACCCGGTCCTGTGCCATAACACAGAGACTGGGCAACTGTGGCCCCCTCCAATCCAACCATCACTTGAGAGTTTGGGACAATAAGAGCAAGCCCTTCTTAATCTGGGCCCCCTTATTCCTCAAGCACCCCAAAAGTGTCAAGTCATAACCAATGAGGTAATAGAGGAGATTGTGAGCCTCAAGCAGAGTGGCGTAAATTTTGCCAAAATTGCCACTTGGTTTCAATTTATCAAGGCAATGATCAAGCGTGAGTTCTGGGCCCTCTTGAAGAGAGGTGGTGCAAAGCAGGCCAAGAAGCCAAAGAAGCAGGTCAACTCCCAGATTCAAGGAGGTGTATCTTATACTGCTTGGCCTTCTGCCACGTGACCCATACCTCCACTTAACTAAGGTCTGCCCCCTACTTAGGCTCCAGGGCATATTCATTGCCAGCTGCACAGCGCAGTTCTGGATGCATGGGCTTGTAGTCAGTGTTCTGATTCTGACCAATTGGCCGGCCAATGAGTTGGATGATGGATCTGATTTGAGCCATGACCCTGTGATTGGCGCCATCATCACCCGCTGCCTGTCCTCCATTTTGGACAATGTCATATTTATATCTTACTATAAATTGTCATTAAAAGTCAATGATTATGGCACTTGAAGTAAAAAAGAACGCCCCCAAGGGTAAAAAGAAGGAATCTGAGGGGATTGTGATTGGTGCATTCCTTGCAGTTTCCTCAAAAGAGACTGTACTTTACCGGACTACAACTAGTTACACCAATAGTTACTGGTACAGTAAATTCCTATCTGACCTGCTTGCCACCTGGAGCTTGACCAATTTCAGCTTCAAAATCTTCCTGAGCCATCAACTGGAGTGCGCTGAAATGGCCTCCAAGAAGATCCAAGCAGACGGCCACAAGGTCTCAATTTTCCCTGCCAGGCATACTGATCTTCACCTGGGTGATGTGTTGTTCCTCAACATTGGGGACACCATCTGTGGGCGCAACCCCACACTTTCAGCCAGTTGATTAGTACTTCCACCAGCCCCATTGTGCTTTTTCCCCATCAGAGGGTTGCTGACATGTTTACAAAGATGGCCTTTAATGCTCTCGGCAACAGTCAATCACCAAAGGAACCACAGCTGCCTCTCACAATTCCCCAGTCTACAAGCCAATTGCTGTCCTCCCTGAGTCAGAATATGATGTCATGCATCAATAATTCCTCTGAGCCGCTCAAGGCACTCAATCACCTCTGGGCCCTCCAGCTGCCCTAGTCCCCATCCAACCAATCCAGTTGTTTGGAACCCACCACCCAGCCAATCAAGTCCTCCCCCCTCAACCCAGTCAACCACTAGTTTGCCCTATCTACTCCCCCATTTGGCCCAATAAAACTTGCTCTCAACAACTTTTATTTTAAAATTTAGATTGATTTAACTTGTATATTTTTTTATTGTTATAATATATTTCACATTTAATTGCAGTGATGATTAATTTTTATCATGCCATAAGTTAAATTTTGCTTTTTAATCTTTATTTTTTATTTTCTATTACAACTTATATATTTGAGGTGCTACAAAAAGTGAATTTAAAAACTACAAGTGCTACAGACCAGCCAATTGTAATGGGCAAACATGTGGTGGCTTTGTGCTTGGCTCAGACTGGACACGCCTCAGTTATTGCACCCAGTTTACCTTAATGAAATAAGCCTGTTTAAATTAAGACATGTCTTAATTTAAACAGGCTTATTTCATTAAGTTAAACTGGGTGCAATAACTGAGGCGTGTCCAGTCTGAGCCAAGCACAAAGCAACCACATGTTTGCCCATTACAATTGGCTGGTCTGTAGCACTTGTAGTTTTTAAATTCAATTTTTTGTAGGGCTTCAAATATATTAAAGTTATAATAGAAACAATAGAATTAATAAAAAAATCCATCTCACTGCATATATATCTGAATTGTATGATCTACATATAAGCCCTGAGTTTGACATTTTTAATCATATGTACTTTGGGTCAAACTTGGCATACCAATTCAAGAATAAAGTACATTATACTTGGAAAAAGCATATACATGAACAAAACAAGTCATTCATGATACTAAGATTGGGTTGGTTTACACACTCTGAATATATGCTCTACTTATAACCCATTGAAGTGGCTATTTTTAATAAATATGTACTTTGGGACAAACTTGGCATACTAATTTGAGAACAAATCATGTTTTACTTGAACAAATATTTACTTGAACAAAATATCTTATTCAAAATACTAAGAATGGGTCAGTATATACAATAAATATACATAATGTCAATATAAAATGAATTGTATCACTTAGAGCTAATAAAAATCAAAATTTAAATCAAGATATATTTAACAAATTTTTATTAGATACAATAGAATAGATTTAGTGTATTGGTATATTTTATTGGTATAAAAAGGGTTGGGGTAAGAACCAGGAAAACATGTCAGAATTGGAGGTGATGATCAAGGAGTTGGACGCGGCAGTGGCCAAAATCAAGAAGGTCAATCAAAAGGTGAAGGACATGATAAAAAAGGTGGCGTTATAAGGCAACAAACTAGGAAAACTTATCATGAAGACTGCAAGGTAGAAGATACCCAATACTACCAACAAAATTTAAACAAGGCTCCTAAACGTACAAAAATATGTTCTTGCTGTCAAACCCGCAGGCTCAACCCGCCAGTAAGGTTCCAATCAAGCGGGTTTGTGACCCACAACCCAATTACCCAGTCACTTGAAGCCAGACTAGGAAGTCAAATCAAATTACCAAATCTATCAACTTGAACAGATGATGATCCTTCACGGTGGATATCTCAATTTGGCGCTTGCTCATTATCAGGATCAAGCCACCCCCTCTTCCATCCAGCCGTGTGATCACCAATCATGTTCCTGCTATCCATTGATTCACAATAGCTATATAATCACTATCTCACAATAAAGATTATTATCTATCTTCTAAATATTTTCCCCGTGTAACTCTGCTAAAACAGTACAGTTACAATATTGGTAGCACAGGTAGGATGTCCATCCTACCTTATCTTGAAAAATTCCGCATGTTGCCAGCACACGCCGCGGCCAACAAATCCTTGACAGAATTATGTCTGGCCTTCTGTCCAACTGGACGCTGTACACTCCTGGTACCAAGATACCTGATGGCTTTGTTCTCTACCAAAACACAGTGATCCTGCTACCCGCTTTCAACACCCTGTCCGCCCAAGGGTTCTTTCAGGCGCCTTCCTCAATGCCACAACCAGCTGACAAAACCATCATGCCTGCCTATTTTGCACAAAGACTTTGCAGCGCCGCCTTGGAGCCCTTTGCAGGGGCCAACAACGACAATGCTACCGCATGGATCCAGTCCACCCAAAGCAAGCTGGCTCAGATGGAATGCCCACAGCAATTTTGGATGGCAGAGATTTCCATTTGTCCGACCCATGACGCTGGCACCTGGTGTGACAAGTGGCACAAAGAGCACACTGAAAAGAACTGGGACACCTTCAAACAGGACTTCTTGGCAAGATTTGTGCTTAAGGATACGGCGCTCATGATCATACACCAAGTAAAGAACCTAACCCAGACAGGCACCGTGAAGGAACTCACCTGCGCCTACAAGGAACTCCGTCTCTGTGCCCCATCTGACATGGCCTTTGACACCTCAGCAACACACCTCATGTACTACAACGCTCTCAAGTTGCACGTGATGAGACATGTGAACCTGGTCCAGGTTACCAATCTGCAAAGCCTGTACCATGAAGCAGAAAAAGCAGAAAAAACATCCAACGCTCTGCACAAGGCACAGACTGGGAAACAAGAAAGACCCAAGGACTCCCATCCAATTGGGCACTCCTCTTGACCACCCCTTGGAGGCAACAGCAACAACAAAAACCACAAGCCCACGGGTTCAAATGGGAATGGGAATGGAAATAACGGCCAATCAAATTGTACCCATTTCTGTGTCACTGCCACCCAAGGCAACCAAGATGAGGGAAAAGCCCAGGGAGAGCACTAAGCAAGCCAAGCTCTCCCCACGCAACTCCTGACTTGCCCAACAATAAATCCTGACCCAAGGACGTGGACCAATGCCCAATGATCCAAGTGTCCTTGGAAGACCCAGTACTGTACACCATTGCCAGACATCCCAATAAATTAATGTCTTACCCTTTCTGCTTTTGCAGTTACACAGGCTCAGCACTCTTGGACTCGGGCGCAGATTGAACCTTAGTCAACAGCAGCTTTGTGGATAAATTCAAGCTGGCCACTAATCCTTTGCAGATTAAAAATGTGGTCCTGGCTGATGAACATCACCTGTTGTGACAAAAGAAACTTCTCCCTTCTCTGTCATGCTTGAGAACCTCCACTCCACCATCCAAGGCCCTGTCATTGACTTCCCTAAGTTTGACATTGTACGGGGACTAGACTGGTTACAGAGAAACAACCCCCACGTGGACTGGGCAACCTCAGTGTTGACCATCAAGCGTGAAGGTGTCAACCACCAAATCTACCCAGACTCTGTAGACCAACTCCTACAAGACCACGTCTTTGTACGCATCACAGAGACTTTGGATGAAAAGAAAACCTGAAAGCAATTGACTGGGACTCCTGCCAGTATGAAATCATACACTTCAAGGACCACCAGGACACCTCCACACTGCAAGATTGCAACATTGTGGCCCGGCACCCAGAAATCTTCAAGCAGGCGTTACCTGGGCTACCCCCTGAGAAACACATCCAACACTCTATCCAACTCAAGGGGGCTATACCCAAGGCACGCCCCATTTACAGGCTGAACCCAAACAAGGACAACACCCTGCACGCCTATCTCAAAGAGGCACTGGAAAAAGAACTTATCCGCCTTCACAGTCTCCCTTTGGGGCCGCCATATTCTTTGTGGCTAAAAAGGACGATACCTTACGCCTGGTCACAGACTATTGCGCTTTGAACAAAGTCACCATTAAGAATTGTTACCCATTACCACTAATCAACAATCTCTTTGACGCCTTGGGAGGAGCCTCTGTCTTCTCCAAGATTGATCTAACTGCAGGCTACAACCAGATTTGCATCAAGGAGGAAGACATCCCCAAGACAGCCTTCCGCACTAAGTACGGTTCCTATGGATGTGTGGTACTCAACTTTGGCATGACCAATGCCCCGTCCATCTTTGTAACCTTCATGAACAAAGTGTTTGCACCACACATAGGCAAACACGCCCTAGTGTATCTGGACAATATTATTGTCTACAGCCCCTCGGTGGAACAGCACCACAAAGACCTGGAGGAAGACTTTGCAACCCTGGCACAACACAAACTGTTGGCCAAGCCCTCCAAATATCAGTTCTTCTGAGAGCAACTACCCTTCTTGGGACATATAGTCTCAAAAGACGGCATCAAACCTGACAGTCAGAAGATACAAGCCATCTGAAAAATGCCACCTCCCAAGGACAAATCAGAACTCTGCACTTTCTTGGGAATGGTAGCCTATGTACAACGCTTCATATCCAACTGTGGAGTCTTGACTGCCCCCTTGTTTGCCATAACAGGCGCCAAGTCCAAGTTTGTATGGACCCCCCAACGTGACCTCTGTTTTAGACGTCTCAAGGAAAAGCTCACGACAGCGCCCATCTTACAATACCCCAAACAAGATGGGGAATACCAGATGGAAACCAACGCTTCAGATGCATCCATTGGGGGAGTACTACAAATTAAGAATAGTGATGGTGGTTTCCTGCCCGTAGCCTACGAGTTGTGCAAACTGACGGATGGCAAGTGTTGATACCCAATCCATGACAAAGAACTGTTGGCCATTGTACACTGCCTAGTCAAATGGCGCTGTTACCTGGAACGGCAGGAAGAATTCACAGCACTAACCAATCATAAGTCACTCATCTATTTCAAGACACAAGCAAACCTGTCACACTGCCAAGCGCGGTGGATGGAGATCTTAGAAAGGTTTAACATGCTCATCCAATATAAGCCCAGGGCCAAACTTGCCATGGCGGACGCCCTGTCCCGCCTGTATGTCCGCGCTTCTAGGGGAGAGAATGGGCTCGATCCAGACTGGCCTCTCCTAGTGCTCCGTACAAAAGACAAAGGGTTCCCCGCAGGCACAACCAATATCACCAAAGAAACAGTCATCAAGAATGAACATCTCTTTGCTGACGTATACGGGACTCTGCACAGAAAAATGTCGGATGGCACAACCATTCCCTACATTCCCACACATCAACAGGTCAATACCATTCTTTGCTACCACAGGGATCTTGGACATACTAAGAGCCAAAATCTATATGAATTTCTAAAACATAAAGCCTGGTGGCCAACCCTATACTGTGATGTCCAAGAAGTGCTAGAACAGTGCGAGGTCTGCAAAAAGTTTGCCAAAAGCAAAACCCCGCCTAAGTCTGTACTCCCCATTCAAACCCAACTACCGTTCAAGGTATGGGCTCTTGACATTGTAGGGCCCATGCCAGGAAAGCACAATGGCAAAAAATACATCATCACTGCCATTGATTTTGCGACAAGGTGGCCAGTAGCCCAAGCGGTGAAAACACACACCAGTAACGACGTCTGACAATTCATTGGCAAGGAAATAATCAGCAGGTTTGGAAAGCTAAAACTCCTGATAACCAATGGGGGCAAAGAATTGACCTCCAAAAACACCAATGTGTACCTTGCCAAAAATGGGGTCAAACACACCGTCACAACACCATACCATCCACAGGCCAATGGACGCATAGAGCAGCTTAATGGTAGCCTTGTGCAAGCCCTAGCCAAACTCACTGCTGGAAGACCTGAAGACTGGTATAAGCAGCTACCAACTGCATTACTTGTGTGCCAAACCTGAGCGAACAGATCCACCGGGAAAAGCCTGTTTGAACTGGTATACAGCACACAGCCAAATATCATTCAAGCATTGACAGGACCCAAACTGGAAATTCCAAGTCAAGTCCCCCCTTGCTCAGACCCTCAAGTAATAGAGGCCAACAGCGAACAAGCAGCCAAAGAAAAGGAACACTTACAAAAGACCTTCATTCCCATCCGCCAGAGACATGAAGTTGGGGACAAAGTCTGGGTCATGAATGTTGACAAAAGCAAACTACAACCCAAAAAAGTAGGGCCAGCAATCATTCTAAAGGTAAACAACAATAACACTTACCTCATGCAAGGGCTCAGGAAACGCAAGCAAGACAAGACCTTACACCACGACCGCCTACGGCCCTGCAAAGCGAGACAGAAACAACAGGAAACTGCCCTGCCTGCCACCAAGCAACAACTGGTTCAATACGGCGCCTGTGCTCCCGACGACCTCCCTGACGACCTGCCTCCAGAGGAGGCCGACCTTCAGCTGGGGGGTGTCAAAACCGCAGGCTCAACCCACCAGCAAGGTTCCAACCAAGCGGGTTCGTGACCCGCAATCCGATTACCCGGTCACTCGAAGCCAGACTAGGAAGTCAACTCAAATTACCAAATCCATCAACATGAACAGATGATGAGCCTTCACGGTGGATACCTTGATTTGGCGCTTGACTCATTAGCAGGATCAAGCCACCCCCTCTTCCATCCAGCCGTGTGATCACCAATCATGTTCCTGCTATCCATTGATTCACAATAGCTATATAATCACTATCTCACAATAAAGATTATTATCTAGCTTCTAAATATTTTTCCCCGTGTAACTCTGCTAAAACAGCACAGTTATGACACTGGGTTAATAATCATGCTTCTCAAAATTCTTCAAAACCCCAGGAAAATGGCTACATTGTTAAATCCAAGCTGGGTTTGATTAGGTGAGAGCGGCATTAAACCTGGTGGCAAATCTCAAGATCCATCATGGCTATTGTATAATTATCATCCTCCCAATTTATCTTACTTCCAGAACGCCTTCCAGAAACCTCCTGGGCATCAGGAAATAAATCGATCCAATTTATGTTCTACGATCGGCTTATAAGGCTACCACCCAGTATTCAACAAGATGATCCTTTCTTCTCTATCACTCGCTTCCTGCAGCCTCGCCTCGTCACTGGATTCCTTTACATAAGCTTATGAAGCCTCTACGCTTTACAATCAGCCTGTATGTCTTTAAATAGTCATACGGTGGTACTGTAGTTTAGGTTTAAAGATGGGCACTAAAGTTTTTGAAATACGTCTAAAATGGAAGCCAGCTTTCGAACCTTCAACAGTTTACTATAGCCTAAAACTTTTGTTTGGGTTCGACATATCGATCGAGTTATGGATAAGATCGTGGTAAGTAAAGCAGTACGGCTAAGTTGATTGGGGATAAGATAATAACTTGAAAGCTTCAAGTTGGAACTATGGTTTCAGTGCCGGTTGCAACTATTCTCACATGATACGGGATGTGCACCCCAAGCAATATATCCTAATAAATTGCGCTATTGAAATGGATCAGGTTTCCCTAGCAAAGGTATGTTCAACCTTATAAATAAAGGGTACATCTATTATCCCCGTCGCAACCAAAGCTCAGTCCCCACAAGATCAGAACGATGCTGATCCTGTAAACCAAACATTGATAAGTTACATTCACAGATGCAAGAAAGTTTTTCTAAGCATTATGTTCATCTTATTATACCCTTTCTGGTCACTTCGATTGCTGTCTCCTGTTTTTGGATTACTTTTGTATTATGTTACCTGATCTTTTGCAAGGGGAATCCTGTCAATTCAACTATGGAAAATGACAGGATCCCATGTATGAAACATGTGACAAAATATAGAATGTAACCATAGTTTCTTTAGAATACTAGGTCCAGTTACAATATTGCATATAAGACGTTCCACTTTAGAAACCTGGACAACATCCTACAGTTATATATACACTCTGACATTATCAATAGAACATTAATCTTAAGTGTCTCCTCCACACTTTTTCTGTATCGGTAAGCTTTTCAGAAGTAGTTTAAGCCGATATTTATAATACAAGTAGCTTGAAAAATAGACATCATTTCTTGGTCAATTTTAAAAGATCGAAATCAAATAAGCTTTACAGCATTGAGGTTTATACTAAAAATATAGGATAAGTAGAAAGGATGGTTTTGGTGGGCCAGTTGATCATGCGCTCGTAGATATTAAAAGTTCTCCTTGTTATAGTGGAACTTTGTGCCATCGGAGCCGACCTGTGAGAATTGATTGCAGTAGAGATGCAGTGACTTAGAAAGGGGTTTGGGGCCACAGAAGAACACACCCACATCAGTAGCACGATGCTGCTGAGTCAGAGTGTGGAAGATTTGGCCAAAGTTTGGACGACCAAACTGGGTAGGGGAGCGTAGCCCAGTGAGGGCATCTTCTTTGCCCGCTTCGTAGTTGAGCGTCAGGTTGAGAATTTCGTCACCCTGCAGCTTTCCTGTCAAGAATGTGTTGATCTCAATGATGTGGCTGGTATCCTCTTGCTCAATGACTGATAAGAGCGACTGGAACCACTCAAAGGCTTCCTTATCTCTGCAAATCCAAAAGAAGTAAACCTTGCACAGGCGGGTTTGCTTGGAAGGAGTATACAAACGATACCAGATAGACCGCAGGATCGAAGCAAAAGGGGTGACACCTATACCTGCCCCCACCAAGACAGATACTTCATAGTTAAAGACATCCTCACTAGCGGAACCAAATGGCCCGTCAATCATGATGGAAGGAAGGGCACGATCTAGGCCTTCATCCGACGAGGCCTGGGGGGCCTTTGCTCCAAGATCACATCCTAGACGAGAAGCAAAGCTTTTGGTAAAATCGCCGGCCATGCGGATGTGCACGGAGCCATAATCATCCTCAGGAGCTGAAGTGAGAGTGAAGGGGTGCCATTGATGAAGAGAGACATCAGGGCAACAGAGGAAGATATATTGCCCCGCCCGCATTTTGAACCCGTCCTTTTTGAATTGCACCTCGACTACGCGAGAGGGATGTAACACGACGCGGGTGATGGAGGTGTTTTGAGAACCCCGCCACTCACGCATCACTCGCTCATACAAATAAAGAATGCCCGAAAGAGTCCAGTATTTCCAGAAACTAGCACCAGCGCAATAAGGGGGGTGATCACGCTTTATCAGACAAAAGCCCCCGTGGATAGAGTACATCATGAAATAGAGCGCAAACAGATGGTGGGTGTACCAGAATAGCTCAAAGTTCTTTCTGCGCACACTTGTGATCGAAGTTGCCGATATGGCAAGCAGTGCAACAAGCATCAGAACTCCTGTCAATCCGGGGCCAGTGGCAAAAGTATAGAAGAACCAGCTCCTTCCGTCGGGAAGGAATTGTAGCTTGTAAAAATTCACAAAGTGCGCGATAGTGTGGACGAGAGAAAAAAATAAGATCGTCCAGGCTGTAAGCTTGTGGAAAGTCTTGTTCTTGTCAAACGGGATCACATGGCTTAGTGGTGTTGAGCGCAAAAGCGAGATGATCGACCGGCACATGGGAAGTAGAATAACTGCAGTATTGATTTCAATAGGCAAAGAAGTTCCTCTGGCCATTAAGAAGGACATGCCAAGTGCTTTACGAACTGTGGAAAATTCACCATTGTATTTATAGTTCACAAAGGCAAACCCAAAGATTAAAAACTGGCTTAGAAGCCATACAAAAAGAAACACAACCGTCGAAGCTAAATCGAAGGGTTAGTTCATATCCCGAGCAAGTTCGGATATAAGGAAAGAACGGTATCATATGAGCTTCCACGAAAAATAACAAGCTGAAATCTAAAGCTAGAAGCTTAAATAGGACTTGAAGAAAGCTGGATATAGTGGAAGCCTATACCTTAGGATACAAAGCCGAAATAGACTGAGGGATAAAGAAAAACGTATCAAGATGCTATTGCTACTTACTTTCATTTTGAGCATATCTTTGCATCTTTTGAATCGGAGTTAGCTGGTTGAAATCAAGAGGACGCATTGGCGCCAAAGATTTATCCTTGAGAGGAGCCCCCAAAGGACCAGTGCGATGCGCATGAGCAGTATTTCTCTGGGGAAGATGAGCGTCTCCCAATGGAGCTATTTGACTCCTGTACATTTCTGAACTTTCCAAGGTTTGTTACAGTGAAAGTAGGGTGCTACAAGCGATGAGTTAGTCAGTTGTTCTTACAGGATTTTCTTGGCAAGTAGAATATGATGGTTTATAAAAGACACGCCAAAGTTAAATGGGCAATTAAAATCACTAACGAATCTATAATAGGAATAAAATATACAACGTTGTTGTTTTTCCAATTACCTAAGAGTAAATTTGTTTGAGTGAAAAGCAGATCCAAACTTATTTCCGTGTAAGCACTGTTTAAGGTACCGGTCTCAAATACCTCAGTTTTCGAGGATCTTAGCGAAGGTGAATACTCAAGGGACAGCCTAGACTGAATGCCAAACCAGGAATTAGGGGCATGCTAGGTATTATGTCGCATGAGGATCTATTGCTGCAGCCTGATTATGGGGGAGTGGTTATTGGTTGTTTTAATATTGTGTCTATCCCTGCTGGTGTTCCTGGCACAGTCAAGTGAGGTTCTGTTTATGCAGCAGCTCGGATTCGCTACATCGGCCAGCTTAGCCTGGCTTTGTAATCGAGTCCCCATCCCAGCCAATCACACCAAGCAGTTTCTCCTAAGGACCTAACTCCACGATAAGAATAGAATGGGTAAGAATTAGGGAGCTTCCAAAAGTTTATAAACGGGCTGATTGGCCAGGGATGACCTGATAAAATACTTGATATATATTTTCAAATCAAAAGCCTGTTTAAAAAGAAAAAGATGCAGTCCAAACTAAGCCAAGTGTCTACGGCAGGGTCCATTGACTCTAATGGCATGATTCAAAAAAACGCAACTTAGCCTAGCATCTATGCTTGACGTCTAGGAAAGTGGGGAGCCCGAGATAGCAGGGGCTTCACATCGAAACTGTAGGGGTTCCTACGGAAAGCAACAAGCTCAGAGTGAATCGCTTCATCGGTGGCAATGGAACGGGGCTGATCCGATTGTCACAAAGTTTATCCCATCAACATCTGGTTAGAGTAAATTTACACCATTTCCCAAACCAGAGCGGGGAACAGATAGCTGTTGAACTAAACAGACCAGTTCATTCATACAGGGAGTGAATGTTTATTTGGATGGAATGAACTTGGCATCCTTTTTCTCAAAAAGGTAACCCAGAGTGAGAGCAAATATCCCCCTTGGTTTCACCTCTAATATAGCATCATAACTATGCAAAATGTGTGATACAGTATACCACAACATCTTCAATTACTCCTCTTGGGAAATCATTTTTCCAAGGACTGTCTCAATCAGTCAGTAAGGGTGGCACTAAGACAAAATCCAGATGTTACCCCAGGACATACCCTTGAATTCCAAAGGAATCTAGATCTTTCAAACCATACCGCTACCACGATCTGCATGGACACTGTGTGGCTTATCACTTAACTATATAACACCCTTCTCCTATACTCAATAAAGATACCATCTCTTTCTTAGATCTTCCCTTTACTTTGTATTGTATAACTCCCAGAAGTATATTTGAAACAGTGGAAGCAGAAGTAGGCACAGGACATCCACCTTACTGGATAAAAAATACCTATAAAAAAGATGCAAGGGATGGCACTCCCTAATGACCAAATAATCTACAGGAAAGGGCAAACCCTCCTCATAGGATACACCATCTTTGACAATATCCTTGTGCCCGTCAAACAGCTCGACTACCTCCCCAAAAGAGAACCCTTGAACCGATCTAGCCACTCAAGCTCATACAGGCCAATAACTCACAAAGGCTCCAAGCAACCAAAGATTCCCAGGGAGCCCCGGGAACTGCTGCCAAATCTATCCATGGATAGGTTGAAGCTGGCCTGGCCCAGGATGGAAACTGAGACTTATTTAGAGCGGCCCTTGTTGAGACTTGTGCTAGATGGCCCTGCCACTATGATCATCCCAGAGCTCAATATGGGAGGGACCTTTGATGAATCCATAGACCCCTATACAGACGTCCAAGACTGAGCACCGGGCCATATAAACTTTGAAAATTTTCTACACATTCAAACTTCTATAGCCGCCTCCCAACCTATGGCATGGGACACTCTGAGTTAAACAGCTGCACGGGCTTACCAGAAAGATCTCAGGGAGGGAGAGATGCAGCTCAAACAGCAGAAATTCTACCCTGAGCTGCAAAACGCAAGGAGAGCATGCCACCTCAAAAGAATTCTTGCACTGACAAGCAGACCCACACATTAAAGGCTCCAAACCCAGAGGAGGAACCCACAGTGCCCAGGATAACAACTTGCAGAGCACTTATGGGACCTCTGATACAGGAAATTACCAGGGGAGTACCTAGGCAAGCTGCTCTTCCCGCATAAATAGGCTTGTACCCAGACCAGGATGTGGGTTCAACCATCATGATCCAAGCACCCTCTGACAACCCGATACTGCTTGGTGATCAGGCTGAGGATAAGCCTTGCGCATGAACCTTTCAACCCTGCTGTTAATGTAGTAAGGGTCTATCTGATACTTAAGCGGACAAGTCCCTTACAAATAACCCATTCCCCGATATTGTGGGATCACCTACCTCCAGCAGGGATCTGAAATGGGTGGGCATGGCAGATAACTGAGATGTGAAGGTGGTCAATGCAACTAAACTGTTGCCAGGGCAGATGAGCAATTTCCAGCCCACCCAAAGTGGCTTGGCCATACCTGTAACTGAATGCAGCATGGGTTGGCCCTAGACGGGATGCAAAAGACTGAGCCACATGCTGGCTATGAAAGCTCATCCCTTACTTTTCACCAAGGAGGATGCTGTCAGGGATCCAGCCTGTGGGGGGTTCTTGGGAACTCACGGGCGGACGGCCCACAGGCCCAGCAGGAAGGGCCCACCACAGGATTGGTGCTAACTTTACAATATAAGATAACCATTTGCCCAGGAGGGCCCAAGGTCTGCTTGCAGGTGCCATCATATCTATCAAGCCAGTAAGCGTGATATACATCACTCCAAATATCTGAGTGGAAGTGGATTCATTGGCCGCAAAGGATTCTTGTGGGCGGTTGGGCCGCAGGGTGAGAGGTGGTGTCATTGGAACCAAATATGCGGGCAGGTAGTTGCACTTGTCGCGGAATAGCAGAGGAGGTATGGTGATTTTGGTGCCCTCTCTGTAAATGGTCTCCGTCTCTCTAGTTCTAGCCCCTGGGCCATAGATTAGGATTTCCTCTAGGGTGAACTCCAAATATGCAGGGTTGGGTGGGTACTCGGTGAAATGTACCAGGCCAAAGGGAGCTCCTGGTGGACAATAGAATTTGGGCAGCTGGTCCCCAGTTTCTTGGGGTTGGTGGGTGTGAGGTACAGCGCTGCTGGAGGTAGACTGCAAATTAAATAGAAGTAAAAGCAAATATGGAATAGCCTGGTTGAACCAAAGGTTCATGTCACTTTATTGCAAGAATGGCGATGGGCAACTTTCTGGCGGTCCAGGGTATAAGTATGCCCATCTGCCATGGGTAAACTTTTACAAATTTCTTTGGCCCAGGTGCTACTGTCTACCAGGGGTTTCCAGTCCTTGGTGGCATCCATTGCGGGAGTCAATTCATTAGCTGGTTTGAACTGAGAATAATCAAATTTCCCTGTCAGGTTGCATGGTTGGTCATCTCTGGGCGGCCCGCTTTCTACAGGAAGTTTCTTTGTTTCCTCTTCCATGGTGGCCCAAGTTATTCCAGGATCTTTGGCTTGGCCCGCCCTGTGATTGGTTGGGTTAACAGGAACCTTTAGCGTGGGGAGTGTTGATGTAGGTGGTTTTGGTTCATCAAGCTTTAAGGGATTCCCCAAAGTCAAATCCTGCTCTGGTTTGAGCCCAAAAATCTGCCGGCGGCCGGGCTGGCAGCCCGCAGGGTATCAGGGTTCAAATCCCGTAGTTAGGGTTTTCCAGTAAGCATGGTCAATAGGTTTTGTCACTTGTGACAGGTGCACTATCATGCCTATCCCACAAACCTTGACACTACCATTAGTGGCCATGTTCCTTCACAGCCATCAAGGCCAAAGAGGGTAATGATACCAGCAAAATCAATTATAACACTGGTACTTACAATATCACTTTTTCAAAAATGTAGAAGGCGTGCAATAGCATGGTCTTACAAGCCAAACACTGCTCAAGAGATCTTCTTCTGTCCTTCAAATGAGGAACTGGTAGGTCTTTCACCTGGCTGAGGCACAAAACATGGGATTTACCACAAAGAAAGCTTTAAAGGGAAGATCTATACTTTGATTGAATGTTGAGAAAATTGTCACAGTAAGTTCCATAATGCCAGGGATTATTTGGCCGAGTAGGAAAGCTCAAAAATCCAGGAAACCTTGAACAAAATTGACTGTTTTAATGGGCTTGAATCAAACGGTTGATTGAAAATGGGTTACAGCTGCCCCAGTTTGCCGGTTGAATCTGATCCCCCCTGTAAGTTGATGTTGATAAATTGACGTAATTTGAGGGTCACATGATATGATCTTATTTATCAGAATGGTCATAAGAAGTTGGTCACTCAAGGGTTCTTTGCAACCTGAACTAGATACTCACTTGACAGTGTGGAAGGAGTAGGAGCCCAGGATCTAGGCAGTATTGCTTAGTCAAATTTTGATATATATTGAATAATTTTCACTGTTTCAACTCTTAAGAGTTGAGTCCTCCCAAAAATTTTACTCAATAAAATAAAATATCCCTTGGTCTAACTTTAATTTTGTCAGGAATTTATACTGACTTTGTTCTACCTTGTTAACCTTGGCAATCCGCCAAGCCAATAATTGTAGAAGCTTTCAATATATTGTTATTAGGCCTAATTGATCTAAGAAGCCTTCATAGAGTAGATTTGGATCACTACTGCAAGAACAACCAGGAATACAATAAATCTCCAATTACAACTGGTTCCCAATTGGCTAGAGTTATTCCAGAATACTCTGGCAAACCGCTGGGTTAGTAACTATGGGTTTCTCCAAATATCAAAGGCATATGATCAATTAGCAAGCAAACTGCTGGTGCTATTGTGAATCAATGCAGGAAAAGTTGTTCAAGAACAAAATAATATGCACTAAAAATAGAGTGATCAATTAGCGCCACCACCACCGGCATGCTTATAGATTATGCTCTATTCTATGACAAACAAGTACCCAGCGCAGGGCACTATGATATGGAATCCCATGCCATTGCATGGATGCCTGACTCTGGGGGTTGATGCTGGCGGTCTGGGGACAAAAAGACTGATCAAGCAAGAGTTAGAAGCGCCAGATGATATTATCCTGGCAAGAGAGCGCAAGCTCTATAAAAGACCTTCTGTTGGACTAATGGAAGGCAGACAATAATAATCCTTGCCTACTGTACAACCTTTTCACAGTAGAAGAAGCTATCCAAGTTTGAAGACCGTTGTCAGTACTTGAAGAACCAAGCAAGCCGCCCGTATAGTAAGCCACTTGTAGTTGCCTCCCTTGCCATTGCTCGCCGTTGCAGTGCCAAGGAAAATCCAGACGTTGCAAGTAACACTTGTCGCCATACAAGCTAATATCAACATAATGACCAATAAATCTGTATTACACAACAAAGCAAACAATAATCAGACCACCAGATCTGGGAGCAGAACCAAAAGTTCTGACAAATTTCAAATTCATCCTGTAGTTGGATTGTTACGCTACATCCCCTACAATCTGATTCTCAGCCAGATCATCACTGGAAGATGGGGCCCTGCTGTTGGTACTTTGTTGTTGCCTCTGCTCAATATTAACCAAAAGCCTGCCAATCTTGGAGTTGTTCCACCTACCTTCAAAACTGAAAATCTGGCTATCTCTTAATGTCCTGAATTTTATTCTGAAGACACTCTGATGCTTTTGCAGGCTATTTATCTTGGGCTACTTTGGTTAGGGTTAATTATTTTACTTAACCATAGTATCTCATTTAGAAATTTAAAAAACGGTATCTGAAGCTATGTTGGTGTTTAATCATTAACTCCATGTGGATTTGGGTGGTGATTCCCCACCACTTGGAGACAGCTTCTTATTATCCAGCAATTTCCGTTACAAAGATGGCCCCTTAAAGGTTTATCTGGGTCAAGCACAAGAGAAAGGATATGTTTGACCCTCTAAGCCGCTGTTTGATGAGAAAGTTCTCCTTATGACCAAGAATAATGATGGCATGCACCCTTTCTACTGGCAGCAAATCCTGGGATACAGTTAAAGTTAGAATAATGTATCTGCTGTGTAATGGGTGGCAAGTATTTTTCTCTCAAGCTTTTTGTAAGGTGGCTATAGAAAAATAATTTTGGGCCATATACATTTATGCTGTTCATATATAAAAGTTTTGGTAGAGCTTGCATAAGTGATTGGATCACGGCTCCCAGAAACTTATAGGGTGTGGAATGGGGGCTGAGATGGCTGATTAAACCTAGGGAGATGAAATATTGACCAGCCTTTGCAGTGAAAGGCGGATGCAAAAGATTAACCTCTAGATCCAGATATTAGTCAGCATCAAATGTTGAGTTAAAACTATTACCAATCAAAGCCTGTGTATGACTGTAAAAATTACTTGAGTAATAAAAAAGGAAATCAAAAGAAATTGTTGTGATAGTAAGGGTAGGAAAGAAAAGGGCTAAAAAAATGCAAGGAACAAATTAAAAGCAAGCTTTCAAGTCTAACAAGCACCTTTTTAGGATGCAAGTCAAGTAACCCCAACTTGAAGTTGAGAGTGGAAGCAAAATGCATTTATTTAGCTCAATGAAGATTGAGGCAAAAGGGGGAGGGAAAGAGCATTAACCAAAAGTTTTCAAGAACAGGGAACTTTATCCTTGGGGAGAATGAAGGACTCATACCACAAATCTTGGCAAAGTACTAATTAATCTTTTAAAGTTAAATAAAATGAAAAACATAGCCTAACCAGGAAAGATTATAGCCAACTTGGAGGAACATCAGGGAAGCTCATAGACAAGAACAGATGATGCAAGGGGAAAACACATTTTAAGGAGCAGTAAAACCAAAAAAAAGCAAAAAGCCTTCAGAGTCAAAGATCCAAGTGGTAGACAAAAAAGGTAAGTTAAGACTTGAAACAAATCCTCTTAGCAATAGGGCCTGGGTTTGAAACTGAAAGCAGACTTTTAAGTCTTGAAATAAATAGAAATCAATCCAAAAGAGTTTTTAGTTGCCAATAAGGGAAACCTAAAATGGTTGATGTGAAAAAACTTCTACATAGTAGCAGTTTAACAAAAGTATAATCCTGACACCTGGCCTGCAGCCTCCCAGCCCCAAGGATCAGACACCCACGTTTTTTTTGGAATCAAATCCTCACATATTTTTGCTCCAACAATTCCATATTGACATAATTTTATTACAAGCCCCCCAAAGTCACCTCTAAGGCAGTTTACAGCCACCATTCATATGTAAAAGAGAAGTCCCCAACTTTTGGATTAAAGAAAATTATCTCAAATCAAACATCCAATGAAATAAAGTAAGGAAGATCACAGTTCACCTGTCACTGAGGAGAATACCAACTACCAGGCCGCTCTCAACAGTAGCATTTTTAAACAGAAGAATTGTACCATAATTCTACTCAAGCTTACCAATAAAAGCCTGTCCTGCTCCAGTGACAGGATTTATTGCCATTCTGAATTAAAAAGTGTTATGAACTATTGGTTCTATTACAAATGACTTTTTGTCCCTAATATTAAACCAAGGCACAATCAGGAATCAAACCTGGGACCCCACACATTGCAGCCTGCCAGCCCAGAGGGCCAAGGGCCTGGCTGCACTTGTTTTTTGGGATAAAATACGTGAGTCATTTGATTAGTAGCAAATAAATAAAAGGAGTTTTGTCAAAGCCAGGGAGGATTAAAACTAAAGACGCACCACCTAAAGCCCAGACCCAAACAGAACCAGCAGCTTTTCAAATAGGGATTTCAGACAAATATAAAATTATAATTACCAATGACAGTCAGAAGGCATCACCTCTTAGCATTGAGGCTAGTGTAAATTTGGCCAGGCCGCCTGATTTTGGGAATAAAGTTTGGAAGCATGAAGTTTCCTGTATCTATTTACAGTAATTTTCAAGCCTGCTGAGATAAATGAAAAATCTAGGTCTAAAAACAAAAATTAAAATCAAGGAATCTAAATTAAATTACAATAGATTTGGATCCACTTTGATTTTGCTTTTAGACTGAGTTGTTTTTTATAGACTGAGATTTTTTGCTTATCTCAACAGGGTTGAAAATCACTGCACCAATATATGCAAATTTTAAGCTTCCCAAACCTGAAGATAACCAGATATCCCAATTTCCTGATGCCAGACTTCCCAAAGTCCAAATTTCTGCACCTACAGATAAATCTTGAAAAGGAAGTTTAAATTCCCTGTCAAAGCTGAAAATGATGTTATTGCTATTCTGATAATAAATTGTAATGAACCTTTGATCCAACAAAATTCTGCCATATTTAGTTCTTGTCTTCTACCATCTCCATAAAGATCTTATAAACTCTACCACCCCTACCAGTCCTTTTTTCAATACTGTGGTCCCTTTGAATTATTATTCTGTCCAGCTGGTGAACTCTCTGGATCTGTTCATTTCATCAAATATCCTAAAATCCAGCATACTCAAAGTTTACACTAGAAATTATCTTAATTTCAGACCCCTTGGAAAGAATAGAAAGACAGAAACATTCAACTGAGAAGGATTGTGGTGCAAAGTACAGCCCAGACTCTTCTGTGACAATACAATCATTTGACTGTCTACTTAATACCCATGATTCCCCCTCATCCCTCACCCTGCAGCCTAACCACCCACAAGATTCTGTTGTTGCCACCAATAACACTTCCACCCAGCTTTTTTCAGTATTGTATTTCACTCTAAATAGCTTGATAAATTACATGGTCTTTAGCTCTAGCTCTTGATCTATTATTGGTCAAACCTTCTTCTAAATTATCAATTTAGACCCAATCCTGTGGTGGGTCATGCCCTCTGGCTTGTTGGCCCGCCATCTGCGTCAAATAGCGCCCTGCCCAGAAATTGGTACCATGACATTATAACAGTAATATTTAACTATGATAACCAGGAACTAATATGTTTTTAACTCTTGGAGCTACTTGTATACTTATACTATTGATAATCACTTATTAAACTTATAAGACTACCAACAAATTGGTCTCTTCCTTGATGAAGAAACCAAACCCAAAAACTGAAAGAATCTAACCCTGGTGCAGAGAACCAGACTGCCCAGACCTCACAGGTCTGGAACGTGATTGTGAATCAATCTACTGATAAGGTTAATATGCCCCATATGGAGAAGCTCATCCTAGAAAAAACCAGAAAAGCCATGCCTGTCCTAAGAATCCAGCTCCAAGAAAACACCCACTCCTATCCAAAAGACATCAAGAAAGTCCTGGGGGTTGCCACCATGCTGTCTGGAGACTCCTTGGACTGGTTTGGGAAATCCACCAAAGACATGGAGTTTTGCCTTGGCTACAATTTTTTTGAAACAGAACTTATAGCTACAAGTGACAATAAAGACATATGTTACCATGCCCTTATCTCTTTGCAGGAGATAAAAAATAATCACATGTTGCAACATCTTTGATTACTCCCTCTCAGGGAATTAACACCCCAAGTAGTGCACCAAGTGAGATACCAAATGGTTCACTGGCTAATCAATAGATTGATGGCACCTGTATCATTCAATCATCTATTACGGGGATCACACAATCCAGCTTCTAAGCAGAACACAACTTGAGTAAGCCTTGTGACCTAAGAGGACCATTACTCAGATAAGCCACATGACCTTCATGACGTACATGGACAGTATGTGGCTTCCCATGATACTATATAGCATTCTATATCCATATCCACTAAAGTATCATTCTTCTCTTAAATCTTCCCCTTTTATTTGTTTATTATACTTCTCAGAAGTATAATCTCAACAGTGGTAGCACAGGTAGGTTATCCATACCTACCCAACTTAAGAAAAATTCCTCCTAAGAAAAAGACTCAAACAATGGTACTCCCTGGCAGCTGGAGAGACTACAAAGAAGGACAAGAGATCCCAAACAGCTTTGTTATTGTGGACAAGGTCCTTATCCCCGTAGAACAATACAACACTCTCCAAACCTGCAAACTGTTACCTGCTATTGCAGCAGACGTAGCAACACCACAGCAGCCTGAAATACCCAATCTTGTATTCCAACGCCTACATATAGCTGAAATTGGCACCTTCACGGGACTGCGCCGTGAAAACGCCTCCTTTTGGATTAACAGTACCAAAAGCAAGTTTGAACAAGTAGAATACCCCCACAGACTTTGGGTCAGTGAAGTCTCCCTCTGTGTCACAGGAACAGCATCACAATTTGTAAGCAGGTGGATGGCTCAACATCCCAACCAGAAAGAGAACTGGGAAATGTTCAAGGGCGCCTTCCTCAAAAAGTTCTCCATGAAGGATTCCAACATAGTAATCATGACAGAACTTTGGACCTTCAAAATGACAGGAACAATCAAAGAATATATCACAGTGTATGAAGATCTACATGACTGTGCACCCAACACCATCAACTTTGATGAACCCAGACCATGCCTGGACTTCTACAACAGCCTCCCTATGCACATTAGACGTCAGTTTGACATGAACCGCTGCAAGAACCTCAAGGACGTGTTCCTAGAAGGAAAACGTGCGGCACAGAAATCTGATGACCTACACGCAACCAACAAACGCAAGGAGAGCCCTACTGTCAAAAAGGACACTCGTCCCAATAAGCAGAACAACCAAGCCAATAACCCCCACCCTTGAAATGGAAATCATACAGTCCAAGCCAATCAGGCAAGCACCAAAGATACCAACTTGGAGGGAAAAGCTTAGGGGAGTGCTTAGGCGGGCCGCCCTCCCACAACTCACAAGACTTGTACAGGGACCAAGACGTGGACTCAATTACCATGATCCAAGTACCCTCCAGCAATCCTCTACTGTTTGCCGCCCAAACCAGAAATAAACTCCTTACCTATCCTTTCCGTTTTTGCAGATACCAAGGCACAGCACTATTTGACACTGGAGCAGATCAATCCCTTGTTAACAAAAAAATTGCCAACCTTATGTAATTACCAACAGTTTGGAGCAGTGTCAGGAGAGTCATCATGGCAGACAACAGAAGCATGCCATTCACTAAAGAAATAAAACCTTTTCACGCTCAAATTAGAGATGTACAAACAACAATCAGTGGACCTATCATACCAATCCCTAATTACGATGTGATAATAGGCCTAGATTGGATGCAAAAGACCAAACCACACATTGATTGGGACAGCACCACCCTCACCATCCAGCACGGCAAAATACATCATCACATCTACCCAACCCACCTTGACACCCTCATTGGCGACCACATGTTTTTAAAGATAATGGAAACAGAAGAGGAAACAGACCCAAGCAAGATTAACTGGAATACCTGTAGATACAAAATCATTCACTTCAAGAATACTGAAGCAAGAGGTGAAAATGACTACATCTGTGATCAACTAATCAAAGAATTCCCCTCTGTGTTCCAGGAATCACTACCCAGGTTACCACCTGACCGCGGCATACAACACAAAATTGACCTTAAAGGAAGCGTACCCAAGGCACGCCCTATCTATTGCTTAACACCCCAAGAAGACAACACCCTAAAGGCCTACCTTGACGAGGCGCTAGACAAGGGCCTCATTAGACCCTCAAAATCACCCTTTGGCGCTGCCGTCTTCTTTGTTGTCAGGATGCTCCTTTCTATTTTTTGCTGCTAGATTTTTCCTTGGACTCCATTATTTTACTTTTGAAGTATTGGGTTAAGATTGGCTCATTTATTCAGAAAGATTCCTTATTTTCATTCTCCTTTGACTGGCTACATTCTTTCTATATTTTACAGTTAGTGTTAAGTTTGAAGCTTACCTTGTTTTTGTCTGGCCAAGTTTCAAACCGCGGACCTAAGATGTTAGTAATAATATTTCAAATCCAAAACCCAATTACCCTTTTTTGCTTTCCTGCTTACGCCAGCATCCTCAGACCAGGTTTTTCCCACTCTTCTGCTTTTTGCTCTTGCTCTGACCTCCTGCCAAGTACCACCGCCCTTCTGTTGTCTCCTTTACGCTGGGTTCTAACCTTTTAAGTTTAAACCATAAGAAACATGTGTTTCTGCAGTTGTTTTTCTTCCATCATTTTCTATAAACAATTTTGGTTAAGTATCTCACCTCAATTCTGCACCTCAAATACCAAGTAAATAAAAAGGCTTGGTTTTCCAATCTCAACAGTAAGTTGAGATTGTTTGAATTGCACCTCAAAAAAGGTACTTGTTAGGTTTTGTGGCTTGTGTTTTCCTTTTTAATTTAGTTAAACTTATTTCTTTTCTTTCTTCAATCTTATGATTCCTTTTAACTTTCTATTTCACCAGTTAGGTAGTTTCTATAATAATACACACAATCTAATTATTGATAGTTTTAACCCTCTAACTAGTGGTGAGCAATTCCCTGACTTAGAAATTGACTTTTTGACCAAGTCCTCAGTCATTAAGACTGGGTTCTATTTTATTTTCTTAGGATTAATCAATTGTCTCAGTCCTTATTTTACCTCCTACAAGCTTCTAGGAGCTCTATTCCAGTTGTTACTACAAACTTTACCTACCTTTTTGTATTTGATCAACATAAATATCAACGGTATTAAAGCTTTAGTCTATAACCACCTTCCCCAAACTATGAGACCTTACATTATCTCAACTTCAAATGGCAATATGCCAGAATTAAACTTTTCTTTCTCAATCATCCTTTTGTTTGTGTTAGCAGTCACTTTATTTTGCACACTAGCTCTGTCCTTCCTTTTATACCTTATTTCATTTTTATTCTTTAAAAATAAGTCTCCTGTTGATAAGGATAATACAGAGAACATTTCCATCTCCCATAGTCAGACTGTTATACTCAATAGCATTTCCAAGTTTAAACAATTATCTAATTCTTCTGATAGCACCTTCAATTTATTAGCTTTCATACAAGCCTGCTTCCTTGAATACCCTTTTGAGTTCAACTCAGACTCTCAAAAGGTTATCTACCTTGCTAAGCAGCTAGAGGGCCCTATGCGTAGTTGGTTCTGTGAGTCATCCGTCCAAGATCCGTCTATCCTTGAAAGCTACAACCGCTTTGTATCCAAATTACTCGCACACACTGCCAAAGAAGGAACCAAGGAAGAGTCCGCCACCACTCCAAACACACGTTTTTCCAGCTGCATACAAGGAACAGGGTCCTTAGCTGACTACAACAAGCGTTTCTGAGAGATACAATCCCAATTAAAGGCCACTCACGCTGAAGCTTGTGACTTTTACATGCTTGGTTTGAACTCTGACCTTAAGGCCTTCCTTATGCATCATAACCTTCCTGAAGAGTTGGAACCTCTCATCAAGACAGCCTCCAAATGGGAAAGGAAGTTCCAAACCATTTCTAAGCCATCCCAACCTCAACCAGTCTTGTCCACCAACCAGCCTACCACACGCCTGACAACCAACCCGCGCCCCTTCTCTACTGTAAACCCAACCAATACCTTGCCAGTCTTGGCCTACAAACCAAAGGAGGGCAGTGGATACCGTTTGACTGCTGCCAAAGCTCTCCACAGACAATTGAATAAACTGTGCTTGTACTGTGGCCAGGGTGACCACTTGGTGGCTAACTGCCCAGATCCTTGACGTATTCCCCATTCTAACCCGGAAACTGAACTCAATTTGGAGAGAACAACAACAGATCCCACAGGCCCTTCCAATCAGACACAAGTTAATAACCTTCAGACTCCTGGGAAGTCTTCTCTGCCCTTTGTCCAAATTGTGATTCATGGTCCTGACTCCAGCGTTGAAACCTTTGCCTTGTTGGATACAGGTGCCAATATGAATTACATAGATTCCAGACTAGCCAAGGCTTTGAAGTTCTTGCCTGGTTCAAAGATAGACACTTGTGGCCCCAACAATCTGCCTGTAACGGCCTTTGAGATAAAGCCTCCCATTCTGTTCTGCCTGGGGAAATCCGCCTTTCACTCACAGTTTGTCAGTTCCAAGTCACTAAACTTCCCTGTTTATCTTGGCATGAACTGGTGTGAAGAAGTTGGCCTCACTGTCAGGTGTCAGGAACGTAAAGTTGATTTCCATACCCATGACATTCCCTGCTCTCTAGACCTCTTAAGAAAACAGCAGCTCCCCATTAGTTTTTGGAACTTTAAGATGCTAAACTCCTGCACCATCCTACCTCCTGCAGAGGCAGCTCTGGCTGACAATGGTATTCCCCTCTGCATAAGTGACTATGAAGAGGTATTCAGCAACAAGCAGTGCCACAATCTGCCTCCTCACAGACCTTACGATATCCAGATCAACTTAACCAAGGGAGTAAACCCGCCCTGGGGTAGGATCATTACATTATCTGATGCCAATAATAAGATGCTCTTGGAATATATCAACAATGAACTTAGCAAAGGCTTCATCACTTGCTCTACGTCACCCTGCTCTTTGCCCATCTTCTTTGTTGTCCAATCCAATGGCTCCAAACAACCCTGTATCAATTATTGCGCCCTGAATGCTGTCACAATCAAA
The DNA here is from genome assembly GCA_014839935.2 of Entomophthora muscae. Taxonomy (NCBI): domain Eukaryota; kingdom Fungi; phylum Entomophthoromycota; class Entomophthoromycetes; order Entomophthorales; family Entomophthoraceae; genus Entomophthora; species Entomophthora muscae. Next base: position 362,390 of record QTSX02002888.1, on the reverse strand, counting down.
GATCATTGTCCCATCCCTTCTGCCGAAGCCCTCACTGACTGCCTCTTGGGTAGTCAGGTCTTTTCCAAAGTTGACCTTTGTGCAGCTTTCAATCAGATCTGTGTCGCCAAAGGACATGAATGGAAGACTATCTTTTTCACACCTTTTGGTCTCTACAAGTACAAATTTATGCCTTTTGGCCTGTGCAACACACCCTCAATGTTCCAAGCTCTTATGAACGAAGTTCTTCTTCCATTCCTAAACAAATTTGTGGTAGTTTATCTCAACAACATCTTGATATACTCCAAGAACTATTACAACCACGTTGATCACCTAAGAAAGGTCATGGCCAGGCTTCAAGTATACCATCTGTACTGCAAGCTCTCTAAGTGTTGCTTCTTCTAGACAAGTGTTGAATTCCTTGGATATATTGTCACTAAGTAAGGATTTGCCATTGCTCCAAGCAAACTTGATGCTATCCTCTTGTGGCCCATACCTAAGAATTTCAAGGAACTCCGTGGGTTCCTTGGTCTTGCCAACTACTGTCGCAAGTTTGTCCCTGGCTTCAGCAGCATTGTCCTTCCGCTCACAAATCTGATGTCCACCAAGGTTGAGTACAAATGGTCTGCTGAAGCACAGGATTCCTTTGAGCGGATCTGTCACCTGCTTGCCACTCCTCTGGTCCTGCTCATGCCTGATAGCAACAAACCTTTCTTCTTGGAGACCAACGCCAGCAACTATGCTGTTGGTGCTGTCCTTCTTCAGCATGAGGGGGATGGTATGCTCCATCCTGTAGCTTACTACAGCCAGAAGCATCTGCCTGCTGAGAAGAACTATCCTGTCCACGACAAGGAACTGCTTGCAATTATCAAGTCTCTCAAGCATTGGCGCCGTTACCTCAAAGGAACCTCAGACCCTGTTAGCATCTTCACAGACCATAAAAACTTACTGTTCTTCACCCAAGCCCACCACATATCACAACGTCATGCTCAATGGATGATTGAGCTCACCAACTTCTTGTTCACCATCACTTACAAGAAAGGATCCCTCAATGTTCTCCCTGACCTACTTTCTCAACACCCCACAACAGCCAATTCTGACCCTGAATATGAACGTCTCAATACCAAGGAAGTTCTCACTGCATCTGTCTTCATTAACCAGATCTCTGCAACTCTTTTCAACTTCCCAGATACCTATTCTATCCAGAAGGCTCAGTCAGAAGACCCTGATTCCAGCAAGATCATTCAGGACCTGCTATCCAAAGCAATGCCTCCCTCAGAATATTCACTTGAGAACAACCTGCTCCTTTTCTTCAAACTGGTTATGGTACCCAATAAAGACTTGCAGTTGCAGATCACAATTGGATTCCACAACTCCCTCCCTGCCGGACACTTAGGTTACAAGAGAACCTTGGCTCTCATAAAGTCACACTACTGGTGGCCACAGATGGCAAAGACCACTAAGGAATATGTTGCCAGCTGCCTAATATGTCTCAGAAACAAGAATCACACTACCAAGCAATCTGGTCTACTCTGCCCTCTCCCAATCCCTGAAGGTCCATGGCAAAGCCTCTCTATGGACTATATCACTCAGCTACCTTTATCTGCTGGCTACAACGCCATCTTAGTAGTGGTTGACTGCTTCTCTAAGGAAGCCTCCTTTTGCCCATGCCACACAACTGTCACCGCCAAGCAAACCGCCGAGCTATTTGTCAATTATATATTCCCCCATCACGGAGTTCCTTGTGACATAGTCTCTGACCGTGGTCCCCAGTTCACCTCTGCATTCTGGCAAGATCTCATGGCCTCCCTTGGGGTAAACTCCCTCTACAGCACTGCATATCACCCACAAACCGATGGACAAATGGAAAGAACAAATCAGACCTTGGAACAATATCTCCGCTGTTTCATCAACAAGAAGCAGGACAATTGGTCTGACCTCCCTTTCTATTGCCCAATACTCCTATAACTCAGCTTACCACGGATCAATTGGCATGACTCTGTTCCAAGCAAACCTTGGTTACATGCCTTCTTTTCTTCCTGACTTACAGAGCTACTTCCGTTCACAGTTGGCAGCCAAGCTTGCTACTGAAATTAAGGAAACACAGACCTAATTTGTTGCGCACCTTCATTCTGCCATCTTGGACTATAAGAAGCACTATGATAAGAAAAGAATTCCTGGCAATGAGATCCAGCTCAATAACTCAGTACTCCTCTTAACCAAGAATCTCCTGGTTATTGTTGCGTCCTGCAAACTTTGCCCCTGCTTCATTGGACCCTTCCAAGTTGTAGAGAAGATTGGAACTGCTGCCTTCAGATTATCCCTCCATGAGCACTTCTGCATCCACAATGTTTTCCATTGTTCACTTCTCCTGAAGTTAAAGCAACCTCCTCCCAACCACCAATCAAAGGTCCCTCCTCCTCCTCTTCAGGTCCAAGGCTCTGAGGAATACAAGGTACAGGAGATCATAGCCCATCACACTCTTCAATCTGGCACAGAATACCTCATCCTATGGAAGGGATATGAACTTGAGGACTCTACATGGGAACCTGAGGAGAACCTTAACCACTGTCAACAGTTGCTCAAAGCCTATCAGGATCTTCAGACTAGCAGCTAAGGGGGGTACTGTCAGGATTCTCCTTTCTATTTTTTGCTGCTAGATTTTTCCTTGGACTCCATTATTTTACTTTTGAAGTATTGGGTTAAGATTGGCTCATTTATTCAGAAAGATTCCTTATTTTCATTCTCCTTTGACTGGCTACATGCTTTCTATATTTTACGGTTATTGTTAAGTTCAAAGCTTACCTTGTTTTTGTCTGGCCAAGTTTCAAACTGCGGACCTAAGATGTTAGTAATAATATTTCAAATCCAAAACCCAATTACCCTTTTTTGCTTTCCTGCTTACGCCAGCATCCTCAGATCAGGTTTTTCCCACTCTTCTGCTTTTTGCTCTTGCTCTGACCTCCTGCCAAGTACCACCGCCCTTCTGTTGTCTCCTTTACGCTGGGTTCTAACCTTTTAAGTTTAAACCATAAGAAACATGTGTTTCTGCGGTTGTTTTTCTTCCATCATTTTCTATAACCAATTTTGGTTAAGTATCTTACCTCAATTCTGCACCTCAAATACCAAGTAAATAAAAAGGCTTGGTTTTCCAATCTCAACAGTAAGTTGAGATTGTTTGACTTGCACCTCAAAAAAGGTACTTGTTAGGTTTTGTGGCTTGTGTTTTCCTTTTTAATTTAGTTAAACTTATTTCTTTTCTTTCTTCAATCTTATGATTCCTTTTAACTTTCTATTTCACCAGTTAGGTAGTTTCTATAATAATACACACAATCTAATTATTAATAGTTTTAACCCTCTAACTAGTGGTGAGCAATTCCCTGACTTAGAAATTGACTTTTTGACCAAGTCCTCAGTCATTAAGACTGGGTTCTATTTTATTTTCTTAGGATTAATCAATTGTCTCAGTCCTTATTTTACCTCCTACAAGCTTCTAGGAGCTCTATTCCAGCTGTTACTACAAACTTTACCTACTTTTTTGTATTTGACCAACATAAATATCAACGGTATTAAAGCTTTAGTCTATAACCACCTTCCCCAGACTATGAGACCTTACATTTGTGGCAAAGAAAGACGGAGGACTCTGCCTGGTCACAGACTACAGGGCGCTCAATGAGGTTACAATTAAGAAAAGGTATCCCCTGTCCCTGATTGATGACCTTTTTGATGCCCTGGGGGGTCTCAAATCTTCACAAAAATTGATCTGACAGCAGGATACCACCAAATTTGCGTAAAACCTGAAGACATTCCAAAGACAGCATTTAAAACCAAATACAGATCCTTTGAATGTGTTGTCCTTAACTTTGGTATGAAAAATGCCCCCAATACCTTTGTGACTTTTATGAACAAGGTTTTCAAAGAACACATTGGAAAACAAGCAATTATCTACCTGGATGACATTATCATCTACAGCCCAAATTTAAAGCAACACTGGGAAGACGTCCACCTAGTCCTCTGCACCCTCAGGGAAAACTAAATTATTGTCAAGCCATCAAAGTGCAAATTCTTCTCATCTGAGCTCCCCTTCCTTGGCCACATTGTTAGCAAGGACGGAATCAAACCAGATCCAGAGAAAATACACACCATAACTGAAATGCCAGCCCCCAAAAACAAGTGTTGCAACTGAACCAATGAGGATTCAGTACTTGGAATTGGGGAAGACAACAGTCCAATAGGAAAGGACAGAATAATAAGAATAAGGTATTATTTATTGTAGAATATTGTGATTAATATACTATATGAGGAAAGCCACAAGGGGGTGGCATAGTGGGGAGTTCCATGTAGGGTTTGGAGCTGAGGAATAACTTGTGCAGGGATCAGCAGGTCAAATTGGTGACGCCCCTAATTAGGATGAAGTTCCCACCATTTGACGTTGCCACCAGATTCATTCATAACGTTAGATACGTTAATGGGCGACTCATTGAGCGCCCCCTGTGTATTGTAAGATACGTTGGCAGGCGAGGTTCAAACCTTGGTTGCAACACAAGAGTGAACTCCACACCTTCCTAGGTATGGTTGCCTACGTCAGGAGATTCATCCCCAACTGGGGGCTCTAATGTCTTCCTTATCAGCCATTACAGGCAAAACAACCAAGTTTGTATGGACCCCGTTACAAGACCAACACTTCCGCCAGCTAAAAGAACAAATGGTCACAGCTCCCATACTCCAGTACCCAAACCAAGAAGGAATATACAAACTAGAAACCAATGCCTCTGACTGCGTTATAGGAGGAGTACTCCACATCCAAACAGCAGAGAAAGAATTCCTCTCTGTTGCATATGAGTCAAGAAAACTGTCTGACAGTGAACAGAGATTTCCCATCCACAACAAGGAATTGGTGATCATTGTACACTGCCTCCTAAAATGGCGTTGTTATCTGGAAGGAGCTCAAACATTCAAGGTACTCACCAATCATAAATCCCTGGTGTTCTTCAAAACCCAAAAGAATTTATCAAGGAGATAAGCCAAATGGATGAGTCTCATACAAAGATACCCCATGCAAATTGAATAAAAACAGGAAAAGAAATGCTTACCGCAGACGCCCTATCAAGGCTATACAGCAAGCATGCCCTCTGCACTGATGGCAACCCCAACTGGCCCATGCTCATCATGGGGAATCACAGGAAGGCTTTCCATCAGGCACCCCCATGGACGTACAATAAAAGGACCTTAAGAACAAACATCTGTTCAAAAACGTATATGGTACTTTACACCAAATACTTCCTAGTGGTGACACTGTACCCTACGTTCTGTCAACTCAAAAGATTGACACCATACTCAGATATCATAGAGACTTGGGATACACCCGTAGCAGAGACTTGCATGAATATCTCAAGACACGCTGCTGGTAGCCCAACATGCTGAACAACATCAAGGAAGTACTAGAGCAATGCAAAGTCTGTGTAAAGTACGCCCAAACCAAAGCTCCACCCAAGTCAGTAGTACCCGTATCCATCACACAGCCCTTTCAGGTATGGTTGTTGGATATTGTGGGACCTATGCCTGGTGAGAATAAAGAGAAAAAGTACATCATAACAGCTATCAACTACGCAACCAGATGGCCAGTAGCACAAGCTGCCAAAGAGCACAAAGGCAATGATATAAGACAATTGATTGGCAATAAAATCATAGGCAAATTTGGAAAACCTGACCTCCTAATCACGGATGGAGGCACCAAACTCAAGGCCATTAACACAAACATCTACCTTGCCAATAACGGAATCAGACACATCACAGCCAGCCTGTATCATCCCCAAGCAAATGGACAAGTAGAACAACTATACAGTGCGCTTGTAGAAGCCCTCAGTAAGTTATCTGCTAACAATCCAAAGGAATGGGTTGACATGCTTCCAAAAGCACTTATGGTCTGCCAAACACGGGTCAACCACAATACTGGCAAAAGTCCATACAAGTTAGTCTATGGGAAAAAGCCTGCCCTTATTAGTACAGTTGCAGGACCCAAATTACCTCTACCTAAGGCGGTGCCTGAAGCCAGTGACCCCAATGTAAAACAAGCCATAAAGGACCAAGAAGAAATGGAACGTAAAAGAGTCAAGAGAGAAGCAATCCCACTACAACAGGAAAGGTTCCAACCTGGAGACAAGATCTAGGTTGTCAACCATGACCAGCACAAATTAGACCCAGGGTTGCGTGGACCAGGCATTGTCATGGAGGTCAAGCCCAACAACACTTACCTCATCAAAGGAATTGGAGCACAAACCAAACTGAAACGTATGCATCACAACCACCTCTGTCTGTGCAAAGCTAGGGCAGCTCAACAAAATTCCAGGCTCCCTGTCCCTAACGCCAAACTGGACCAATACTAAGCATGTGTCCCCAACTCTCTGAAAAAGATTCCCAAGGCTCCGCCTTCCAATACCCCAGGGGGATGTTGCAACATCTTTGATTACTCCCTCTCAGGGAATTAATGCCCCAAGTAGTGCACCAAGTGAGACACTGAATGGTTTACTGGCTAATCAATAGATTGGTGGCACCCGTATCATTCAACCATCTATTACGGGGATCACACAATCCAGCTTCTAAGCGTAACACAGCTTGAGTAAGCCTTGTGACCTAAGAGGACCATTACTCAGATATTACACATGACCTTCATGACGTACATGGACAGTATGTGGCTTCCCATGATACTATATAACATTCTATATCCATATCCAATAAAGTATAATTCTTCTCTTAAATCTTCCCCTTTTATTTGCTTATTATACTTCTCAGAAGTATAACCTTGACACACACATCATTTAGTGCTACATTGTTGGCTTCTTCAAACTGAAGTTGTGCACTCAATTGGAAGAAAAAATGGGCACCATCCTCTTTAAATTTTTTTGAAACATGCCCTGAAAAACTTGTTGAAACACCACCTGCCTACTCTTAGTCTTAAGGAGCTCCTGCCACTTTTCAAAAGATTAATTATGAAGCAAGAAGGATCAACTATCACTTAATGCCATACTCCCCAAACTCAGACTCTTGGTAGATTGGGAATGTTGCATGAATAATTATAGGATCACTACCAAGATGGGCTGTATTTCTACTGCCATGAGACTAAACAAATAACCTGAGCTTGCCCCAAGAAAAAACCTCTTCTTTGTAAATGAATCAAATAAACACATCTACTCATTATTAAAAATTTACTCAAGTCACAATATAGGCACAAGTATCTAAATACCAGGTGAAAGCCTTGATTTATACAGGTGCTGACAAGAGTTTCACTGACTCCTCTCTAACAAGGGAAATGGGCTTGACCGCCAAAGACAATGGCCTACTAGTGACCATGGGGAATATCTCTCAATACATGTGATATGAATGTAATCAAGAGCTGGCCTTAACCATAGGAGAAAATGTGTACCTCTCTTCCTTGATTCTATTACAAGGACTTCCACAACCCTTGATCCTAGACAACTCATGAAATGACAGACATGGACTTATTTTGAACTACAGAGACCAGATTATCACCCTGAGACACCCCAACTCTTGCAACATGGTGCCTTTCTGCTTTACCCAAACCAAACCACCCAATAAACTCATAATCATGTTGTAAATGTGCTGTTTTAGTAGAGTTACAAGGGGGTAAATATTTAGAAACTAGATAATAATCTTTATTGGGAGATAGTGATTATATAATCATTGTGAATCAAGGATAACAGGAAAATTATTGTGTTGATCACACAGTTGAATGGTGAAGGGGGTGGCTTAATCCTTGTAATGATTCAAGCGCCAAAACAAGTTACCCACCGGGGAGGATCAGCTTCTGTTCATGTTATTATATTTTTTATTTTGAGTTGTCTTCCTAACTTAGCTTTGGGTGAATGGATAATCAGGCTGCAGGTCACAAACCTGCTTACTCAGAACCTTGATGGCAGGTTGAGCCTGCTGTTTTGACAATCATAACCATGGATCCCAGTATTGAGATCATACCTATCCCTCTCAAAAAATGGAGCTACTTGTTTAGCAAGGAGAGAGGCACTTGGATATCAAGCCACTCTGTCTATGATCATGCAATAGACCTGCTACCAGTAACTCAATCCCACTACAGACTAATATCTAGCTTTAAACTGTAAACAGGTGGCCTTGAAAGATTACCTAGAGGATATGAACAAGAAAGGATTCATCTGTGTATCCAAGGCTCTCTTTTTGTTCCCATTGATTCTCATAGGGAAAAATGATAGGGGAATTTGTTCATGTATAAACTACCAGAATCTGAATGATATCACTGTAAAGAGCAGATAACCTATTGTTGTTTATTGGGCCTTGGGGACGTCTTTGGATGGTAACATCTGAGTTGCTTACTTGGGAGAGTAATGTGCAAGGCCTATGCACAAATTAATACAAGTATTTAGAGACTCTTAAGTCTTTACCTTTTATTCTAAGGTAACAACTAAGTAGAGATAAAAAGAAAGTAAGTAAAAGTATGTTTATTTTTTGCAAAAGAAGGGAAGTTATATACTATGATTGCTGCACAATGGCTGAAGAAATGTTATTGACACATGCACCATCAGTAGGAATATTATATAATCTTCATGAATCCATCAGGCTCTTGCATCTGTGTTCCTGCCTATTTGGATTGATTTGGACAATTTGATGGAGGAAGGAGGATTTACAATTCCCCAGAAGTGGACTGCAGTTGCAGCTACTCATTGCAACAATGGTTAAAAATTCCTGGACCCAATCTAGTAGGATGTAATATGTTGGCCATAATATGTTAACATCCAAGTTACAATTGGAATAGCAAATCTGTCAGATCCGGCAGATTTGAGTGCACATCTCAAATAGCCTTGACATCAGGATTAACTCTATTAATTTTCTTGACCATTCTAACATACAATCCAATTTACGACAGGTGGGCTTGTAGTTGGGGTCAATAGAGGAGGATATAGACTGACTGGTATCACCCATGTTGAGAACATTGATGTTAGGAGTCCCTTCAAACTCAGACTCAGTGGCAGGTTGTCTGGCCCACAGAAGACAAAGGCTCTCCTCCAAAGTGTCTAGAGTTGAGCTATTAAGACCTCCAATGTCTATGACAGTAGTTGCCACAGTCCCAATCTCATCAACTTGTATTTGTTGGACTGCCAACGTTCCCGCAATTCCATTGACCCTGGTGATCATAGCCGTAGCTTGGGACAACAAGGGGGGGATTTTTTGTTCATAGTTTTAGTTAGGTGGGTGAGATTTTGACCTTCTCTTTCTAAGGCATCTTGTCTTTCAGAAACGTCATTGTTCACTGCAGCCAAGTTATCCAGGGCAAGGGTGAAGTTGATGTGTGACTGCCCTTCTAGCCCTGGGCAGCACCCATGATTTTCAGGGCCCTGTACCTCTTCATCCTCATCTTTGTCTTCACCACCAGAATTGGAGAAGCCCTCTTGATCTGATAGGCGTTGACATAGGTAAGCAATCTCACCCCTTAATGTAGCCACTTGGTCATTCAAGATAGTGATGTGGGGATCAGGGACAGTCTTGGAGGTTGGTGGATTGGCAGCAGAAGACTGATAAAAAGTGGTGGCCTTGAGCTCTTCAATAGCTCTCCAAAATTTAGCCTCAGATGCAGTTGGGCTTTCAGGGGAGGTGTAGATGTCACCACTGCCACAGAAGCCACTTTCTCATCAACATATGTCTGGATCTGGTACAGCTTACTGCTCAAAGCATCCATATCCAAATCATATTGTTGCTGTAACTTATGGGCCCAATTGTCCACATGAGCCCCAAACAATTCCAACTGGGAATTAGTATGTTCCTGGAATTGGCTAAGCTAATATACCAAGGTCTCAAATCTTGTTGATATCTTAAGAGGGCGGCTTCAATTTGTCCTCTCCAGACAGCATGATGGTCATCCAGTTCATATAGTTGCTCTCTAATATATCCAAGGAAAGAGGAGCAAAGGGTGTTCAGGGATGAGGTCATATATTCTTGAGAAGCAGAGAATCATGTTGATTGTCAGATATGCAAGCAAAGAGACTGTGGGTCCACTCTTGATATACCATATTTTGCGCATGATTGTTGGTTACTACAGATGTCACTAAAGACAGAAGCTGATTTTAAGATCCCAGTTTCTAGTTGGTGGTGGAACAAGGCAGTCTGGATAAACTGGTTCACCAGAACACTAATGGTGTCCATTGATTCCATCAAACTAGGAAAGATACCAAAGTCTAACAAGAAGGAATACACATCTTTGGAAATGTAGCTAGGACAGAGGCCAGGGATAGAATGCATGGCTAATGTACCAGTATAGAGGGGGTAGCAAGCAGCGGCACAAGCTTGTTTGAGGTCAAGAGAAAATCTGGTAGGTGGCCATGAGAGCCCAAGCAACAACACCATTACCATCAGTGTTTTGGGAGAGTCAGAAATATCCTCCTCAAGAGGAGGATTCAAACCTTTAGAGGACTTGAGTGCTTCTGTAACAATGAGAGAAAGACCAGAGAATGTGCAAGGTAATGGAGTAACCAAGGGGCTGGCAGCCCCTGTAGTTAGCACCATATTTTGTGTTTGGCTCTTGGGGACAACATCCAAGAAGACACAGCAGGAAACCTTTATTACAAAAGGTTTGTGGTTTGAAGCTAGCCTTGGGTTAGCCTTCAGGGAAAAATTAAAGGGACATAAATTTAAATCATGAAACAAGTAAAGAGAGTATCCTTTTGGTAAAAGGGAAAAGAAAAGGCTTGAAGATTATAAAAGCCAACACAAATGTAGATAAACTTGATTTTATTTGGGGGAATAATAATTAAATAGTGTCGTAACTGTGCTGTTTTAGCAAAGTTACAAGGGGGAAAATGTTTGGAAACTAGATAATAATCTTTATTGAGAGATAATTATTATATATTCATTGTGGATTATGGATAACATGAACATGATAGTGTTGATCACACAGTTGGATGATGAAGGGGGTGGCTTGATCCTGGTAATGAGTCAAGCGCCAAAACAAGGTATCCACTGTAAGGGATCAGCTTCTGTTCATGTTGTTGTATTTGTAAATTCAAGCCAACTTCCTAGTTTGGCTTAAAGTGACTGGATAATTAGATTGTGGGTCACAAAACTGCTTACTTGGAACCTTGCTGGCGGGTTGAGCCTGCTGTTTTGACAATAGTAGAAAAATAACATATGTTGTTCAATAGGTAGAAAAAGTGACTGATGGGGTTGAATGGGCTGAACTTGTACCAGGATCAGAATATTGCAGGTAGCACAATCCATATTGGGTGGATATTGATGTTGATCTATTTGCAGAAGGAGGGCAAATATTGAATTTGAAGGAAAAACAAACAATTCATTGCAAGTATTGTAATTTGCAGGCCATATCAAAATAGCATTGATAGCATAGTTTACTGCACTTAGGCTGTTGGGCCACAGGCACCAAGGTCTGATTGGTTGGTGTAGGGGCCAATTGACTATTTAAAGGCAGTTTTTATGAACTAGAACTACTAATCTGATTAGGTTGTTTACTGGTGACTTTTTTATGGTTGGAAAGGGGGCTTAAGCAGAGCTAGTCTCTTGGTGACTATTGACCAAGTCAAAACCATATGGGTTGAGTGTCGGGTATATGCCGGCTTCCTTGTTATCTTAATCAAAGATCTTGGTGTAAATGTGGGCCTCTGCATACCAAGTCACCCCTATGCTGACACTTTCTTGGCTGCAGCCTTTCTTAATGAGGCTTTTAACATTATTGTTGTTTAAAAAACTCTTATATAATGAAAGTTATAAAAAAATCACTAAAAGAAGAATTTTAAACTTTATGGTCTTAATTTTAATGCAATCACAAATCCAGATTTGGATTTTTTCTAAAATCACTACACAAAAATAAGAGCCTTGAAAATCAATAAAATGCATTTGTTCCCGGATTGGATAGTTTTTTATTAGCAGCTAAAATGTTTTTTCTATTCTAGTATGAAAGTATTAAGCATTTTTTGTGTCTTTAAATTTTTATTTTTTATAAAACTTTTCTTCTTGGTTTCTCCAATTTTGTATCTGTTTAGATCTTCTGAGATGCCTCATATGAATTATGATAGTATTATAATATTGTCGTATTTGTAACAGTAAAGGGTGCTAATTTCTACAAACAGTTAGTCAGGATCCTAACTCTTAATACTATACCTGTAGATGGTATAGTGACAGCCTTTGATAGGACAGAAAAATATAAGGATATAATGACAAAACTGGTATTTATTATGATAGTGCTGCAGTTATATAGTGGGAGGCGGGGGAATTTCCACCAGGGGAAAGGAGGCACAGAAAGAAGGACCTTCCTAAAGAAGGAGAGTAGAAAGGCACAGTAGAAAGCCCCATGCGACAGAACAACCGGTTTCACACGGCTTTTTTAATGGAGGCAAGTGGCAAAATCTATGTTGTCCTATTTATAACCTCAGAAGTAAAGCCCACACCTGAAGCGCATTTGAAAGGCACTTTGAACACCTGTTTTATGGGTGTTTTTAACATAGTTAACCTTATTAAAACCATGTTGAGATAAAGCAATTGCGCAATTGTTACATTGCTCAATCTCTAAGTGGAAAAATTAATGTCTAATTCATTCAGGATCTACAACATTTCCCTCCACTGGATTAGACAACATGGTTAAAACTGGCTTGGTGTCTCAATATGGCGGCTATGGTGCTGGGGTCAATCACTGGTCTTGTTTGATGGGGGTTTGTTGCCCAATCCTTAGTCATTGGCTTCATGGATCTGTAGGTAAACAGTTGTGTTTCCTGGCTGTCATTAAGGTGGTAGAACAGTTGGTGCAGTATTGGAAGAGTCTTTTCAGTCTCCAATAAATTCTTTGTTCTTTAATTCTTATTCCTCATACTTTGGTGCATCACTATTACAAACAGGACAACAACCCATGTAATTTTTTAATTGGGCTTTTGTTTTTTTGGGTTGTTGTCCTCATTGGGGATTACTCTTGGTCACTAAGAGCAGCACACATATACTGAGTGTATTCTAGTGATCAATTGCCCAGAATGGGGCTCCTTAAGGGTGTAGGAGTTGGGGCCAGTCTTCTGGATAACTTGAACTGATCCTTGCCAAAGGGAAAAAAGTTTGGATTCATGCCTATACCCTCTATTACTGAAGAAGAAAACTGAGTCTCCTACTAGGTAGGTGGATAGGGTGGGGCATTTAGATTAAGCTCATTCTAGGTCCTGCAACTTATGGTTTAGGTTTACAGTGTAGGCCTCTGATTGCAAGCAAATAAGAGTTTGAACCAGCTTGTTGAGGTATGCCTCTGGGGACACAGCCAGACTGGGCTTTAACAAGGAATATAGTAAAGAGGGAAGTCCTGGTTGCTGGCCATAGAGCAGTTAGAAGAGCGGCTTGCAAGTGGCCTGATGGTACCCAATGTTATATGCAAAGGTGGCCGCAGGCAGGAAGGTATCCCATTCAGTCTCATGTTGGTGACTGAGCTTCCGGAGTATCTGGACAAGGCTCCCATTAGTGCGCTCAACCATGCCATTTGTCTGTGGGTGATAAGGGGTGGATAGTGTCCCACAAATTCCCATCAGTTGGTTGAGGCGGGGGATGATATGACTAGTGAAATTGGTACCATTGTTTGTCAGAAGAATCTGGGGGCAACCATGTTTGTATATGATATTCTCCAGGATGAATGCGTCGGTCACCAGTGCAGATTGATTGGGAATTGCTTTAGCCTCTACACATTTAGTCAGATGATCAACTGCCACAATGATTAACTTGTTGTGACTGTTGGTAGCTGGCAGGGGGCCCACTACGTCAATGGCTACAGTGTGGAAAGCAAACCCAGGGCGTAAAAGTCTGTGTTGAAACTTGGCAACCTTAGGTCTCTCAATGTTGCAGTCATGATAGGCGGCTAGCTTATCTACTACATCAGTGTACATTTCTTCCCAGAAGCAGTGCTGCTGTAACAGGGCTAACATTCTCTGTATACCACCATGACCAGTAGTCTTGTGAGCGGCCACCACCAGGTCCATGCGTAGGGATGAGCGTATGTAAGGTAGCCAATAATCTCCACAAAGCTTCAGGAGCTGTCCCTCAGAGACCTTGGTATCAACAGCTAACTTCTTGAGATCAATCTGTATCTCTACTGGCTCCTCTTCCCACAAAGAAGGATCCTCCATAAGCTTTTCATAGAGAATGTCAGCCATGGGGGATACTAAGGCAATAGTAGGAAGACAGGAGAGACAGTCAGCATTCTGGTGGGCTGCTCTGGTTCTATGAATGATTTAATATTCATAAGCCTGAAGTTTAATGGCCCAACGCGCCAGACGCCCTTTGGGATCCTTGAGAGTCTTCAGCCATTGCAGGGAGGCATGGTCTGTAACAACTGTTAAGTTTACCCCATGAAGGTACACTCTGAATTGTTGGTAGGAGTATATCACAGCCAGACATTCACGTTTGGTGACAGTGTAGTTCCTCTTGTGAACATTAAGTGCACATGAGCAGTATCTGACAGGGTGTTTGAGTCTTTCAGAGTCCAGTTGGGAGAGGACACCCCCAATTGCAGTCAGGCTGGCATCTGTATGAACCACAAACGGATTGGAAAAGTCAGGGTAGGCTAGTATGGGGGATGCATTCAGTGTTCTCTTAAGAGCATTGAAGTTGGATTGACATGCTGAGCTCTAGAAGAATTCCTTATCATCTCAGAGAAGCTGAAAAAGAGGGTTGCCCAGGGATGCAAAGTTGGGGATGAAACAGTGGTAGTACCCAATCATCCCCAGGAAGACTTGCATGTCCCGCTTATTGGCACGGATCTGCATTTTCTCAATGGCTTCCACCTTCAGAGGTACAGGGTAGAGTCCATCTTGACTAATGATAAACCCCAAGAACTCAAGGTGCTCCTTAAAAGAAGTTGCACTTGTGTGGCTTGAGCTTGAGATTAGCTGCAAGTAACCTCTGAAAGACTTACTCCAAGTTCTGCAGATAATCATTAAAGGTTTGGGAAAACACATTAATGTCATCCAGGTATACCAGGACGCTGGTGAGTTTGAGGTCACTCATCACCGCATTCATAGCCTGTTGGAAGGTAGCCAGGGCATTGGACAGACCTTGGGGCATCTTTTTGGGTTGGAATGGCCCTTGGTCAGTGATAATTGCACATTTCTCTTGATTGACAGGGGGTAAATCAAGCTGCCAGTACCCACTGATGAGATCCATGGCACTGAAAAACTTAACACCACCCAGTTGGTCCAAGGTATTGTTAATGCGAGGGAGGGGATATGAATCCTTCTTGGTAACAGCATTCAGCCAGAGGTAGTCAATCACCACACGGTTGCTGCCATCCTTCTTTTTGACAATCAGGAGAGGGGAAGCCCAAGGGCTTTTACTGGGGACCAGTAATCCAGATCCCAATAGCTTTTTAAGCTTCTTGTTGGCTACAGCATGATTGGCTTGACTACACTGTATAGGTTTGGAGCGGATAGGTGGACTGCCTTGGGTGTCAATATAGTGGGCAACATCTGCAGCCTTGTCCAGGTCATAGTCATCCTTGGCAAACACATCCTTATACTGAGAAAAGAGATCCATGGCTTGATCCTTTTGCTCTTCAGAGAGGCCAGAAAAGGAGGTGAAACTTATGATCAATAGTACCAGTGGTTGTTCACAGGGTAGACCCAACTCAGAGAAGTCCACAAAGGGGGAGGTCTCCTGCAGGTTGTCATGCTCTTCCAGTTGTATATAAGCCAGGAGTTGGTGCTTGGAAACAACCATAGCTTCACAGCTCATGTTGGCCAAGAGTATGAGTACTTCCTTATTGCTTGGCATGAGGATGCCTGGTGCAACCCATGGTTCTAGTCTGGAGGCATTAGGGATGCCAAGTATTTCTCCATGAGTGCCAGCCAGTAGAGCCAGAAAGAGGCCTGTATTGTGGATCACCTGAGAGCCAGGTGGAATAGTCACGTTACAGGAGGCGTAGACTGGGATTTACTTGGCTTCCCCAACCAAGAGAGGTAGGACCTTGACCTTCTTACTATGCAGCGTATAAGCAACAGGAAGTTCTCCATCTGTGTACTCCAGGTTGATGTAGTGCAGACGGCGTAAGGGCAGTTCAGAAGGGCAGTTGCTATGGTAGAACATGGGTAGGAGTGGCCCAAAATCCCAAACGTATGATCTCCATGGTTGGGCACAGTGACATACTGGACCATGAAGCTAGTCCCAATAAGAATATCATAGCTGTTGTTTTCCAGAACTATAGCAAGAGCAGTGGCCATTAGCTTCCCAAAGAAAAGGGGGAGGGAATAATAGGCTCCTTTTGCTCTAGTGGTCTGTGGCCTAGCAGTACCAAACTCTTCATGATAGGCTAAGTCCAGTACCAGCTTAAGCTTCTTAACCAGCCAAGAGGATATAATGTTCCCAGGAGCACCAGTATCCAGTATGGCCCAGAAATGGGTTTTGTTCACTACTAGGTTGATATAGGTACAATCCTGGCGGTCCTCTCTGATCTCCACAATCTTAGAGACCTGGTGTACGCTCAGTCCCTTGAACTTCTCCAGGAAGGTAGCCATGGCAGCTCCCACAGCTGGGCTTGCTTCCTTGAGGGATTCTAGCGGTGCCAAGACATTTACTGTACGGAGCATCTTGGCCAGTTGTTCAGTGCTGTCCTCCTCATGGGTGACTTCAACACCTGATTGATCCAGTTGTTTGGCATAGGGTAAGGACACTGTTCTTCAAGCTATTCAGGGGACAAATACCTCAGGGCAAAGTGTAGTCCAATGAGTTTACGTGTTAGCTGTGAGAACTCAATGTAGGAAGTCCTCTTGAACTCCTTTGGATTCAGCATCATTGTGTATTGGTTTGGAGTCAAAGTCAATCAGAGAGAGTTTATCCTTAGGGCTTGCCTCAGAGTATGGTAAAGCAGCAGGCCTCTGAGCAGGTTTGTTGGGGGTAGTGGTATGGGGGGAGATGAGGGTGTCAAAATTACAAAGGCAGCCAAGGATTTCTCCTTGTCCTGGCTGCTTAGTAGTTTTCTGACTGCTCTTCATTGACCTCCTCAATATCAGCGTCCTTGGTGTAGTCCTCCTCAGTGTCCTCCATGCCTACATGGTGGACCTTTTGGCGCAGATTCTTACATTCCCAAGAGAAGTGGCCAGCCATACCACATTTGAAGTAAGTACGGGGAGCGTTGTTGACTGGAGCAGACCCAACCTTGTCAGAAGGCTTGGGCATCTCAACAGCCACATGGGTTCTATAATCAGCTTGCTGGCGGGGGCAGCCTTCAGGGAGAGGGACTTCAAACTCCTCCTTGTAGGTGCATAGGAGGCAAATCAGGTCTGGCAGGGTGCAAGTGTTGTAAATACCCAACTTAAGGCCATAGATAGTTCCCGGTTGACACGTACAGAATTGAGGAGTGCTGACTGCACATCAATAAACTGCACAGCATTCATAGACAACAGGGTTTGGTCTTCAAGGTAGAACCTAGAAGTGAAGTCTTCTAGGGTTTCCCCCACCTTTAGCTTGGTGTCAGCAAAGTTCATCTTGCAACCAAGAAGGGCTTTTTGGCTACCAAATTCTTCCATCAGGGCTCTGGAAGCGTTGGCAAAAGTCCAGTCATTCTCAGGGAAACGCAGCAAGATAATGGTTTGAGTATCAGCGCCCAGACAGTAAATGATTGTGGAGTCCCTCATGGCATTGTCAGTGCCATACATGGAGTTCTGATATAGATGTAAGAACATGGCCACATTACTTTTGCTGTCAAACTTGGGTAGGTTGATGGGCTTGAATTTGTTTGAGCCTTGTTGCAAAGGGGCAGGTGTGATCCTTACAGGAGAGCAGGTGAGGCGGGAGCAACTGAGGGTGGGGCAGCAACTTAGCCTCAGAGGTGTGTTGTCAATTTTCTTCACATTATGCTTCACGCTCACCCTCCCTGTATTGGGAGCCTTAGGAGTGGCCAAGACGTCATCCTCAGACTCTAACACTGGCTCTAGTACTTGTACAGCGTTGGGAGCCAACCAAGTGTGGCCATCATTGCTTTTGTAGCTATGATAGAACTCAAGGCTGGAGGACCTTTGTGGACTGTGGTGACTCTTGGAGTTGAGGGACATAGCCTGTAAGTTGACGGCCATAATCTTAATGTCCATCCTATCTAATTGGCTCTGGAAGGCGTCCAGGAGAAGTTGCTGCTTGTCCAGCTCATCTTGATAGACCTTGTTCTCTTGACAGGTGATATCCAAGCTGTCTTCCAGAGAGGTAATGCGCTTCTCATGGGTGGCAAGCTCAGCTTGGAGCAAGGCCATCACGTCTTTGACCTTGCTGGCTTGGGTCTGGCTATTAGCTCTGTCATGCAATTTTCAAAGTTTAAGACAATCCTGAAGCTCTAACACAGTGTAGTAGCCATCAAACAGAAAGGCAAGATCAAGGCTTTGCTGGACCAGTTTTGCCTGTATCTTCTTGTAGTGATTGAAGAGCTCAAGGATGATGCGGCCAAGAAGGTGGCTGGAGGGGGAGTTGTCTGTAGCAGTAGGCGTGGGGATGAACAAGGAAATGGTGGCAAGGTAACAGGCCAAGACTTCCACCTCATTAGCCAGGCTTTGAACCATGGGGCCAGTCTCAAGCACATGGTTTGTAACCACAATAATCCAATTGGCATCTACACCCTGATGGGTGAGGGTCTGTAACACATGCACTGGAACTAGCTTGGCTATTCCCCTCTCAATGGCATCAACCCAGTGAAGCATGGTATTCTGGGAGTTGGTAACCTCAGCAAGGTACTGATTAACGGTGGTGAAAGTGCTGCCAAGCTCAGAGTAAAGGACCTGGAGGAACGTCTGTTAGTTGGATACTAGTATACCCTGGTCATGCACTAGGATTTGGGTGCAACCCAGGTACATTTAATTGTGGCATACAGCAGGGGGGGTGAACTGTTTTAAATAGTCCTTGATATGTTCAACGGTGCAAAAGTCACAGCAGAGTTGATCAGGGTTGACCTGGGAGAGGTTCTGGAAGCAAACCAAGGAGTTTTCAGCAGAAGGTTGCTGAATAGCCAGATGTTCAGAGCAATCATCATTGCCAGCAGCACCTGAGCCCATGGCATGGATGGCACTACAGATGGCGTCCTTGGAATGAAAAGAGTTGGCGTTCATTTCCAAAGGGGCAGGGGCTTGCAGGAGCAGTGGTTGACCAAAAACAATGGCTTGGGGACTTTGATGCTCTGGCATGAAGTGGCTAAGGGTGGGCAGGCCATAGGGAGCGCCTTCTCTTTCCCCAGCATGGACATTGGTAGCAGTGAAGGCCAATGCCTGGTGACGGGGGGAAGCAGTGGCAGGAGGCTCAGCCAGGGGCATTCCTCCCTCCTCATTGAAAGAACCGTGGGGGTGGGGGCTGTTGGTGTGGAAAGACATGAGTGCCAATGTCGTATTTGTAGCAGTAAAGGGTGCTAATTTCTACAAACAGTTAGTCAGGATCCTAACTCTTAATACTATACCTGTAGATGGTATAGTGACAGCCTTTGATAGGTGTTGGGAATTTCAACCAAGCAATGATGCCAATTATCACGGAGCCCACAGATTGGGATTGCTACAACCAAATCCATAAATTAGTAGTACAAAATACAATGATACTAATTATGACGGAGCTTGCAGACATGGTTTGCAGCTACCAAATAATATAAATGGGTATAATAAACTATATGCATATTGAATCAGCAGCAGTCTGCTGACTCAAACCTTAAACTAGCCAATGAAACACGCCACCGCAGCAATTGACTGAGACATAATTTGCCGCTGCGGCGCTTAACAAATACACAAAGTGCTGCGGTGCCGCCTGGCAATTGGATTAGGTGCCAAGGCGCCAAACTACTTTTACGTCAAGCGCCGCCGCGCCAACTGAAAATTATCACAGGCGCCACAGCGCTGCCTTTACTTTTATGTTGAGCGCCAAGGTGCTGGGTTTGATTCCCCATTATCTTGAGTTCCCTTAATTGTCACATTAATAAGCATTAAGTTGCAGCATGCCAAGGCGCCAAACTACTTTATGTCAAGCACCGCCACACCAACTGAAAATTATTGCAGGCTCCACAGTGCCGCCTCACTTTTACATCAAGCGCCAAGGCGCTGGGTTCAATTCCCCATAATCTTGAATTCCCATAATTTTCACATTAATAAGCATCAAGCTTGTAGATGCTAAGGAAGCAGAAAGTGATCCTGAAGTAACTAAATTACTCCACGCCAGCAAGGATCACTTGTGCTGGGTGAAGATGAAGATATTCTATTGGTTGATGTGCAAGAAGCGTTAAACCTAGATTAATAATTACCCAAATTAGGGGCGTGTTAGAATGTCCTAGAAGATACTGCTAGCAGCCCAGGGATTAACCTTGTAGTAGGTATAAGAAGAATTAATCATTCACAATAAAACAAATCTTTTGAACCATCTTTATTTTATTCTTAATCTGGTTGACCTTTATCCTGATCCTTAAGTGCTTCTGTGTGATCAGAAGCCATTGCTGGGCAATAATCATTATCCTGCTCAATCCTGGCTCTTCTGATACAATACTACTCATATCCTCACATATGACTGTATTCTGGCAAATTTCCTGTGCCCTATAATCTCAAATAATTGTTGCTCTGTAATGCAAAAAGCGTGACAATAGGACAGAATAATATAAGGATATAATGACAAAACTGGTATATTATGATAATGCTGCAGGTATATAGTGGGAGGCGGGGGATTTCTACCAGGGGAAAGGAGGCACAGACAGAATTTTAGGAATTCTGTTCCTGACTCCATTTTATTTATGAATGAAGGGTTAGGAGATACCAAGACAAAGGCAAAAAACAACAACACTCTCAACACTATTTGGCACTTGAAACCCTGTAAGAATGAGATTCAAACCTGGGACCCTAATTATGAATATAACATTAGTACAAAATCAGCTGATACACTTAAATTACCTTTTTATTATCATTCAATTCAATCATATTTTGCTTTTGAAATGACTTTCAAATTCAAAAATGTTAATAATAAGAATGAAAATGTCACTTACCCCTCTGTTTCTGATTGGCTGCGTGAAGCCAGCCAGACAATCAGTGACCCGCTCTCTCTGTCTTTAGACCAAGCTCTGTACTTTTAGATTATGGATTTTCTTGTGCTACACCACTTAATTATCATTAATATGGTGGCATCTTCTTGGTTACTCTGCCTGAATCAATTAAGTATGAAAATTATGAAGCAACAACTGATTCTACACCTGAAACAGGTATTCTTTCAATGATATATTCATGTAAATCCCCTTCATTTCCCAAATTTCCACTCAAATATTTCAGCCTTTATTTTAAGGCTATTTAAGTTCACAATCCTTATCCATTCCAATTGTTCCAACAATAAAGCATATTTTCTATCTTGTCAAGCCTATCTCTTAGTAACTCCCATTTGAAGCCATGAAGGGAATTTTATTCATGCTATGGTTTCTAGTCTCCCTATTTACAACTGTAAAAGGTCTTGAGAATCCTACTCCCACCACTGACTGGCAAAACTCCTCTCCCAACAATGCCCACCAGAAGGAGTCCTTGGCCAATGAATGGTTCAAGTATCCCTCTGGTCATTGGGGTAGAAAGTTCCACTATGGTTGCCATTCTACTCCTCCACCTGCCAAACCCTTGTTGGTACGGCCCCACACATTGTTCTACCTATTGACGTACATGGTAGTACATTACCTTTTGGGTCGTTTTAGCTCCCTGATGGGAAGGTTTGCATACTTGGGGCATTTGGGCCATCTTGCCATGGTCACTGTGCCCATTGGTTTGGCCATTGCAGGGCTTAACCTAGGGGCCTTGGCTCATCAAATTGGGGGCTTGTTCCCCTTAAAGCGGGTCCCTGACACAGAAGGACCTTCCTAAAGGAGGAGAGTGGAAAAGCACAGTAGAAAGTCCCGCGTGAGAGAACAACCAGTTTCACGTGGCTTTCCTTATGAAGGCAAGTGGCAATATCTATGTTATCCTATCTATAACCTTGGAAGTAAAGCCCGCACCTGAAGCGCATTTGAAAGGCGCTTCAAACACTTGTTTTATGGGTGTTTTTAAAGTGGTTAACCTTATTAAACCATATTGAGATAAAGCAATTGTGTGATTGTTACATTGCTCAATCCCTAAGTGGATGACTTAATGTCTAATATATTCAGGATCTGCAACAAATATACTCCAGAACAACCCCAATCTATTTCACTTGTTGTATGAAGTCAGTTTGTTTATACTTTAGACTACATTGTTTGATTTTTAATATAATTTTTTATATTATTGTGTTTCTTGTTTGACCTTTTGACATTTCACTGAAAATATTCGAATTCTTTGCATTCTTGAACTTGCCCAACTTGTATTTTGATTAAGTCTGAGTCTATTTTGTTTAAATCTGAGTTATTTTTTCTTGGTGCCATACAGTAGCTTTCAAAGCTTTGGCGCTAACCAAAATAAACTCAGATTTAAACAAAATAGAGGTGTAACCAAATCTATTATTAATCAATTAAATTCATTGTTTTTATTTAGTTTAAATATGGTTTGTTTGATTGGTGTCAAAGCTTTGAAAACTTGTGTAGGTGTTAAAATAACTGTATTGGATTTTTAGGCTGGGGTTATGTCAGGAGTTTTGGGTCTTGAAGAATTATTATTTTTATTTTGGAGATGGTTATACATCTTATGAGTAGTTGATATAAGCTGAATCTGTATGCCAACAGATGCACTTCCTATTGGGGATACTGAAGTTGAGTAGTGACTGGTGTAGTCCTGTCTGAAGGTCACTGGAGGCAACTTTGAGAAGGATTTTATTTGTCAAGAGATAAGGCACTGGTAGCTTTGGGCAGAAGGTGGTTTGAAGATATCCTTGGAATATCAATAATACACTATTGTTGATATTTGACACTACTGAGAAATTATCTACAGTAATGTGATTGGTGTAAAGTTGAATGCCTTCCAATTTTACTTGAAAGGGCTTTTTATAGGATAATTATCCCATGGACAGAACAACCTCTGGTTGCTATTAAGTCTTGATATTCTATCATCCCCAAGTGTCAGGGTCATCAATATTGATTTTCCTGACCCTCCTTTGCTTGGTTCTAGGACTCAACAAACAAATAGTTTATCTGTTATTACTCCTTTTAAAAATATAAGTCATGAGATATGCACAGAAGGGAGCCATGAAGAAGAAGACATTTTTTATTATAACATTGAAAGTGAGAACAAGACATTATATTCATCAACAGGACTCAAACTTAAGACCTCCTCCCAGGAGGATTTGCAAATGTTAAAGATTTTGAAAACCATCTTAGTGTTAGTATTGATAATAAAGACATATCCAGATCATTATCTAGCCAATAAGGAGCTAGCTGTCTTTTAGGTGATGTTCTTAACGCTCTTATCTATAAACAAGGCTCTGCAAATCAAGCTTATGATCTTAAACAACAGTTGGGAACAGCTACTAATGTTAAGGATATGAAATCAGCTGTTTCTTCTTGAAACCTTAACATTTAAGCTATTAACTCAAATTCTAATATTAAGATTTAAATTTATTAATTTATGCTTCATATTTTCTTTGGATCTGTTTAAAATACCTCTTAATTCCTTTACAACCGCCAATATGTTCATGCCACTGTTTCAGAGCTCATGTTTACATCTTTCTTTTACTATATAAGCCATTGATATTTTCTATCTTCAATTGCTCAATCAATAAAGTGTCAAGGGTCTGAATGTACGAGTATTTCAGCTACCGCCATCACACCTAACATCCAGTCATTGCCCAATTTGATGCCTTTCCAATATACCATTTGACATACCAGAAATGGCAACAAACTAATATCACATGACTGTCCAGGTATCTAACAACTCAAACCCATCCAGCACATGACCAGCCCCTGGGTTTAATACAACTAATATCCCTGCCACAGCCAAGTCTATATAAGTCTAAAGTATTATCCAATAAAATATACTTCTTCTTTTCCTACTTTTATATTCAAAGCTTCCCCAAAAGGCGCTCCTTATCACTGGTAGCACTACAGTTTTTGACCACGCCAATGAAAGAGAAAATAACTTACCAAAACCTGCCCACCTTTGCTCACGTACTCAACCAGGCCATATCCTAAGATACCTGGAAAACGTACTTCCGCGCCCACAACATCAATGAAGATATTCCAAGTGGATGCACCATATTCAAAGGTCTGGTCATGCCCAAAGCATGCACCAAGATAATCCAATACAGTTGCTCTCTTCAACCACAAACAAACACACAACCACCTACCACAGGCAAAGTTACCAATACCAAATACATTGGTATTGATAAGTTCTTTGGTAGAAACAAAGAAAATGTCATCAGCTGGCTAGACCACACAGCCGTCAAACTCCGCACCAGCCGCATCCCCCACAAAAAATGGGTCCAGGAAGCCAGTAAGCGCCTCTACAAGGCCGCAGCTAACTGGTTTGCCATTTGGGTTGGCTCACAAACCAACAACCAGCTTGACAACTGGGAAGAGTTCAAAGCCAACATCACCCACAATTTCTGCGTCACTGAATCCCTCCAAGACATTGCAATACAGCTCAGTGATCTCCCTCAGAAGACCACTATTGCAGCTTACGCCAACAAATTTGAGGAAATACGTTGCAAAATTCAAACCCCAGCACAAGCTGACAACATAAACACCAGAGCCTCATTCATCAACAGAATGAAACCCTCTTTTGCTGCCCTCATCCACCCATAAGCAAATACCTCCATGCCTGTGCTCATTGCTGAAGCCAAGCACACTGAAAAACATGCAAACATGGAATATGCCGCACTTAACGGCAACTGCTCCTCAAACAGCAATGGCAGAGACAACTCTAATGACAACAAGTGCCAAAATATCAAGCATAACAACGGCAACTCCAATTGTAACAATGGCAATTGTAGCCAAAGCGCAAACCACTCCTGTCCCAAGAAAGAGGACACCGCCAAAGTTAACAACACTGAGGTAGCAATCTGCTATGAATCTGACCCCACATTCTCTGACCTCAAAGGTCTCAAAACAGAGGAACAAAGAAAATAGGAGGGGGAACAGGACTAAGTGCCCCTGTCTCCCCCAACTTGACAAGAAGAAGTACCAAGGCATGAACTTTGCTGCTTGCATCCCACATGTCTCGCAATCCTCCATTTTTATGAACATAAAAATTAAAGATCACTCACAACTTTTTGTCTACCCATGCACTTACAAATCTCATACACATAAAATTTTATTTGACTCTGGTGCACAACACACTATGGTTATCAAACATTTTGTATCCAAGTACAAAATACCAGTTGTCAAATCCAACTTCAAATACGCCAGAATGGCAGACAAGTCAAAAGTTCTACTCAAAGGCAAAACAACTCCCTTCAGAATTGACCTCCAAGGCATACAAACGTCCATCAAAGGAATTGTCATGAACAACATAAACTACAACATTGTAGCAGGCATAGACTGGTTCACCCGAGTGAACCCCAGTGTATGTTGGAAGACAAAAACCATGACAATAAAACACAATGGAGTCAATTTCAGCATTCTCAAAGAACCCAACTACCTAATTCTAAGAGATACAGTATTTGTCCAAGTCATAAATCAGGATGCCTCTGAACATCTAACCAAAGACAGTACCCTCCACATAATGAGGCACTCCAAATTTAATAACATACAAACACAAAAGATCCAATGTCCAGAACTTGCAAAGCTTCTAAAGAAATACAAACATGTATTTAAAGAAGAACTCACAGAATTACCCCCAAACAGGAAGTCAAGCATGGCATTGATCTATGTAAAGCCATGCCCAAGCCAGTACTCCTCTATAGACTCTTGCCTATAAAAACCCAAACACTTAAAGCCCAAATTGAGGACAATTTAGCAAAAGGATTCATTTGCCTGTCTGAATCCCCGTGGGGGGCAGCAGTCTTCTTTGTGAAAAAGAAAGAAGGATCCCTTTGCCTAGTTACTGACTACAGAGCATTAAACACAAGTACAGTAGAAAATAAATACCCTCTTCCCCTCATAGAAGATCTATTTGCAAGGCTCTCTGGAGCAAAAATTTTCTTAAAAATTGATCTCACATCCGGATATAACCAGGTAGAAGTCAAAGAGAAAGACATACCAAAGACCGTGTTCCGCATGCAATTTGGGTTGTTTGAATGTAAAGTAATGAATTTCAGGATGACAAACGCCCCCGCAACATTTGTCACCATGATGAACCAAGCACTAAACAGTCTCTCAAATACATTATGCTACCTTGACAATATCATCATATTCTCAAAAACCAAAGAGGAACACCTCACACATGTCTGCAAGAAACTCAATCAACTCACAAAGCACAAATTTTATGCAAAACCAAGTAAGTGCCAATTTATGGAAAAGAAACTCCTGTTCTTGGGCCACATTGTCTCTGACAATGACATCAAAGCAGAACCATATAAAATAAAAGCCATAAACAACATGCAACACCCCACCTCTGTGAAACAAGTAAGATGCTTTCTCAGAATGGTAGCTTACCTAAGGAAATACATCAAAGACTGTGGAAAGCTCACTGCACCAATTAATGACCTAACCAAAGATAATGTCAAAAAGAAATTCATCTGGACTCCAGAATGCAACAAGAATTTCCAGCTATTAAAACAAGCTTTGATTGAAGCACCAATCTTGCAATACCCTAATAACAATGGGTGCTACAAGCTTGAGTCAGACGCTAGTGACACTGCCATTGGCGCAGTCCTACGCATCCAGCCAGGGCAGCAAGATTTTCTTCCAGTATGTTACAAAAGCAGAAAACCAACAAACACTGAGCAAAGGTAACCAATACATGATAAAGAATTGCTAGCAATATATCACGCATGCAAGAAATGGAGATGTTATCTCAAAGGACACTTAAACGTCCAAGTGCTAACTGACCACAAATCCTTAATCTATTTCAAAACTCAGAACGCACTTGCGCGGCGCCAAGCCAAATGGATGTCCTTGCTGGAACAGCTTAACCTGGACATTCAATACAAAAAGGGGGCAGAGCTGGTCACGGCCGATGCTCTCTCTAGGCTATGCCAGCCAAGAGAGGATCACCCTGACCACCTGGACCCTGACTGGCCCAACCTATACAACACTGAGTACAAGACAAAAGGAAAGGATCCCTCCACACATCAACTAACCCATGATACGCTAGTAAGGAATGAAAAACATTTCTACATATCAAATGGCACAGTATACCAAATCATCAAAGATAAACACATTCCATACATCCCACTTGCACAAAGAGTTGACACTATACTGAGACACCATTGTCTGCTAGGACACACAAGGGCTAACAACCTATATCTTACATTAAAAGAGATAGTATGGTGGCCCAACCTGAAGCAAAACATAATTGATGTTCTAAAAAAGTGTACAGTATGTGAAAAATACTCCAGCACCAAGGTGCCACGCCAACAGTTAACCCAGTACCTGACCCTGAACCATTTAAGGTTGGGGGACTGGACGTAGTGGGACCCTTCCCAGAAACCAAAAAAAATCAATGTTTCCTAATTGTAGCCATCAACTTTGCCACATGCTGGCCCATCTTCTGGGCAACAAAAGATCACAGGGCAGAAACAATAAATTGATTCATCAATAAAGCAATCATAGCAGACTACGGCACTCCAGACTACATCATAAAAGATGGAGCAAAAGAGCTAACAGGCCACATAGTAAACAACAATCTAAAAAAAAGAACATCAAACACTCCACAAACTTGCCCTACAGGCCACAGGCCAACGGCAGAGTTGAACGCCTGAACGGCAGCCTTATCAGAACCCTGGAGAAAATAATGGATGGCAAAGCCAAAGACACATGGCCACTCTATGTGAAACATGCATTACTAGTATCCCGGGTTCATACCAATCAAGGGACAGGCTACTCACCATTTGAACTAACATACGGGTACAAGCCAGTAATAGTCACCCGCAATAACCAACCATATGTGAAGATCCCCTGGGGAAACCTCCCACAGTAGAACAGAAACCAGCTCTACAACAAATATGCCTCAAAGCCAAACTGGCAGAAATAAAGAGACTCAAAAATCAAAAGGTAACCTCAACAGAGGACCCACTCCCCATAAACTCCCCCATCTGGGTCCTAGCTGGGAACAGAAAGAAGCTAGACTCAGTACACAGAGGACCAGGAAGAATCATCAGATACCAACCAGACAGGAACACCTACCTGGTTAAGTTCCAGGGTGCCAAAGAGCCCATCACCAAAAAGTACCACAGATCTTGCCTCCGCCCTAGCAAAGGAGAACACTCAACCCAGTTGGTGCCCACTAGTAAACAACTCCAGGAACATCAGGCGGCAGCTGTCAAGACAAGGCCCCCTCCTGATGTACCCAAGTAACCCCTTAAGGGAGGGGTGTGTCAAGGGTCTGGATGTACAAGTATTCTGGCTACCGCCATCATACCTAACATCCAGTCATTGCCCAATTTGGTGCCTTTCCAATATACCATTTGACATACCAGAAATGGCAACAAACTAATATCACATGACTGTCCAGGTATCTAACGGCTCAAACCCATCCAGCACATGACCAGACCCTGGGTTTGATACAACTAATATCCCTGCCACAGCCAAGTCTATATAATTCTAAAGTATTATCCAATAAAATATACTTTTTCTCTTCCTACTTTTATATTCAAAGCTTCCCCAAAAGGCGCTCCTTATCAAAAGCTTTCATACTTTTGAGTAGTTTTTATTGCATTTTAGTGTTTATTTACTAGCTATGATATCACTTAATCTTCCCTTCTTGGGGATGATTGGGCTTTAATGGATTGTGATTTTGGTGCTTTTCCAGCTGGTATTTTCTTCTGTTAATTTGAATTCCAGACCAGAAACAGGAATTGAGATAAAGTATTGTCAATATAAGAAGTCATCCTGTTTTATCAGGAAGATGGTATACCACATCCTTGTTCTCTGGATCTCCTCCTGTTAAGGATAAAACTCAGCAAGCTTCAAAAAACTAACCCCTTCCAATGTCTTTCATCCTTTTGCTACTGCATTTTTTGTCATACTTGGGGACCTACATGTTTCTTGCATGTTTCAATCCTCTCCTGAGACGCTATCAACCACTTGAGAACTATTTCACCTGGGAATGATCTCTGTTCCCGTTGGATCATTGCTCAAAGGTTTAAATTCTTCTGTCCAGGCCCACTGAGTAGAAAGTTTGCTTTCTACAGGGTGAAATTTCTGACACCAAGCTACTAGCTTTTCTTCCAGAGTTACAAACCCAGTGCAATATGTCAATTCAAAAACGCCAGAGCAAAAGACGCCATCTCAAAATTTTTTTGAGATGGCGTCATGATTTACATCATCAAAACTAAAAAAAACTTAATAAAATTTATTAAATAGTTATTTTTTACATATTGGTTTCTAATACAGCATCTCAAAAAACCGCATCACAGAAACACTATCTCAAATCAAAATAAAAAGAGTTTTATCCAAATAAGATTTTTTAATTATAAAAACACTTAATAAATATCCTAAAATACGCTATCACAAAAAACTGCACCACAAAAACGCTATCTTGAATCAAAATAAAAAGTCTGTTATCAAAATAAGGTTACCAAAACTTTGCAAATTCAACTGCAAAACTACCCAGCTTTAAGCGCCGCCACGCCAACTTGGGATAGTCTTGGGCGCCGCCGCACTGCCTTGCAAATATCTTTTATGCCGCGGCAGCGTCTTACTATTAAATTTAGTGCCGCAGCAGCGCAAAATTTCAATCCCCAACATAAAAACTCCACTAATCAACAATATTTCCATAAGCACTAAATTTAGAAGATAATTACAACAATTAAAAACTTAATATAATAAAAAAATAAGAACTAAAAAATAATAGAAACAATAAAAAAGAGGATAGGCAAACCAAGTTTATTGCAATAAAAGGCAGGCTGTGTGGGATTAGTCCTTTGTGTTGCGGGCGCCTCCACGCTGCTGAGCAGAAGACGTGGCAGGAGGAGAGGACTGGCGGTTGGCGGGGCGGGGATGCTTGGCGGTGCGCTGGATGGTAATCACTGGGCACTCATGGGTGGGCATCATGTAGCGGTTGTTGTCCAGGCGCTGGCGCATGTGAGCCAGGATCACCAGCATTTGGGCCCAGGCCAACTGGGAGTTACGCAACATAGAAGACCAGTTGCACAGGGGAAGGCGGATCTGACTGACTGGCACCAAACAGCCCCAGCCACTACAAGCAGAGAACGCAGCATCTATAGTGAAGCAGTCCATCAATGCATCTTCCATGTAGGAATATGATAGCAGTAGGGGGGCACAGAGTTGATAAGCCAGGGAGCGGTAATGCTCCAGGCAACAACCAGCGTACCTGGGCTGGCCAGGCTGGCAACTTTTGGGAGGATACCACATAAAGTGGTAAGTTTGGCAGCCAAAGGAAGGTAGAGAGAAGCATTGCCAGTGGTAATGGCTTGAAGATATGCCTTGAACCTGGCGGAGAAGCAACAGTTAGTGTTGGCTTGGATGGGCAAGTCCAAGGTCTGATGAAAGCTGGGATCTGCTGCAAGCTCAAGAGCCCAAACCTGAGCCACCTTATCAATATACTCATTGCAGACAGCAATGGTATGCACATGTTGCGCTGAAATCTCACTGGGGGCAGGGTAGCTGACTGCAGCCCTAGACGCACCTCAGCAGCCAAACAAGAGGCATCATACCGGCCATGGTATAACTCCCCTGCCCAAATTGGGGTCATTGCATCCTCGTCGGAATGTAGTGCCTGTACAAAGCTGTACATTGTCTCCTCGTGGTGGCAGATCCCAAACTTGCTAAGGAGGTCAGGGTAGTCCACCACCACAAGGTCAGAGTTGCAGCAGGCTTGGAGCATTGAAGATGGGGTAGGGGGAGGCGCGCCAGTGGAAGGAAGGCATTGAGGAAATGGGTGCTGAGCACCAGAAGGATTGCTGCTGGGTGGCGCATTGCTGACAGGAAGAGGCTCCTCAAACATGGAGTCCTTGTCAGGGAAATCCCTGGCACTAGAGTTTGGCGCAGTACTACGCTCAGAGGCTGCCACAGTGGTTGTGCAGTCCTGTTTGCAAAACTGTGAGTCACTGGCCCAAAGTCAATTCAAGAAAGAAATACAAACTGAGCGCGGCATTTTTTGAAAAGTGTGCTGCTCTGCTTTGTCCATTGAAGCCATCATTTTGTTGTAGGCTTGGCGCATGTTGGTGTTGCTGTTGTTGTTGGTGTTGGGATTTATCTTGGAAAGAAAGAAAGTGGTGTTTGGTCAAATGGGGGGATATGTTGGAAATTTTGACCAAGCAATGATGCCAATTATGATGGAGCTCACGGATTAGGATTACAGCAACCAACTCCATAAATTAGCAGTATAAAATCAATGATGCCAATTATGACAGAGCTCACGGAATAGAATAACTGCAACCTCATTGTCATAAATTTATAATATAAAATTTATATATATTCAATTGGCAGTAGATTTTGGATCCTTACTGCAGAATATCCAATTACATGTGCCGCCGTGCCGTCTCTATCATACATAAAGCGCCACCACACCACCCAAAAAAAGCTCCAGGCGCCACGGCGCTGCCTTGCAAATATTTTGGATGCCATGGCGCCACTCTACTTTTACATCAAGCGCCGCTGCGGCGCTATTTTTGAATCCCCAAAATGGTTATCTAATTATTAATCATATTTCTAAGCACTAGTCTCAATAGTATAATTGAAAAAGGATATTTTGGATTGGTAGTAGATTTAAAATTGTAAAGACAAAATCCAACCTACTGAAAAGCGGCGCTGCAGCGCCTAAAGCTTTAATTAGTTGGCACCACGGCGCCTAGAATTTTAATTATTTGGCGCTGCAGCGCCTGAGATAATTTTCAGTTGGCGCTGCGGCGCCTAAGCTTTAATTAAAATGGCAAGGCAGTGTGTTCTTTGATTTTTTTGTCATTATATCTTACTTTTATGTGATTAATCCAAGCCTTTCCCTTATTAATTGGGAATAAAATATGGTATTAATTTAAGACCTACATAATAAATTAACCCAAATTAGTGCCACTTTGATAGTACTACCCCTCTCCAACACAGTCATTCAAAAATCCACGTTTAATATGCTAGCCTAATTCCTTATCATAGTGTGAACTTTGCTATTTGGGTTTCAATAATACAATCTTTTACTAGTGATTTTATTTAGTAATGAGGGTATTTCTGTTGTGCAAAATGTACCCATTACAAAATCTACTGAGCAACTAAGTGTCCAATAGGAGTGGCGCCCACCAATGTGGCACTAGGAATAACCTGTTTTAGCATGTGGTGTCATAGGACGCTATAAAGAGCACGCCATCACAAATTGACTGTTTCCCCTTTTACAAAGTACAGTTCAGCGCCAAATCTCAATTAAATAAAAAATGTAAGAAACTGTCTGAAACTTTGCATTTATGTATTTTTTTATCTCCTCTAAACAACTGGGTACTTTTTAACCCCAGTTGTATAAGCTAGTTTTAAAAATATTCAAGTTTTACTCTTTGGCCTGGTTGAGGTAGCTCCACCAGAAATTTGTTAATTTAATATAAAAAATGGTCAAAAACACTATATTTTGAGCTACAGCATCTCAATTACGTCAATTTGAAAACGCCATTTCACTTGCAAGTTTTCAGTCAAAACTCACAGTTTTGCATACTTGCGCTACTAATAATTTTTTAATTTTTACAGAATAAAAAACATAATAATTTTGATGGTATATAATTCAAGAGTTTTTCTACAATTCCATGTAAAAATATTGACTACTTTTATATTTAACACATTCTCATTTTTCTCTTTAAAAATTCTCTCCAAATTTGAACTTTTCTGACGCAAATTTGCTCTTAGATGCCTCCCAAGCCTACCACCAATGTTACCCCCAAGGCTCCTAAGAGCACGGCTGCTCCCGCTCAGGCAAGAAAGACCAAGGCTACCCTCTCCAAGCAGACTCCTAAAGAAAAAACGCCTGCCAAGACCCCCACACCTTCCCCCAAGCCTGAGGCTGATAGCCCCACCCCTCCCCACTCTCCCTTTGTCTACTCCCCCTCTGATCTCCAGGAGGAGCATGTTCACTCCTATGATGAAGATAATAATGAAAGAGTCTCCAAAAACGACTCTGGTGACCATGGTTTTGCAGCCTCAGAGGAGGAGCCTATCCTAGAGTGGGACCTACATGCAGTTGCCAATATCTGCAACGTCAACGGGCAATTTATAGTTCCAGCTATTTTTCCTGACTTGTTTCCCATTATGACCAAGAAGGGGGTGCTGGCTTTGTCAAGGACGGCTTCCTTTTCATATGCAATGACCAGAAAAAAATATGGCAAACCATCACTACAAATGTGATAGTCCAGGTTGCCCCGCGCAATTAACTACAATTGGGTTTACCCAAGTCAAGGAGCTCACCATTGAGCATGACTGTTTGGGCTCTGATATAATTCTTTACTATCTAATGCGCTGGTACCTTTGCCAAGCCATTCCTTTCAACAAGGACTTGACTTCAACTGAGCTGGTAACTCATGCTCTCCTTTACCTGAATAAGGATCAGAGAGAGGAGGTTGGAGAAAAGACCAGACTCCAACGGTATGTGACTGATCAATGGTCAATTGATGACAATATTGGCGTCAGCACTAGAAGTATCAAAGAGCTTGTAATTTTGGAAGTCCAGAAGACTACCATGCTTGGAAAGCCCTTTTTGCTACACGACAACGGGCAAGGTTCACCAAACCGTATTTTGTGCTTTTTGACACAAGAGGATCTTGTACGCCTTTTAAAGTGTGATACCTGGTTTGCCAATGGGACTTTTGCCTCTTGTTCTAAGCTATTTTATCAGCTTCAGGCCATCCATGGTCAGTTCAATGAACATACAATTCCCTTTGTCTTCTTCTTTCTCCCTAATAAAAGGGAAGAGACTTACATCCACGCCTTGAATATACTCAAGCAAAAACTGGATGCCATCTTGCCTACGCTTGAAGAAGAGCCAACCAAGAAAAGGGGCCGCAAGAAGAAGAAGGTCAGCCCAGAGGCTACCCAAGAGCAACAGGCCATAACCAAAAAAACGCCTGAGTCCCTTCCTTATCATACCACATTGATGGTTGACTTCAAGGCTGCACAGGCCAACACTTTTATCAAGGTATTTAGGAGCAGGCCCCAAGGCTGCTTCTTTCACTACTGCCAGGCTCTGCACAAGAACCTGATGAAAAACCCAGCCCTCAATAAGCTGGTATACAAAGATGGCACAAAGGAGGCCAGAAAGATATTCAATTGCTTTGCTGCTCTTGCCATGGTCAGAAAGGAAGAGGTTAACCTTTTTTACGGCGAGCTTCTCAATGACAATTACATTCTTGGGAACCAAGAAGCCTTCTCTCCTTTCATACAGTATTTTGAGTACCAGTGGGTAGGTGTATTCCAGGGACATTGCCACATCCGCAAGGGCAGCAACTCAATTAACTGGAACTGCTATAAGCAGGTCAAAGCCGGTGTAACTAAGACCACCTCCTCACTTGAAGGTTGGCATAACCAATTTTCCCGCCTGGTTAAGGCAAAAAAGCCTATGTTCAATATGATCATCAAGAAGCTTAAGGTTCAGCATGCACACAGGGATCAGCTATATTCCCAGGCCGTCAAAGGCAAAGCTTTTATAGCCAAGCATGCTGGCCAGCAGGTCAAGTTTGCAAGTGTTACAAGAGCGGCTTTGGCCTATTACACCAGAGAGGGCTGCCTTACCCATCTCAAAGGCATTGCCACGGCCCTTGGATCTAATGTATAATCCACTTTCTTTAACAATAAACTTCTTTTTTTCAAATATTTGATTTTAACTTTTAATATGTATATACATGTTTAATATAGTGTTAAAATTTAATACAAAAATAGCACCGTTTTAGGATGTGTTGACTTTGGAGCTTTGCGCACTATAGTTGGTATTAGCTGATCCCATATTTTTATTGCAGATTTGAAATTCTTGGATGGTTTTGAGTCTAGTCAAATGTTTTTTATAGTTTTTGAAATGTTTTTTGGGCTTTTATCAATATTTTAAGTTATCTGGCGCAGTTTAGCCATAAATCTGAGATGGCGTTTTTAAGATGGCGTCTTTCTAGATGATGTTTTTGGACACATTTTTGAGATGGCGTCTTTCTAGATGGCGTTTTTGAGATAGCGTTTTTGAGATAGCATCATTCAAATTGATGTATTGCACCACAATCCCAAACCCTGATAGTGGTTTTAAATGACAGCAATATTCTAATACTTAATTTGCCATATTCAACATATATACAGTAGTTTTAAAACCTATGGCAACAAGCAAAAATAGTTCAGATCTAAACAAAATGAACTCAGATTTAAACAAAAATAGCTAATCTGTAAATGAAATTGAAACTAACCCAAATATATTGTAAATTAATATAAATTAATTGAGTTTTAATTTTGTTTAAAGATTAGCTATTTTTGTTTAAATCTGAGTTCATTTTGTTTAGATCTGAACTATTTTTGCTTGTTGCCATAGGTTTTAAAATTACTGTATTATGTTGTAGATGAGAGTCCCTTTTGGTGACTCTTATTGGCAGGACCATATTCTGCACTCAGAGGAATGTATAGTGAACATGTGGTGCTATATCTAATTTCTTAGTAAATTAGATAATGATTGATTGGTCTCCTGTCTGTTGATTTTGTGTGTTCCCAACTCAGTTCTTTTCAATTCTATTTTCTGGCAGTGGCAATGTTTTTTTAGAGTATCCCCAAATGATTTCACTTGTCATCCTGATTTTTGATGAGTATTAACCAGCCAATGGTTATTAATTCAGAATGTCTCAGGTATCTCTCAAATAGGATATCCTATTTTTAGATCACTGTGTTTCAAAAGCTATTAAGATATTCAATCAACCTTAAGGCCCAGTAATATATCATCTAGAACAGAGGCTTTACATATGGCAGTGGCCTAACTATTTTTATCTATAGCTATTGTGATGGGGAGATAAATCAGATAACCCTAATTACTCAGGTTTTTCTGACAGATTATTTAAATCAAATTAACTTAAAATCTTATTTAAACTTGCTTTCAAAAAACTTCATGTCAAAACAACGGGGTTGACACCCAGAAAGATTTTGAACAAGCAGGTTTGTGACCTGCAATCCAACTTCCCAGTGACCTGTAGCTAAATTCAGAAGTCAACTCAAATTCCCAGAAACAGCAACATGAGCAAACAATGATCCCATACAGTGGATGTCTTGATTTAGTGCTTGACTCATTATCAGGATCAAGCCACCCCCTAACCACCCAACCAAGTGATCAACACAATCATTTTCCTGATATCCACATTCACAACAGCTATATAAAATTTATCTCTCAATAAAGAATATTATCTAGTTTCTAATTATTTTTCCTCTTGTAACTCTGCTAAAACAGCCCAGTTATGACATTTAATTTAACTTTTCATTTATTTAAAAATAAAAATGCATATTCCAAGTATAAACTAAAAGATATATATCTAAATTAGTGGAATGAACTATTAAGATTAGTGAAACTAAAATAAAAAATACAAAATCATAAATATATGTGTTGTAACTGTGCTGTTTTAGCAGAGTTACAAGGGGAAATATTTAGAAACTAGATAATAATCTTTATTGAGAGATAGTGATTATATAGTCATAGTGAATCCATGGATAGTAGGAACAGAATTGTTGGTCACACAGTTGGATGGCAAAGGTGGTGGCTTGGTCCTGGTAATGAGTCAAGCGCCAAAACAAGGTATCTGCCGTAAAGGATCATCATCTGTTCATGTTGTTGGATTTGGTAATTTGAGTTGACTTCCTAGCCTGGCTTTGAGTAACCAGGTAATTGGATTACAGGTCACAAACCTGCTTGGTTGGAACCTTGCTGGCGGGTCAAGCCTGCAGTTTCAACACCCCCGGCTGAAGGTTGGCCTCATCTGGGGGCAGGTTGTCAGGGAGGTTGTCAGGAGCCCTAGCGCCATATTGGACTAATTGTTGTTTGGTGGCGGGTAGAGCGGTTTCTTGTTATTTCTGTCTTGCTTTACAGGGTTGCAGGCAATCATGTGTAGGGTCTTGTCTTGCTTACGTTTCCCAAGCCCCTGCACAAGGTAAGTGTTATTGTTGTTTACCTTTAGGATGATTGCTGGCCCTACTTTCTTGGGTTGTAGTTTGCTCTTGTCAACGTTCATGCCCCAAACTTTGTCCCCAACTTCATGTCTGTTGCAGATGGGAACAAAGGTCTTTTGTAGATGTTCCTCTTCTTTTGCCGCTTGTCCTTTGTTGGCCTCTGCAATGTGGGGATCTGAGCATAGGGGGACTTTACTTGGGATTTCCAGTTTAGGTCCTGTCAATGCTTGAATGATATTTGGCTGGGTGTCGTATACCAGTTCAAACAGGCTTTTCCTGGTGGATCTGTTCAATCAGGTTCAACACACAAGTAGCGCAGTCAATAGCTGATTATGCCAATCCTCAGGTTTGCCGGCGGTGAGTTTGGCTAGGGCTTGCACAAGGCTACCATTTAGCCTCTCTACATGTCCATTGGCCTGTGGGTGGAATGGTGTTGTCATGGTGTGTTTGACCCCATTTTTTGCGAGGTATACATTGATGTTCTTGGAGGTTAATTCTTTCCCTCCATTGGTTATCAGGAGTTCTGGCTTTCCAAACTTGCTGATTATCTCCTTGCCAATAAATTGTTGCATGTTGTTGCCAGTGTGGGCCTTTACTGCTTGGGCTACTGGCCAACGTGTTGCAAATTCAATGACGGTGATGATGTATTTCTTATCATTGTGTTTCCCTGGCATGGGGCCAACAATGTCAAGAGCCCATACTTTGTAAGGTAGTTGTGTGCAGATGGGAAGTACTGACTTTGGCAGGGTTTTGCTCCTGGCAAATTTTTTGCATACTTCACATTGTTCTAGCACTTCTTAGACATTGCAATACAAAGTTGGCCACCAGGCTTTATGCTTTAGGAACTTGTATAGATTTTGGCTCTTAGTATGTCAAGATCTCTGTGGTAGCAAAGAATGGTGTTAACTTGCTGATGTGTGGGAATGTAGGGAATGGTCGTGCCATCTGTCATTTTTCTGTGAAGAGTCCTGTATATGTCAGAAAACAGGTGTTCATTTTTGATGACTGTTTCCTTTGTTATGTTGGTTGTGCCAGGGGGAAACCTTTGTCTTTTGTTTGTAGTACTAAGAGAGGCCAATTGGGTTTGAGCCCATTTTACCCTCTTGAGGCATGGACATACAGGCGGGAAAGGGCATCTGCCATGGCAAGCTCAGCCCCAGGTTTGTACTGGATGAGCATGTTAAATCTCTTCAATAGCTCTATCCATCTGGCTTGTCTGCAGGATAGATTTGCTTGAGTCTTGAAGTAGATGAGTGACTTGTGGTCTGTCAAGGCAGTGAACTCTTCTTGTTGCTCCAAGTAGCAGCGCCATTTAACCAGGCAGTGTACAATTGCCAACAGTTCTTTGTTGTGTATAGGGTAGCTGCACTTGCTGTCTGTCAATTTGCGTGACTCATAGGCCACAGGAAGGAAATCACCAGTGTTGTTCTTGATCTGTAATACTCCTCCAATGGAAGTGTCAGAGGCGTCTGTTTCCATTTGGTACTCCCCATTGCGTTTAGGGTATTGGAGAATGGGTGCCGTTGTGAGTTTTTCCTTAAGGCGTTGGAAACAGATATCACGCTGGGGGGTCCACACAAATTTGGATTTGGATCCAGTTATGGCAGACAGGGGAGCAGTCAGGATGCCGCAGCCGGGTATGAACCGTTGCACATAAGCAACCATCCCTAGGAAGGTACACAATTCTGACTTGTCCTTGGGTGGTGGCATTTTGCAGATAGCTTGGATCTTCTGGTTGTCAGGTTTAATGCCATCTTTTGAAACTATGTGTCCCAAGAAGGGTAGTTGTTTACGGAAGAATTGACATTTGGAAGGTTTGGCTAGTAACTTATGCTATGCTAGGGTGGCAAACACTGCTTCCAGGTCCTTGTGATGCTGTTCCACTGTCAGGCTATAAACAATGATGTTGTCCAAGTATACTAGGGCGCACTTGCCAATGTGGGGCGCAAACACCTTGTTCATAAAGGTCACAAAAGTTGACGGGGTGTTTGTCATACCAAAGTTAAGCACCACACATTCATATGAGCCGTACTTGGTGCAAAATGCTGTCTTGGGGATGTCTTCTTCTTTGATGCAGATCTGGTTATAGCCTGCTGTAAGGTCAATCTTAGAGAAGACTGCGGCGCCACCAAGTGCATCAAAGAGGTCGTCAATGAGTGGTAGTGGGTAACAATTCTTGATGGTGACTTTATTTAGGGCTTGGTAGTCTGTAACCAGGCGTAGGGTACTGTCTTTCTTTGCTAAGAAGAATACAGAAGCACCAAAGGGAGACTGTGAGGGGCAGATAAGTCATTTATCTAATGCTTCCTTAAGATAGGCGCGCAGGGTGTCATCCTCATTTGGAGTGAGGCAATAGATGGGTTGTGCCTTAGGTACCGCTCCTTTGATTTGAATGGAATGTTGGATGTTCTTCTTAGGTGGTAACCCAGGCAGAGCTTCCTTGAAGATTTCTGGGTGTTGGTCTACAATTTTGCAATCCTGTGGTGTGGTGGTATCCTGGTGATCCTTGAAATGGATAATCTTGTATTGGCAAGAGTCCCAGTTGATTGCCTTGAGGTTTTCCTGCTTGTCCAAGGTCTCAGTGATGCGTACAAAGACATGGTTGCGTAGGAGCTGATTCACAGAGTCAGGATAGATTTGGTGGTTGACTCCTTCACGTTCAATGGTCAGTACTGAGGTTGCCCAGTCTACATGGGGGTTGTTCTTTTGCAGCCAGTTGAGTCCCAGTACAATGTCAAACTTGGGAAAGTCAATAACAGGACCTTGAATGGTGGAGTGTAGGCTCTCTAGCATAACAGAGAAGGGGGCAGTTTCCCATGTCACAGCAATGTGGTGTTCATCAACTAAAACCATGTTCTTAATCCGCAAAGGATTAGTGGCTAGTTTGAACTTGTTGACAAAGCTACTGTTGGCCAGGGTTTAGTCTGCACCCAAGTCCAGGAGAGCTGATCCTGTGTAACTGCAAAAACAGAAAGGATAGGACATCAATTTATTTGGGTGTCTGGCAATGGTGTATAGTACTGAGTCTCCCAAGGGTACTTGCACCATTGGGCTTTGGTCCACGTCTTCCGGGCAGTACTCATTGTTGGGTGAGTTGGGGATAGTCTGGGGAGAGCTTGGCTTGCTTAATGCTCTCCCCGGGCTTTCCCCTTGTCTTGATTACCCTGTGTGGCAGTGACATGGAAATGTGTAAAATTTGACTGGCTATTGTTCCCACTTTCATGTCCATTTGAACCTGCGGGTTTATTATTGGTGTTGTTCCTGTTGTTTTCAGGGGGTGGTTGAGTGGGACGCCCGCTTGTGTGAGAGTCTTTGGGTCTCTCTTGTTTTCCAGTTTGCACCTTGTGAAGAGCGTTGGATGTTTGTTCTGCCTTCTTGGCCTCACAGTATAGGCTTTGCAAGTTGGTTACTTGGTCCAGGTTCACGTGTCTCATTACGTGCAATTTGAGGGTGTTGTAATACATGAGGTGTGTGGCTGGGTTGTCAAAGGCCATATCAGAGGAGGCGCATAGACAAAGCTCCTTGTAGGCGCAGGTAAGCTCCTTTACAGTACCAGTCTGGGTCAATTTCTTTACTTGGCAGATGATCATGAGTGCAGTGTCCTTTAGCATGAATCTTACCAAGAAGACCTGCTTGAAGGTGTCCTAATTCTTCTTGGTATGTTCCTTGTGCCATTTGTTGCACCAGGTGCCAGTGTTATGAGTCAATCAAATGTAGATTTCTGCAATCCAAAATCTCTGTGGGCATTCCAGATGAGTTAGCTTGCTTTGGAAAGATTGAATCCATGCTGCAGCGTTATTGTTGTTGGCTCCTGCAAAAGGTTCCAAGGCAGCACTTCAGAGTCTTTGGGATACATAGGCTGGTATGGTATTTTCATTGGCAGGACGGGGTATAGCTGAGGGAGCCTGGAAGAACCCTTGTGCCGACAAGGCGTTGAAGGCAGAGAGCAGAATCACCGTGTTTTGGTACAGGAAAAAGCCTTTGGGTATTTCCATACCAGGTGTGTATGGGGTCCAGTCCAGCAGGAGGCCAGACATGATTCTATCAAGTATTTGTTGACCGTGTTGGGTACAGGCAACAGGTGGAATTTTGTAAAGTAAGGTAGGATGGTGAACCTACCTGTGCTACCAATGTTGTAACTGTGCTGTTTTAGCATAGTTACAAGGGGAAAATATTTAGAAACTAGAAAATAATCTTTATTGAGAGATAGTGATTATATAGTCATAGTGAATCCATGGATAGTAGGAACAGAATTGTTGGTCACACGGTTGGATGGCAAAGGGGGTGGCTTGATCCTGGTAATGAGTCAAGCGCCAAAACAAGGTATCCACTGTAAAGGATCATCATCTGTTCATGTTGTTGGATTTAGTAATTTGAGTTGACTTCCTAGCCTGGCTTTGAGTAACCGGGTAATTGGATTGCAGGTCACAAACCTGCTTGGTTGAAACCTTGCTGGTGGGTCAAGCCTACAGTTTTGATATATGATTTTCTGTAGTATATTAAAGCATAGAGCTAATTAACAGCTTTAAAATAAGCTATCATATATTGAGATTAAATAAGTTTTCAAAGATAATTTGGTTTTTGGTTTTTTTAGTGTGTATTAAAGTTAACTATT
The DNA here is from genome assembly GCA_014839935.2 of Entomophthora muscae. Lineage (NCBI taxonomy): Eukaryota > Fungi > Entomophthoromycota > Entomophthoromycetes > Entomophthorales > Entomophthoraceae > Entomophthora > Entomophthora muscae. Next base: position 320,694 of record QTSX02002888.1, on the reverse strand, counting down.
ATGTAAAAATTGAGTCCAGGCCTTTAATTATGATGCAAGCTTGATTTCAGCCTTTCACTGTTTATCTCAGCATCTAGAAAAGCTCAAGCTAACATATTTAGTAGCACTTTGATCAGAATTATCTGAAATATTTATCTAGATGATATAAAATTTATGAAAGCTATTTTATTGAGTCTTATTATTTATTTTAATAGTTTACTCTACTGATAACATTATTAGGATAATGTAATGGTAAGAAGGGCTAACTTTAAAAACAATCTGCAGCCACTAGGATCGGTGATGCATACATTAGCTTTATAACATTATTCTTCCACTTGGATGAGGTATTGCATCTGAGATGAGTAGTATATTATTGCAGGTCAAAACAAATAAAATTGGAATATACAAGCTAATTGTGATATTGTTATCTCAGTCAATCTCAGACTTTGATAGTACTATCTGTTAGCTTTAAAGCTAACAATTTGTTATCAATTTAACTCATCTTATTCTTCTTGCTCTTTGTTTTGGGTTTTTGCAGTTCATTGCTACAAAACAATCTCTTACTTAAATTGATAATTATATTTATGATTTGAATCTATCCTATTAAATTGATCTAGCTCTCTTTTCTCAAGCAAGTCAAGCCTCAGCAAAGAGTTTAATCATCTAATCATATAAAAGTATTTTTTTGCTCATCTTCCAATTTTAATCCACAAATTTTTGTAGCTAGATAATATATACATATAAGCCTCTTTGATATAGTTGCAATGGTTGAACAACTTATTTAAAAGTTAAAAAGTGAGATATAAATTTATAAGGTTTGAGTGGCCGATATTCTCATTTCAATATAACTTAGCCTACACTTCACCAACTTCAACTTTCAGGCTTTCGAAGATACATGTAAGAGATTACATGTAAGATTCAACATTTTTTCCAAAGGTATTGTATGTAAGGATGAATCAAATCAAGCTTTTGGCTTGCCCAATGATTTTAATTGTAAATATTATGGAAAAATCGATTTAATTCAATCTATTATTGCTTGAGCTCACTCGAATTGATATTGTAGACAGACAGCGTCGCTTTTATATATATTAATTTGCAAAAAAATCAATTATGACATCTAAATTTGACAGAGTGCACCCAAGCAGTTGAATGGTTTGTAAATACCACAATTCGAATAAGGACGAATATTAGGCTTGAGTATATAAACCCAGCTACAATCCCTCAGTAATTTGGGGCTTCTTCCTATTTTCGACCTCATTTTTTTTTCTGTCGACGATAGTGTAAGTAAGAGTAGATATCTTCGGATATAAGTCTCAAAGGGTGCTCCCCCTTTTTAGAGACACGATTCGCTCCGTCCGAAGTATGGGTAATACCCAGAAGGGCGCGATGTTCAATCGTGGGCTCGTGATAGAGTAGGCTAGAAATAGACCGAAGCCATTGTCATTTAATAAAAAATCCTCTGTTTTTTCTATCAAAATTAAGACTTAGCATCAAACTGGTTCACTCAATTTGCGGCGATAATACTCTAAGCCATTGACCATATTTTGTCTCTTTGCCTCTCTTTAATTTTTTCATATATTTGCAGTCTTTTGCAACCAATATAGCCGGCCTTCTACATTTTTATTATAACATTAAACTAATCTACATTGATTAAATTTAACTTTGATAAGCAGATATTTATAGTTGATGTTAAATAGAGCTTTTCATTTATAGCAGCAGGCTTGTTATGTTAAAACATTCAAAAGCTAAAATATATCTTGTATATTTAGCTATTTTTTAAAAATTTACAAATTTGTTCAAGTAGATGTATACAATGCTACTTATTATTTCCAAGTTCACAATCAAAATGTTTTAAATATAAAAGTTGCTGATAAAATACATGTTTTAAGCTTCTCTTTTCTATCAAATTTACTTTTGTCACTAGTCATTTTTTTGCAGATTAAACTTGTTGGATTTAGAATGTAATTGTCATCTATACATTACATCTATTCATGGCTTAGTAATAAGCTTCACAATTTTCATCACAAAATATAAAATCAAATATAATCTTTAGCTTTCTTTTTGAATAGATGTAATTAAAGTTATAGAGCCCTACTATGATCCAACTTAAAATGATAATCTAACTTAAAACAACTTTATATTATTTACTATAATAATGTTAAATATCACAACAAGTAGGACTCCATTGGTTGCACTACATCAAATAATAATCCTAAATTAAAACAACATTTGAATCAATGAAATTAAAAATTATAAAACCTTAAAATAAGCCAAAAATAAAAAGTAACAGTTGGAAATAAAAACTTTACAGATTCAATAAAAGTGTCTTTCAAATTATTGCTGAATTTTATGACAGGTTTTTTAATTTTTGGCATTCTTTGATTTTTATTCTTTTGTTAGCAGACCAGAGATATTTTTAGAGTTACAGTAGTTTTTAAAACTGCAAGGACAAACAAAATTAATTCATCCTAAAGCAAAATTCACTCAATCAAGAACAAAACCAACTTGGCTCAGAATGAAATTAAAAATGAATAGTTTTATATTAATTAATAATATATTTGGGTCTCCTTCTTAAGTAGTTTTTTAAAGCTGTAGCAATAAGAAAATTGAGACATCTGTAAGCAAAATCAACTCAACTCAGCGCAGAACAAAATATAATCCAACAAATTTACATTGATTGACACTAGATTTTTGTTCTATTTTTGTCACAGCCCATACCAGAGTCCAACCGGACTCCTAAGGGGAGGCAGGCCTGGAAGGCCATGTACACAATAGGCGCAATACAGACCAGGTAGTTGAGAGCAGAGGCTAGGGGGCGCCAGCTCCCAGTATGGGGCACAACTTGGTTGGCCAGCCCCAATACTGTGATATAGACAAACCCCAACTTACTGAAGTCCTGGGCAGGTGTAATACCCTAGAATGGTGGGCACCACTTGGAGGATGTATGGTAGCAAATTGGAGAACTGGAAACCTGTCAAGGCAGTGATTATGGGATACACTATCATTAGCCAGCAAAATACTTTGGCGTGCATGTTGAAACGCCCAAAGCTCCCGGCAAAGTAGGTGAGGATGTAGTAAGCTGACGTATACATGGCTATGGAGAGTGTCAAATGGGGAGATACCAGAGGCAGCCAGGGTCCAGTGTTTGATGAGTTAAGTTGGCCAGGGTCGTGGTATGAGTCATAACCTAGTCCTTCTGTGGAGGGGCCAAAGAGCTCTGAACTCTGTTGATAGCCTCCAATCCCAAGGCAAGCTGTGAGCACAGCTTTGAAGATGAGGTGAGTCATCTTCACTGGGTTGGAGGGTTAGCAGGGGCTTGATCTGTAAGCTTAACTGTAGTTGGAGTTAGAAATTTCACTTTATTGAGGGTATTAGTCTCAATAATAGCACAAGATATTACTGAGAGGAGATCCTTTATTTATAGTGGGCCCCCACTTGCAAAGTTTTGCAAATGGGAGTAAAAACAGGGGACTGAAGTCCACAAAAGTTTGGTCATGGGACTTGGGAATTGGTGTTTGAAGGGATGGCCAAACCCTTGTTCTTGGGCAATCTGTTGGGGTTTTAGACAGTTCTGCTTGGGGCCAATAATTTCTCCTGGATGGGTGGTCAGGTGGTGATGGCAACTCTTGGTTTTAAACACTTCTATTTTTGACTTGGGAATGTTATTTTGGTTGGAGTCTAGGCCTAGCTGATTGTTGGCATCCACCTGGTTCCATTGGCTGTAGGTCAAGATATTTTTATCTCCTGGAGTTATTTTTGGATTGTCCTCATTATTTTTAGAATATTGGTTGGGTTTAAAAATAGGAATTTGCCCTTCTTTTTGGGCCCAAGAATTATTTTTAGAATTCACCTCTGTTTCAAGGGGCTTTTCTGATTGGCTGGGTGTCATGGTGGGCTTTGGTTGGCTGGCAAGTGGGCCCTGGGACCTGGGTGGGCAGCTGGCAGTTGGCTGGGGGTCGGGGAGCGGGCAGGTGGCCTGGGGGCAAGCGGCGGGTCCGCTGGGGGAGGGGTGGGCAAGCGGGTGGCAGGCAGGAGCCTGGCTGGCGGGTGGGAGGCTTGCGGGCGCCTGCCCGGATGTTAAATTATTCTGGCTTCCATAAAAATCTGTTTTTTCCAAATTTTGATTTTTCTTTTCCCCTGATAGTGGGGGAAAATCCCTATCAAATTTTACCCCTCCTGTTGAACATTTCTCCACCTGATTCCAACATTTTTCCCTGTCAAAATCTGGTTTATGTCAGGAATATTCCTGACATTTGCCTTTCCTTCCCCCTCTAGAGTGTTCTTCCCCTGGTGGTACTGGGCAATCTTTTTAGGAGCGTTGATGAGGTTGGACTCTGGCTCCCAAGAGTTGGACTCTGGTGGGTACCCTAACCATGAGACAAGGTACTGGATCTGGCCGCAAACTTTTTGGTACCCCAGCACTGCATCTACCTCCCACTCTGGTGTGTGTTGTAGAACTTTGAGTGGCAGTCTAGAGCCTTCAGTCTGGTGTGTTGGGGGAGGCCCGCGCTTGGCTGTTAGCCTAGAGACGTGGAATACGTTGTGTGCACTGGAGTGAGCCAGGAGTTGAATCTTGTAGGTGGTGGCCAATATCTTCTGAAGAACCCGGAGAGGGCCAATGAGTCTTGGTCCAAGCTTGCGCCCCACCTGGTTAAGCTTGAGGTTCTTGGTGTCCAGGTAGACATTGGACCCCACTGGAAACTCAGGTGTTGGTCTTTGGTGTTTGTCTGCTTGAACCTTGTATCGTTGTTGGGCCAAGGGTAGGTTACTCTGTAACTCCTCCTGGGTGTCTTGGAGGGTCCGGAAGTAATTGTTGGCTTGAGGGACGGTTCCTGGTTGGCCTGAGGTTGGGATTCCTTGTGGAGAGTAGCCGTAGTTGGCCTTAAAGGGAGTCATCTTAGTCCCTGAGTGGTAGGAACTATTATAACTGAACTGGGCTAAGGGTAAAAACTCTGACCAATTGTCTTGTTTGGTGTTGACATAGGCACAAAGGTATGTCTCCAAGATTTGGTTGATCTGCTCCGTCTGTCTGTCGGTCTGGGGGTGGAAGGCAGTTGACATGTTCAGCTTTATCTGTATTTGTCTCATGATTTTGTCCCAGAACTTGGAGGTGAATTGTGTTCCTCTGTCTGAAAAAATGTCCTTAAGTAGGCTGTGGTGTCTGTAGATGTGCTCAAGGAACAAGCAGGCAGTGGCTGTAGCTATCATCCCGCTGGAACAGGCGACAAACTCTGCTGCTTTGGTAAGTTGGTCTACAAACACTAAGATCCCGGTGAAACCCTTGCTTGGGGGAAGGTCAGTGACAAAATCCATGGAGATTGATTCCCAGGGCATTGAGGGGATCTGGAGGGGTTGGAGGAGGACATGAGGTTTCTGCGTAGAGTGTTTGTTTCTCATGCAGGACACACATTGACCGATGTAATCCTTCACCTGGGGAAACATGTAGGGCCACCAGTAGTTCAAGTGGAGCCTTTCCATAGTTTTCTTTACCCCACCGTGGCCTCCCAAAGGAGAATCATGGATTTCACTAAGCACTTGGTCCTGGATAGCTCCTGGGGGAACCACTAGCCTGTTGTGTCTAAAGAGTAGACCCTGTCTTAGTTTGTAGTTGCGGTTTGGTTTTTCAGAGGTCATCTTGGTCACTATCTCTTGGATCAAGGGTGAATCCTTCTGGGCTGCCTTGATCTCATCTTCCAAGGTGGTGGTAGGTTGGGAGATGCCCAGAACTGTGAGCAGGAACTGTTTAGGTCTAAGAACTGGGCAGGTGTTGAAGTGGTTGTATGAGTGGTCTCCATCATTGAGGTCTTCCCTTTGACTCAGGGCGTTGGGAGCCTTGTTGGTGTGGCCCGGGATGTAGCTTATCTTGAAATCATACAAGGACAAGTCCTTGGCCCACCTAGCCAACCGCTGGCAGATCTTCCTGTTTTCTGTGAAGTATAGAAGGTTACTGTGGTCTGTGCAAACAATGACAGTATGTTTGGCTCCTTCCAGGTATCTTTGCTAATGTTTAAAAGCCTTTACAATTGCCATGAGTTCCTTTTTGTAGACATTGTAGTTCTGTTCCCAGTCCAGCAGTTTCTTGGAGAAGTATGCCACAGGGTGGTATACTCCAGACTCCCCTTCCTGAATCAGAACTGCCCCCAGCACAAAGTTGGAACCATCAGTCTCCAAAAAAATTGGAGCTTGGGGTCTAGTCTTCTCAATACTGGGGCTGAGGTGAAGGCTACCTTAAGGGCCTCAAAGGCCTCTTGGGCGGCGTCTGACCATTCAAAGGGTACACTCTTAGCCGTGAGCATGATGAGTGGGTGGGCTATTTTTGAAAAATCTTTGATAAACTTCCTGCAGAAATTTGCCAACCCCAAGAATCCCCTAAGTTTGGTCCTGGAGTTTGGGATGGGCCAGTCTAGTACGGCAGCAACCTTGGATGGAGCAATTACAAAACCACCCTTTCAAATGGCATAGCCTAAGAACTCCACCTTGGGGTTCAGGAACTCACACTTCTCCTTCTTGCAATAGAGCTTAGCCTTCTGCAGTCTGGATAGGACCTTTTCCAGGTCTTGGAGGTGAGTGGTTTTGTCCTTGGAGTAAACTAGGATATCATCCAAGTATACAACCACACATACGTCCAGTAGTTTGAACAAGATTTCATTCATGAGGGCCTGGAACGCTGAAGGGGCATTGCACAAACCAAATGGTATGACCAAGTACTTGTATAACCCAAACTGTGTGCAGACCACTGTTTTCCATTTGTTGCCTTCTGCAATTTGGACCTGATTGTAGGCATTGCAGAGATCAAGTTTAGAGAATACATAGGCTCCTGTCAGGCGGTCTGTCAGTTGCTCTGCAGAGGGCACTGGATAGCAATCCTTCACTGTGATGGCATTGAGCGGACTGTAGTCTACGCATGGTTGTAGTCCCCTGTTGCTCTTTTTTAAAAAGAAAACTGGGGAGGAGCAGGAGGACTGAGAGCGTCTCATGTGTCCTTTGGCAACCAATTCTGAGATGTACTCCTTCAATACAATACCCTGGGCGTGTGTGGTAGGGTAGACCTTTCCCCACTTGGGTGTTTTGCCAGGCATGAGATCAATGCAGAGGTCTCTTGGTCTTTGCTCGGGAGGGTTTGCAGGGGGCTTTGCTGAAGACGTCCCCATATTGCACAAGGAGGCTCTCCAAAGTTGGCAAGATCTCTACCACATTTATAGATAAGGCAGTGGTTTGTCCCAGGGTTACACTGCCAGATTTCCCATTGCTGGAAATTTTGACTTGGTGGGTGTCCCAGTCAATGTTGCACTTTGCTTGCTCCCACCAAGGCATCCCCAATATGACAGTGAAGAACAGGTCCTTCAAAGCTGAGAAGTTGAGCTCAAAAGGTATCCCGTCAATTTCTACTGTCGTGGGTTGAATGACCCTGTATACCGGGAGGGGGTGCTTCCATTGGCTAGTCAAGCTGTTCCCCCTGGTTGGGTTTGCAGGCCTAGGGATTTGAGGAGGAGGAGATTGATAAAATTCCCCATGGCTCCTGTGTCTAACAATGCTGTGGTTTGGATATCTGTATTACTGGAGGAAATTGTTATGGGGACTGTGGAGTAGAGAGAAGTATTTTCTTTATTACCTTCCTTATCAACAACCATCAATGGTTGGGGGTTTGAGGGGGGTTTAGAGCGGTTTAGGCGGGCTGTAGGACAATTTATGACCGTGTGCCCTGCCAGGCCACAGTACATGCAAAGCCCCTGAGCTAACCAACGGGCCTTCTCCTTGCTGGAGAGCATAAATCCTCTGCCTGGTTTGGGCACCATTCCTGGACGCAGGAGTTTCTCCTTGTTGTTGGCTTTAGGAGGGAGTACCTGGATGACAGCCACCTGGGTAGGCTGTTTGGTCAAGGTGTCCTCATAGAGGCCTCTCCAAGTTTGCACTTCCTTGATTACTTCCTCATAGGTATCAGGAAGTTTGTGGTGGAGCAGGAACTCCTGAACTTGGGGAGATAGACCTGCGTAGTAGAGATAACAGGCTTCATTGTCGTCCAGTTGGAGTGCCTCCTTAAGCTGGGAGAATTTCTTGGTATAACTGGTCGTGGAGGAGGTTCCTTGCTGGAGGGAGTATAGCTTGTGTCAGGTGTTGTTTATGTCTTCAGGCAAGCTGACGGATTCAAGTAATCTCGGGCTGAAGGCATGGAAGTTGTGGCGTAAATTGGGCTCCTTGAGATTGATTGCTGCAAACCAGTCTTGTTATTGGCCGGTGAGCTGGTTAGCCATGTGGAGGACCTTCTGAACGTCTGTGGTGTATTTGGAAGGTTCAGATTTGAATAGCATATGGGAGAAGGAGAACAGGGTGAAAATTGCTTGCTTCTCGCTGGAATGGATGGTGGCCTTGGATAGCTGGGTAAGGACCACATTCTGTACTTGGTGGGTTGCTGATGGATGAATCTTATCTCCTCTAGACTGGAGAGTTTGGAAGCATCTAAGGCAGGTATAGAAGGTAGTGATGAGCGCAATCAGGGAAGTCACACATAAGAGGGCCAAGTATTTGATCAGAGTTGTTCCTGAGGCTTGCTGGTATAGCCCCAGTGGGGGTGCTATTATACTGTAATATCCTAGAATGGTGGGCACCACTTGGAGGATGTATGGTAGCAAATTGAAGAACAAAAAACTGTCAAGGCAGTGATTATGGGATACACCATCATTAGCCAGCAAAATACTTTGGTGTGCATGTTGAAACGCCCAAAGCTCCCGGCAAAGTAAGTGAGGATGTAGTAAGCTGACATATACATGGCTATGGAGAGTGTCAAATGGGGAGATACCAGAGGCAGCCAGGGTCCAGTGTTTGATGAGTTAAGTTGGCCAGGGTCGTGGTATGGGTCATAACCTAGTCCTTCTATGGAGGGGCCAAAGAGCTCTGAACTCTGTTGGTAGCCTCCAATCCCAAGGCAAGCTGTGAGCACAGCTTTGAACATGAGGTGAGTCATCTTCACTGGGTTGGAGGGTTAGCAGGGGCTTGATCTGTAAGCTTAACTGTAGTTGGAGTTAGAAATTTCACTTTATTGAGGGTATTAGTCTCAATAATAGCACAAGCTATTACTGAGAGGGGATCCTTTATTTATAGTGGGCCCCCACTTGCAAAGTTTTGAAAATGGGAGTAAAAACAGGGGACTGAAGTCCACAAAAGTTTGGTCATGGGACTTGGGAATTGGTGTTTGAAGGGATGGCCAAACCCTTGTTCTTGGGCAATCTGTTGGGGTTTTAGACAGTTCTGCTTGGGGCCAATAATTTCTCCTGGATGGGTGGTCAGGTGGTGATGGCAACTCTTGGTTTTAAACACTTCTATTTTTGACTTGAGAATGCTATTTTGGTTGGAGTCTAGGCCTAGCTGATTGTTGGCATCCACCTGGTTCCATTGGATGTAGGTCAAGATATTTTTATCTCCTGGAGTTATTTTTGGATTGTCCTCATTATTTTTAGAATATTGGTTGGGTTTAAAAATAGGAATTTGCCCTTCTTTTTGGGCCCAAGAATTATTTTTAGAATTCCCCTCTGTTTCAAGGGGCTTTTCTGATTGGCTGGGTATCATAGTAGGCTTTGGTTGGCTGGGGGAGTGGGCCCTGGGACCCGGGTGGGCAGCTGGCAGTTGGCTGGGGGTCAGGGAGTGGGCGGGTGGCCTGGGGGCAAGCAGCGGGTCCGCTGGGGGAGGAGTGGGCAAGCAGGTGGCTGGCAGGGGGGGGCTTGCGGCTGGCTGGGCAGCAGGAGCCCGCTGGGTAAGAGGCTGGCGGAGGGTGGCAGGCGTCTGTGCGGCAGCAGCGGGCGCCTGCCCGGATGTTAAATTATTCTGGCTTCCATAAAAATCTGTTTTTTTCCAAATTTTGATTTTTCTTTTCCCCTGATAGTGGGGAAAATTCCCTATCAAATTTCACCTCTCCTGTTGAACATTTCTCCACTTGATTCCAACATTTTTCCCTAGTCAAAATCTGGTTTATGTCAGGAATATTCCTGACATCAGGAGGCGTGTTGGGAAGGGAAGGAGCAGTAGGAATCTACTTCATAGTAGGCGGCAGATCCAGATGGTGAGGGTGGAAGTACTCCAAGTCAAGAGTGCGGGGTGGTTTGACTGGAGCAGCAGGAGTGTAACCAGGAGGATACAGGTATGCAAGTTTGTATTGTGTTGTGAATTCCTGAATAGATGCAAAGAGAATAATTAAATTTGAGCAAAAATAGACAATTCCTGCAATAAGTTAATGATTTCTGGGCATAAACTTGTTTTATTTAAGATTTCAACAGTGAGAAGGGCTTCTCCCCCTCAATACTTATACTTACTGGGGATTCTGTGGCCTTTTGTGTCACCAGAGAACTGATAGCATCAATTTGAGTGGAATTTACAATTTTTTCCAGAATTTGCCTACTTGGGCAAGGGGGTGAGAGCTCATTGGTTGCTAAAATATGAACCTTTCTTGAACTGCAGCATGCCAAGGTGCCACAGTTATTTATAGATCCCACAAGTGATCAAGCGCCCAATTGCGCAATTGAACAATTGCGCTCCCAATGTATCATTTCCCGATAGGTGAGTGGCACAAATTCAATAATAGGCTCAAAGTCAGGGATTTGAGGCTTGTGTGCCTCTCAAATCCTGGGACATTTGCTACTCAAAAGGGGGTTTTTCTTGCCCTGGAAGATACTTTGTGTGGGTTCTTACACTGTGGGGGTTTTCACCTCTAGGCAGACCAGCTGACTGTCCAGGGCAATCTGGGCCCTGACACTTTATTTCATTCTGAGATGAGTTGTTTTCATTTGCAGCTAAGTTCATTTTTCTTACAGATGACTCAATTTTAATTGTTGCCACATCTTTGAAAACCAATGTAGTAATATGAAAAAAATCCAACAATATATTAACAACAGATATATTCCACTGTGGGCAAGAACATCCTTATGAGTCAACAAAATAAGTAGTTATTGTCTAAGAGGCTGAAAAAGGAAGCATCTTGGAGTCAGGAAGAGATACATAAGCCACTCAGACACAGCAAAAAACTCAGAGCCCCCAGACTGGCAGAAAGGGCAGTATAGCCCTAGAGTATCAAACCTGTCTAGGAAGGCTACAAAAGCATATACTACTAGAAAGTGAACAACAACACTGCTGAGAAAGTGTCACATGTATATTCTACTGTGTATTGTCAAGATATAGTAGTTGCCAGTATTTTTGAGAAGATGAAAAATGGTCTTGATAACAGCTACAAGCCCTAAATGAGCAATGATGACAGATTTCATGAATGAAATTTCAATACTTGTATTGAAAACCCAGGAATTGCACCCCAGCCCTCAGGAAATTGTTGCAACTGTGTTTTCCTCCTTGCCTGCCAACATATCTTACAATACACAGGGGGCGCTTGCTGAGTTGCCCCTTGACATATCTAACAGCATGAAACAATCTGATGGCAGTATCAAATTGCAGGCACTTTTTCCTAATTAGGAGTGCTGCATATTTGACCTGCTGATCCCCGTAAAAGTTATTCCTTGGCTTGGAACCTTACATGGAACACACAACTATGCCACACCCTGTGACCTTGTGGCTTTCCCCATATAGTATATTAATCATGATATTTTACAACAAAAAACACCTTATTCTATTAATTCCTGTCCTTTCTTTTGGACTGTTGTCTTCCCCAATCAAATAATGAGCTCTAATTGGTTAATTGCAACAAAATACTTTGTTTTGACCAGGGTAGACAGGAGCCTGCCAGACTGCCAGTTAGGCCAAACCCTGGGCTGCCAGAGATGCCTTGCCCCAACCAGGAGGAACAGGAACCTGCCATCCTGTCAAGTATTGAGACTGGAAGTTCAATATCAACATTGAAAATCCCAAAATTAAACCTTGACCCCCCAAAGGTAAATCAAGTCACCCAGGATGAATGGGGACCTGCCAACTCACTTAGTTGCAAGCCCTAGTTGTTGAATTACTCTGTGACCCACCAGTTTCTTAATGATGATTCCCCAAATGTTCACCAGATTGCTACTGGCCTTGTGCCACCAAAGACACAGACTTACACAGAAGTTGTAGCTTGCCTAAAGGAGGTTAAAACAAGGTCTCCTGCTATCCCTGCCAATGATCACCAGCTGCCACCAGTCTCCAGTCCAGAATGGGTAATGCAATTGGCCTGCTCAGGTGATATGGTGAACAGCAGCAGCAGAACAAAGCATCACCACTTCTATTCACCAGAGCATGTATAACCAGGATCTACAGCTGTCATGAATAATGGCATTCACCATGTTTTGATTTTGCCTTTGTTGGGCCATTTCAAAGACAAATCTCTTGCTTTTACTTTTGACTCTTGAAATGAACTGGATTCCGCTTCAGGAAATATGATTGTTTGGTTTCCTGACTCTGCGCAACTCACTTGCCCCACTCATGCTTGTGGCGAGTGATCCTACCATCCTGGTAGTGTTTTGTGGTATTCCTAACCACTATATATTCTATTTCATATTCACCAATAAAAATTAAGTTCTATTCACATTTTTGTCTTTGTGTCTTCTGTACTTCTGCGCCTCTCTCTAGCCTCGCCTAGTAGAGATTATTCTTCCAGGGCCGCAAGGTAAACACTATTGCCTTCCCTGTCATCTAACCAAGACTTAGTACAAATCCAATCCTAAGGTTAGGATTCCCTGTTGTGTGTCTGTGCCGCACCTCAGAACACAACAGCCGCCCTTGAAACCAAAAGCCAAGATGCATGTTATGCAAGCTGTTGTGTTTGGCTCCTGGGGACAACATCCAGGAGGACACAGCGGAAAATCTTTATAATAAAAGATTTGAGGTTCAAAGCTAGCCTTGGGTTAGCCTTCAGGGCAAAATTAAGGGCACATACCTTAATTTCCTGGAATACAAGATGTGAAAGTCCTTTTGGTAAAAAGGAAAGGAAAGGAAAAAGTTTGAAGAATACTAAAGGCAACACAAATGTGGATAAACTTGTCTTTATTAGGAGAAATAATTCTACTTAAATAGTAGACAAGGGTTAATGATCACTCATTAGGTAGACAGAGTGGCATAAGGGGTCACGTTGGGATGGGGTCATATCAGGATCAGTCAAGGGCAGGTATGATAATCCAGAATGAGTGGAGATTGAACTAAACCCATTTGCAGAAGGTGAGAAATTCTCAAAATCAAAAGCAAAACTGACTAAATCTTTGCACATATCATTATTTGAAGGCCATATCAAAATAGCATTAATGACATAATTTTCAGCACAAAAAAACTGTCCATGGGCCTGAAGTCTGCAAAAAAAGGAAGCAAAACCACCTGGTATAAGAAACCTGGCAGTATGGGGATGACCCTATCATCATTTTCTATAATAAAGTTTAATGAACCTTTGGTTCAAACAAACCCTACCTTATCTAGTCTTAGTGATCTTTCATCTCAACTCTGACCAAGTAGACAAACAGGCAATCACCCCCTCTAGAGACCAACCTGCCAAACCACCTCAGGCACTATACCGTCCTCATGAAGCCCCCTTTGGATCTTGTATTTTATCAAATACCCGCCCAACCTGCCTACTTGGAGTTTAACTTGAAGAACATGCTCATTGCCAAGCCCTTTTCAAGGACTAGAGGACCAAATACATAGGAGATAAAGGAAAGTATTAAAAGGTGCCACCAAGATTGTTCAAAGACTGGTACAATTATCTGCCCGCCTACTTTGTCCCTATGACTCTGCCCTTAACCCTGCAACCCAACCCCCCAATGAAACCCACCACCACTGCTGAGACCATGTCCACTCAACTGTTTAGAGTACTCTACATTACTTTGACAGGATTAGTAGACTCTATGGTGCCCAAATATGGGCCCTGGTCTTTACTTGGGCAATTTGTATCCTATATTATCAAGTTAACACCCATTCTATGGTGAGCATTATCTACTGGTCCAGTGGTACCCCGCCCTGAGCCACCCAATGCCTCTCCTTATGCCTGGCTTCCTGAAATTATACCAATATTTTACAAACATGGTAACTTGGGCCCCAAGATGATTTTAACACTTGGGGCTACTTTTATGCTTTTTTTTGTGATAATCACTTATTACACCCATAAGACAATTTCCTCCCTGATACTCTCATGGATATAGAAATGTCCCACCAAAGAACTGAAAGACCCTGCGCTTGGTGAGGAGCCCCAGAATCCAGCCACATCACAAGTACAAAATGTGATATTAAACCAGACCACAACCAGAGTGACATGCCCCAGATGGGCAAACTCACCTTAGAAGAAGCTTGCTAAGCCATGTCAGTCCTCTGCCTTCACTTCCAAGCCAAAACTAATGCCTATTCCAGTGACACTGAGAAGGTCTTGGGGGTGGCTGCCATGCTGTCAGGAGATGCACTAGACTGGTTTGGAAAGACCACCACTGAAGATATTAAATTTTGCCTTGACTACTTGAGATTTGAGGCCAAACTCATGAGCACTGATAACAACCAAGACACCAGATACTACATGCTGAACTCCATGTTAGAGATACAACAAGGGAAACGCCCCATCTAAGCCTATATGGATGAGTTCCTCAAACTGAAGACTTGAACCCAACTGGAGGATGATTTAGCCATCATTATATTCATAAAGGGAGTTGACCTAGCCATGAAAGACATGTTGAAACACCATCTGTCAACACTGATCCTGGAGAAACTACTACCTTTATGCAAAGGCCTGAGCCTGAATCAATAAGGTCAGAAATATCCTACCTGTGTCTGCAGAGCAGCAACATCAAATTGACCAAGAATTTCCCCCAAAGAATTATAACATCACTAAAAAGACAGGCTGTGTTTCTACTGCCATGAGGCAGGACATCTCAACAGAGCTTGCCCTAAGAAAAATACCTCTCCTGTATCCCTGGTAAAAATAAACAACTGCTTTAAAATCTTACAAATTCATCCAAGTGATCATAGAACTATTGAGAAACAAGAGCCAGATTGAAGCGTTTATTGATATGGGAGCCAACAAAAGTTTCATTGACACTGGCCTGGCAAATAAACTAGGCTTGACAGCTCTAGAGCACAGCCTACAATTAATCATGGGAAATAGCTTATCTGGGCACTGTTTATGAATGCAAACAAGAACTTTCCTTGACAATTGGACAGAACAAGTACCTTTTGCCCCTGATCCTCCTGCCAGGATTACCTCACCCCCTAATACTGTATGACTCCTGGTCCAACAGAAATGACCTGATCTTGAACTATTGAAAACAGACTTCTACGTTGGGATAATCTGAATATTGTGACATCAATCCCTTCTGTATAAGCCCTGGAAGAGCCCTGACCAACAGACTCTTAACCATAAAAGCTATAACCTAGCATTGGGATATTACCTACCCCCTAAAGAAATGGGACCCCATGTTTAGTGAAGAAGAAGCCACAAAACTACCCAACCATTCAATCTAAAATCATGCTATAGACCTGTTACTAGGGACCCAACCACACAAAAACCCTATCTAAAGCTGCAATCATCAAAAAAAGTAGCCTTGAAAGCATACCTAGAGGATATGACAAAAAGGGGTTCAAATGAGTGTCAAAGGCCCCCTGCTTGTCACCCATGCTGTTTTTAGGAAAGAAAGATGGTAGAATGCGTCCATGCATAAAATACTAGAAACTGAATGACATTACAGTGAAGAACTGTTACTTCATCCCCAATGCTGATGACTTCTGTGATGTACTGACTGGAGCCCAGGTTTACTAAAAAAATGACCTTGGAGATGCCCCCAACCAGATCTTAATCAAAGACAGAGAGAAATAAAAGACAGCCTTCAAAACCAGATACAGGTTATATGAGTACCTAGTAATGCTGTTTGGCCTGTGCAATGCCCCCAGCACTTTCCAAATGATAATCAAGACTGTCCTAGGCAAATACCTCAACCAATTTTGGGTTGCATATTTGGACAATATTCTCATCTACAGCAAGTCATACAATGAGCACCTCCAACACCTGGACCTTATACTAGAAAAACTCTCCCAGGCCAACATACACACCAAGCTTAATAAAGGTGAATTCTTTCAGTCTGAGGTCAAATTCCTTGGATATGTGGTGAAGACCAGTGGTTTTGCCATGGCACAGGACAAAGTAGAAGCAGTAACAGCTTGGCCAGTGCCCAAATGCAGAAAGGTCATGAGAATGTTTTTGGGCCTGGAAAATTATTGCAGGGATTTCATCCAAAATATTTCTCTGATTACCCTGCCTCTGACCTGCCTTTGCTCTGACAAGGTCCTGTTTATCTGTACCCTGTAATGTACCACCGCCTTTGAAGCCTTGAAGCTTGCTTTCACCCCCGCCCCTGTCCTGACCATGCCTGATCCATCCAAGCCATTTGTACTGGAAACCAACAAATCCAACTTTGCAGTGTGTGGGGTCCTTCTTCAGAAAGGAGGGGATAGTATGCTACATCCTGTAGCATTTTTCTTTAAGAAGATGCTGCCTGCCAAAGGAAACTACCCAATATACAACAAGGAGATTCTTGCAATAATGAAGACCCTGAAACATTGGCGCCAGTACCTATGTGGCACTGAATTCCCAGTAAAGGTCCTAACCAACCACAAGAACTTGGTTTACTTCTTTAAACCCAGATAGCTGAACCAGCAACAGGCCAGATGGACTCTAGAACTGGTCAACTACACCCTGACAATTGACTATAAACCCAGGAAAGTCAACATAGTACCTGATCTTTGAGCAGAAGAGCAGATATGATTCCCTCCACATCTGAGACCAAGGACCACAACACCCATGTACTCCTTGACCCTGTCAGACTAGGCATCTAACTGATGTACATGAAGATCACAGCCTGAAAACCTGACATAATCAAGGCGCAGAAACTTAACAAGTACTCAGTGGAACTCATTGTCAACTTGCCCTCAGACCCAGAGAGCCACCACCACAAGAAAGAATTCTCATTAAAAGGAACTAACCTGTTACTACATAACCAGATCTATGTACCAGAAGGCAAGACAAGGACCAAAGTACTCATAGAATATCATGACTCTGAGATTGTTGGCCACCTTGGCAGACTCAAGACACTCCAAGAAATCAAGAAGAACTATGTTTGGCCCCAACTAGACAAAGACGTGCCCGCTTACATCAAAGGCTGTGAGACATGTGGAAGGACCAAAACCTGTAGAGCCAAACCTGAAGGCCTTTTAAGACCACTAGACATACCAGCAGGACCCTGGCAGTCCATTTTAATTAATTATATTGTAGAGCTTCCCCCCTCCAATTTGTTCAACACCATTATAGTCATAGTAGATAGGTTTACTAATATGTCCTACTTTGTCCCTATCACCACCCACTGCACTGCCGCTGAGGAAGCTAGAAACTTCCACAACTGCATCCTAACTCAACACGGCACTCCAGCAGAAATCATCACTAAAGGGGCCCTCAATTCACCTCCAACTACTGGACTCAGGTGATGAAGGACTTAGAGGTAAAGCGTTGTATGTCTACATCATATCACCCACAGACTGAAGGCCAGACCAAAAAAGTGAACCAAATACTTGAACAATACCTACAATGCTACGCCAACACCAACCAAGATAACTGGGCTGAGATGCTACTCATGGCACAGTATGCCTATAACAGCAAAGACCACACATCTACCAAGATGTCCCCCTTAAAAGCCAATTAAAGGTTTGATTCATCTTGGGGTCCTAGCATTAGAAGTAAAGAGACAAACATGTCAGGACAAACCTGTATTGAACAGATACACAACAACCAGGAAACCTGTCTTAAGAACCTGACCTGTGCTGTCCATATTTATAATGCTTTTGCTGAAAAGAAGAGGATTCCCAGAAACCTATTGAAGGTAGGTGATAGGTCTAATTAGACTTTCAAAACGTGCATCTGACTGTTCCCTACTGGAAGTTATCCCACAGAAAAAGTGGCCCCTACAAGATCATCAAGCTAGTAGGTGAAGTAGCATTCAAACTAGAGCTATTGTCCTTGTGGAAAATACATAACATCTTCCACCACACGCTACTATTCAAGAAAGAAGGAAACTCCCTATCCCGCCAAAAACTCAACACTGAACCTCCTCCCATTCAAGTAGGATGCTCTGAAGAATATGAAGTGGAATATATTCATGGAGACCATACCCACTACAAAACCCCCAGTAATACGTCAAATGGAAGAGATATCTGTCCAAGGAAAGCACCTGGGAACCGTTAAGCAACCTACCCAACGCCCAGCTAACCATCCAAAAATACCTTAAGAAGAAAGCTAGGAAGGAAGAGATCCTCAGGAAGGAAGGGGATGATGTCATAAATTACATTTAAATACTTGTGTTGAGTATATACTTCTGGGAAGTATAATAAACAAGATAAAGGGGAATATTAAGAAGAGAATGATACTTTATTGGATATGAATATAGGATAGTATATAGTATCATGGAAAGCCACATACTGTCCATGTACATTATAGAAGTCATGGGGCTTATCTGAGCAATGTTCCTCTTAATTCACAAGGCTTATTAAAGTTGTGTTCCATTTGGGATCTGGATTATTTGATCCCCGTAATAGATGGGCAATTGATAAGAGTGCCACCAACTTAATTACTAGTTAGGGAATCATTCAGGGAGTTACTCATGGAATTAGTTTCCTGAGAGGAAGTAACTGTAGATGTTGCAACATCTCCTCCTGGGGTATTGGGAGGTGGAACCTTAGGAATTTTCTTGAGGGTGTCATGGGATTTGGGCTTGGTATTGATCCAGTTTTGAATTGGTTACCAGAAGCCAGGAATTATGCTATGCTGTTCTTGCTTTACAGAGGCAGAGTTAACCATGATACATAAGTTTCAAACCAGTACAGGCGCCAATTCCTTTGATTAGGTAGGTGTTGTTTGGCTTGACTTTCATGAAAACACTGGGTGCTCTTAGTCCTGGGTTCTAACTTGTGTAGGTTGTGATTTACAACCCAGATCTAATTTTCAACTTGTGATCTTTTTTCTTGGGGTGGTATTGCTTTTCTCACAACTCTTTCCTTTTCTTTGGTCTCTTGGTCCTTTATGACGTGCTGTACGCCAGGGTTATTGTTGGCTGATACTTTCTTAGGTAAAGATAATCAGGGTCCTAAATTAGTACTGCCAATGCCAGGTTTATGCCCATAGACAAGTTCATATGAATTTTGCCCATATTGCAATTGTCCTGTGTTTGACATATTATTAGTGTTTTAGGGAGCATGTTGGCCCAGAGTTGTGGGTTTTTGGAAGATAATTTACTGAGTGCCTCTACAAGACGTTGTTAAATCTTTCTACTCTCCCATTTGCTTGAGGGTGATAAGGGCTGGCAACTATATGCTTTAATCTGTTTTCAGCAAGGTGGACATTGATGCCAATGGCCTTGAGTTCTGTTCCTCCATCTGTAATTAGGAGTTCAGGCTTTCCAAACTTGGCTATGACCTCTTTGCCAATAATTTATCTCATCATTTTCTTTGTTTTCTTTTGTGGCTTGTGCCACAGGCCGCCTAAATACATAGCCAATGACTGTGATAATGCAATTTTTGTCTTTGTTGTCTCCAAAAATGTGTCCCACAATGTCCAGTGCCCATACCTTGACTGTCTGGGTAATTGACACTGACATCACTGATTTGGGGGATGACTTGAAGTGTATGTACTCTTCACATACTTTACATTGTTCAAGCACTTCTCTGGTGTTGTCCAGCATGTTGGGCCACCAATATCATGTCTTAAGATATTTTTTTAAGTTCCTGCTATGTGTATGTCCCAGATCTCTGTGATAGTGAATGATTGTGTCAATCTTTTATGCTGACAATACATAGAGTAGTGTATCACCACTTGATAATATGTGGTGTAGAGTGCCATATACATTTTTAAGCAGAGGTATTTTCTTAAGGATTTTCTCTTGGATTTCCATTGGTGTACCAGGTGGGAAATCCTCTTGGAGATTTCCCATTATTAACATGGGCCAATCAGGGTCTCCATCAGTGCATAGGAGATGTTTAGGGTATATCTTTGACAGGGCATCTGCAGTAGGCATGTCCTTGCTTGGTTTTTATTTTATTATCATGTGGTATCTTTGTATAAGGCTCATCCATTCAGCTTGTTGTCTAGGTAGATGTTGTTGAGTCTTAAAGAACACCAATGACTTGTGGTTGATTAGCACTTTGAATATCTGTGCACCTTCCAGATAACATTACCACTTCATCAGAAAGTGGAAAATAGCTATAAGTTCTTTTTCATGTATTGGATATCTTTGCTCATCATCAGACAGCTTTCTTGATTCATATGCTACAGTGAGGAGGTTCTTTTTTGCAGTTTGAATCCAGAGTACTCCTCCTATTGCATAATCAGAGGCATCAGTTTCTAACTTGTACACTACTTTGTGATTTGGATATTGTAATATAGGAGAAGTGGCCATTTGTTCTTTTAATTGTCAAAAGTGTTGATCCCTCAACAGTGTCAACACAAATTTTATTGTCTTTCCAGTGATTACATATAAGTGAGCAGTCAAGGTGCCCCAGTCAGGGATGAATCTCCTAACATAGGCTATCATGCCTAGGAATGTACAAAGCTCACTCTTATTTTGGGGTGCTGGCATATTGTTTATGGGTCATATCTTTCCTGGGTCTGGCTTAATCTGTTCTTGCTGATAATTTGTCCTAAAAATGGGAGTTCTGTTGAGAAGAAGCTGTATTTGGAGGGCTTGGCTATGAGTTGATTATCTTGAAGGGTGTGGAGAACCATACAAACGTTATTCCAGTGTTGCTCTTTATTGGGTTTATAGATGATTATATCATCTAGTTAGACTATGGATTGTTTTCTAATGTGGTCCTTGAACACTTTGTTCATGAAGTTCACAAAGGTACTGGGGGAGTTTTTCATACCAAAGTTAATTTATTCAAGCTACCCAGACATTGTTGACATGGTATAGCAAGCCTTGCAGTCAGGGAATGGTAAAAATTTAAGAGAAAGGGGGAGAGGGACAAGGAAACCTGCAGTGCAGGAAAAAATCTTGCCAGGAAGGGGGAGGGAGGGTAGGAGAGGAGGAGGGTATGAGGACTGGTGTCAAGATACCAATTATTGGTGGGAACACTGTTTGACGCAGGCAGAGGAACTGTTGTATGCTGATTGGATATAAACTATTCATCACTGTAAAACAACATGCATCTATTAAGCTTGGTGAGCAATAGGGCAACCTGCACTCTTGTCCTGGACGTAGAAATTATGGTCAATTGACTATAGTTATAAGGCTAGTCAATATCAATTATGATCACCCAATCAAAAGTTAATATTGGGCTAAGATTAAAGCAAGATCTGGATCTGGTATAAGATGATCCTGGCATTTGTGGTAACAATTGAATATCCCGTCCCTATATTTTTTATACTTGACATTAAATAAAGGATCAATTATTACATTTATTATATATTATTATAAACACTAAGTTTAGATAATACTCAACTTAGTCTTTAATAGTAAATAAGTTGTGATTCAAGTTAGCAGGATACAACTACCAATCACCCAATACTGCCAAGTCATAGCAGGGACCACCAGGCCAGAGGGTAGTGCCCACCATAGGATGAGAGACAGTTTGATAACATATGATAGAGATTGCCCAAGCAAGGACCAGGGGGCCAGAGTTGGGCACCATTGAATCCATCAAGCCTGTGAGAGTTATATAGAGTACTCCAGATATCTGGGTGGACGTGGTGTTGATGGCAGTGGTGGGTTCTAATGGGAAGTTGGGTTGCAGGGTCAGAGGGGGGGGTCCTTGGGAAAAAGTAAGCATGCAGATAATTGTACTTGTCACAAAAAAATTGGGTGGCCTTACATATCACTTTAATTAACAACTGATAGTTTTGATGACTATAGTTCTTGCCAGGGGGTTGGCAATAAGTATGTTCTCCAGGTTAAACTCAGAGTAGGTAGGGTTTGTGAGATACTCAGTGAAATGCATGGGTTCAAAGGGTGCTCCAGGGGGACAGTATAGTGCAGGTAGTGGGGCTGCAGATTGATCACTAGGAAGGGTGGGCGCCTTGGTGTTTAGGGACTAGTGTGGAAGCAAAAAATTACTAAAACTATATAGGGTAAAATTTTCTGAAACCAAAGGTTCATGAATCTTTATTATCAGAATGACAATACCACTATCCCCATCTGCTAGGGTTTTCATGCCATCAATTTTGCTTCTTCAATTTCTGTGGGCTCTTAGAGCTACAGGCATTCTTCCAAAAGGACTTTGGCAATGGTGAAGGCCTTCAAAGGCAGCAGTTTCTGGGTTGGTTGGCTCTGGAGAACAAAAGTGGCAATGCTTTGTTCTGATGCTTCTGTTCTCTACATTGCTTGAGTTGGCCAATTACATTGCTAATTTTACTGCTGGTAACTGGCAGCAGCTGGTGATTATTGGCAGGTTTAAATTCAGCTCTTGTTATAACCTCCTTTTGGCAAGCAACAGCCTCTGCATAGGTATGGATTCTTGGTGGCCACAATTGGCAGAAATCTGGTCTCCATTCAGGGAATCTCCTTTACTAAGCCAGCAGGTTGCAGAGTAATTTATCAACTCAAGTCTGTGACCTGGCGGGTTGGTGGGTCCCTGTCCATCCTGGTTGGTGAAAGGCATTCCCTGAGGACCAGGGTTTGATTATCAGGTTTTTGATAATAGTATTAAAATTTCATTATTGACAAGCAACCACAATTTTCAACTTCAATACCCTTTTACTGCATCTCATGAATTCAATATTGTTCTCTAACAAAATGTCTTCCATACTCTCAGTATTGAAGCTTTAGGGCTGCTCCCTTGTTCTAGTTCTGGATGAAGGTTTATCCTGACTGCCATAGATCACTTCAGCAAATGGGCTAAAGCTAAAACCATCAAGTACATCCCTGATAAGGCTACTGAATTATTCCTTGAAAAAGACATCTCATATTTCCAAAGGTGCCTCCAGATGTTACTTTCTAATAATGGTTTCAATTTTAATTCCCACCTAGTGATATAGTGGTTAAGGCTCTGAAAACACACCAAGACTTCTCTGCTCCATAAAATCTCTATACCAATAAAACAGTGAAAGGAAAAATATACTTTAGTTTAAATCATGAGGAAGCTATCTACTCTAATGTGCTGATTATGATATTTAACTACCTACTGCCCTGTATACATACCATCTTAGCAGGCATAGGGTTGCTTGGTTCTCTTCTTTTTTATGATATATGTACAAAAGGCAAATAAACCTTCTTTCTTTTGTGTTACCCTCCTTTTTCTGATTCTTCTGCTAATTCTGAGGCTCATATATAGGATTTAGTTAATTTTATCATAGATACTCAAGCAACTGCCTATGAATCTGCCTATAAAACTAAGACTTAGAGCATTGACCCTGATAATTCTGTACAAGCTTACTTATCAGAATTTTAGTTAGAAGATTAGATGTTATACTACTAGCAATTTTTAGGATGACCAAGCACACAACATGTATTCTTTGTGGACTTTTCCCTTGGAAATCATTTTCAACTACAGGTCTGAGTAGACTGTCAAACTTCTTTACAGTAGGCATCTGTTTTCCCATGTTAACACTAAGTTTCTCTGCAATTACACCCCTCACAGGCCAATCTAGAAGGGGTGATTTTGTGAATAATCATGTCTATCATTTTTTCACTTTTGTAGATGGTGAGATTGAATTTCAAAGCAATTGCAGGGCTTTCTTTTCCCTTTTTTCTTCTTAAAATTATGATAACTCTGTTGAAACTTGATTTGTGCTGGGAGTTTTAACAGAATTAGCCTTAGGCAAGGGTGCACACTCTTGCAACACATCCAAATATAAAGATTTATTTTGCATCAACTGCTTGGCATTAGTAGTAGAAATAGTCATGCTTATTGGGCTCTATATAATTAAGGGTTAAAAACTAGCTTGTCCCCAGATGCTTACAACTAGCATCTTATACAGGGGATTTTATTTTGTGTATAGCAGTTGCTGGAAATGTCTTGTAAAAAAATGCAAGCAATATGCAGTAGTCTTTCAGCATTGGTGAATAAGAGACCAACCTCCTATATTTGATCATGTGTGCAATGAACCTCTCTTAGCACAAGGGTGCCCTCTGCTAGTGTGCTAATTAGTGGCTTTCAAATAGACCACATTTGCTTCTTTTATTTTAATCCCAAGAATTAAAATTCTGGATATCATTTCTAGTTACTTCATATTGAGTTAGTTATTTGTTGGTGTTAACAAATTAATTTATTTGATTAGACTTATCATTCTGGGGATCAAATAATTTGCTTGAATCAAACTTGGAACTTTTTACCTGCTTGCTGGCTCTTTGGGGCTTTAAAATAAATGTGTTGGTGCTTTGGTGCTTGTAAATAAATGAGCTAGTGTCCTGATGCTTAATTATAACCTTGCTGGTGCCTCAGCGCAAATATTCTTTATTGATGATGTCCTAAAGCTTTAATTGTATACCTAATTTAATATGTGATTACTAATATTAATCAATGATATTAAGTTTATGATATTCCCCTGATTTCATTGGGTGTTACTTGATATATTAAGCTTTTTGCATCACTGGCCAAAAATTTCTACCAAACTCCTTAAAAGAAGCTGAATCTATTTCCCATTTATCCTTTTACCATCATAATCTGCATCCCACATGTGCTAGTAGCACATGATTTCTCTGTCTATGTAATGCTTTGCAGTCATAAAAAATACTATAAATTTCATTGAAATTCCAAAAAAATTAGTTCAATTTGACCTCTTTGCCAGGATACAAGGAGTACTGTGCTGCTCCTTCAGGTGAGGAGGGAAGGACAGGTACAGGCATGGATCACCAGATGATGGGACCTAACTTTACCAGGTAGGAGAGGGCCTTCTCAGCCATGGCCCAGGGTCCAGCTGCCAGCAAGGCAGAATCAATCAACCCTGTGAGTGCTAGGTACCTAGCACTCACAGGAATTGACTTCTCTGGCTGGTGGCATCAGAAGTGGGGGGTTGCTGAGATGACCAGTTTGGGTGTGAGGGATGGTTCCATTGGTACTAGATAGGTGGCAGGATTATTGAATTTCCCACTGAATATAAAATAATATATGGTGCTTTTTTTGCTGTCATAGGTTATTTGATTGGGGTACTTGGGAGCGTCTGGGCAAGTGTACCACTGCAAGTCTTTCAAGCTCCAGGGCTTGTGGTAAGGGTTATGGGGATACACAGTGAAGTGTATAGGATCAAACAGAGTGTCAAGGGGACAGTAGTATTCAAGCGCTTCTGGTTTGTCAGCTGGTGCTTGAAAATCAATCCCTGAGGGTGAGTACTAGTGATTGGGTGATTTTGGATGGAAAAGTATAAGAAATATGTATGGAATTAGATTGGTGAACCAAAGGTTCATAACAACTTTAATTGGTAAGAATGACAATACAGAATCTTTCTGGTGCTTCTGGCTTATATCATCATACACATTTAGGTGCCTCTGGGTATTCTTCTAGTGCTATCTGGGTGGCAAGGTTTAGCATATCCAATTCTGCTGGTTGGTTGGCTGTTTAATCATCGTTTATGGGGTCTTCAGGAACAGTTTCTTGGCTTACTGGTGGCCTATCTTTGCTTGACTGGTCATTGGTTCTGGCAGGATTGACTGCAGGTATCATGGGGTCATTTTCAATTTGATTGCCATTTGGACTGGATTAAAAGGCATTTCTGAGGCAAAAGAACTTGATTAAAAAAGGGGTTCTGTGGGGTTCCTGTTCACCAGTCCCCATAGTGTGTCCTGGGTCAGAGCCAGGGACCGGCTTAGAGGAGCTGTCATTTCCTAGTAGAGGGAGGTGGCTAGCTAGAAGTTTATACTTGGCTTGTATTGATGCAAACTCTTCTGATACTTTTCCTATTACTAGGCAAGCATACCCACCATGCAATTGTACTTCAGCTGGTGCTAGACCTTCTGTAGGCCTGTACCAGTCTTTCAGCAACCTAGTAAACTCATTCCCAATGAACTCCCTTTCCATATCTGTCATTTCAGGGTGTCTAGTCAACCTCTCCTACTCTTGCTGAGAGGTCTTACTAGTGGCAAACCTTCTACAACTTTTACAATAGGTATCTTCTGTCCCTTGGCCAGGGTAAAAGATGTGGGGCAATTCACTCATGGGGCTTATCTGTACTACTTAGATTTTTGAGCAGGGGTCAAAATAGGCTTGTATTCACTTTTTAGAAGAAAGATACCCTTATAAGCCTTCTAGTATATTGCCTGGGGGTCTAGAAAACAATAGAGTTTTGAGAATACCTTGAAGTCCTCCAACAATATCTAGAACTCCTTGTAATTGGACTTGGGCTCCTTCTCTTTGGTCTTGGACTCCTGCTCCAGAGTCTTGGGCCCCTACACTTTGCTCCAGCTCCAACTCTTTATCTCCAGCTCCAGATCCTTTGTCTTGTGCTTCTGCACCTGTATCTTGGGCTCAAGTCCTCTTTTTAGTACTTGTGGCCTTTTTAATCCACTTGTATCAGTTCCTGAAAAGCTTCAGACAGCTCTCCCTTTTATAGCTCATTGTTTCAGTCCTTGTTTCCTCTCAGAACTCTTGGTTTTCAAAGCTTAAACTACCCAGTTTCTTCTTCTCTACAATATATTAAACTTATTAACTTACTTCAGCCAATGGAAACCATGGGTTTTCTGCTTCATTTCTTCATTTTTAGGCTTAAAATATTCAGTTAAAGCCTTCAAAACAGTGATCAAACAGGCTTCAACCTGCAGCCAATCAGAAACCCAGATTCAATGGTTGCTCTAAACTGTTTACCCAAATGACTTGCTCTTGATCATAGTTCAAGCACGGCGCTGTTTTGCTCTGGATGAACAACTGCTCCACATTTTGAACAGTTTTCTGTAATTTCTGTCACGTTTCTCTGGCAAAACTCAAGCACTTTTGCCTATGTTTCACTTAAGTGATTTTTGAACCCTTGATTCTTCAACGTTTCTCCAAGTTTCCCTAAATTTTCTTAAACATTTTATCACTTCAAACTCACCTGTTGCTTGCTTTCCACCTTTCACAACCATCTGGCAAAATTCCAGCCTTTGTCCCAACAGTTTCTCTGTCCTGTTTCCGGCCTCTTTGTCTTCAATTTCACTCAATCAACTCTTAATAAATTTACAGTTCTAACACTGTAAAAAATTTCTTCTTTCCTTTTTTTTAATTATAGGATAATTAACTCAATTTTTATATCATCTTTTTGGCAGTATTAATTAATTAATTCTTTTACTCCTTCTTTCTTATTATCATTTTCTCTTCCAAAAGTCTAAAACAAGTATCCTAGCTCCTGTATTCATTTCTGCTAGTCCTTCTTAGCCAACTTCCAGTTCTTCAGCTAGTCCTACACCATAATCTTCTAGCCCTTCAGATATTTATTCCTCATCCATCAGCTAGTCCACCTAGTCCTCACTGTGAACCACCTAGGTTCTATCTGCATCATGAATCACCTTAGTCCCAGTCCTCACTATGAACCATCTTGGTTACATTCCTCACTATGGTCTTCCTTTCCCTCAACTAGTCTTCACTGTGATCATACATTCCTTCTTAATAGTCTTCACTGTTGATCCTATACTATGAACCACTGTGGTTTCATTTTCAGTCCCTGTTACCAATACCTCAGAATCAGGCAATAAGTCTATAAGTCTACTGGTGTTTGACTGGGCCCTTGCAAGTGTACTCCACTTATGCCATTCAACCACAGATAATCCTCATGTCTGTGAAGTTTTCTTTACTCACCCAGGTGATAAGTCTGAGCTTTCAGTTGCAAAGTAATCAACTTTACTTCCCAGAGGCCTGATCATACCAGGTTCTGCAACTGCTTCCCCAAGCAGCTACCCTGATAACACCTCTGAGCATATCCATGCCCCCAATGGTAGCTTTAGGACCTCCCCAAAGCCCCCAAAGAAACACAGATGAGGACACCTTACCAGTCTGTTAGGTAAGGTGCTTGCTCACAGACCTCATGTAAGCGCACAAGGGCACATAGAGTTATCTTAGCTCCTCCCTTCACTGGAAGCCTGCATTACCTGCCAGGGTCACATCATTAACCAGCCCTGGTAGCCTACATTACACACCAGGGTGGTACACTCCCCACCCCTAGCAGCTAACATTCCCTTCTGGGTGGAGACACCTAACTAGCCCACAGCAGCCAACGTTCTCTGCTAGGCTATCACCTTCCTCACCCCAAGCAGCCAATGTTCCCTGCTGGGTGAGAACAACTAACCAGCCCCCTAGCAGCCAAAGTTCTCTTCTGGGCTGGTTCATCACTTGCCTCTAGTAGTCCTTTGTTACCTACTAGGCAGGCCTTACCTCCCCTAGTAGCCAATTTTCCCTAATAGGCCTCTACCTGTCTTGAAACCACAACACATTGTCAACTTTCAGCATTGGATCTTTATTTGAAGCCAAATCAACCCTTTACTGAAAAACTCTTTCCATGTGGATTGTCACATGTTCCCAATTTGGAACCCCAAATTACTAAATGGAGGGTGGGCTTAAACTGGAAGTCCTGGGCAGCTAAATTTAGCTTGCCCAGGCCCAGCCAAACCCACCAAGGCTCAGGCATAGCTTTTGGGGCCCAGGATAGGCCCCAAAGCTACTACCAGGGCAGGAGTGGTTCCTACATCTGTGTTTTTGCTTTTCAAAGAAAACCCAGGTGCAGGCAAGCTCTTGCCACCCACTCCCACTGCCTGGTGGCTGGGAGAGGTTGGAATCCTATTCCAGGATTTGAAAATGTTACTTTTGTAACACTCTTTTTTTGTGTGTTTTCCTGAGCTTTAGCACATCCTCCCTAGCCATGTCTAGAGGAGTATATTTAATAATCTAAATTTCTAGGGCCCTAAGATAACACTATTATTGATCCCTGAAGATCAACCTTGTAAAGTCACTTCCCCCTTTGGTCTTAGATTAGAAAGTTTTCCCTCAACACACAAAGAAATCTAAACAATCCCCTGCTAAACCATTGAATTCTTCAGCAGACTTTGTGAGAGAGGGGGGTTAAACTAACTAAGTTTGGCTCTCATCATGGGGGAATGAACCACCAGGATACCAACCAGTGCAAGACTGGTAATGTTGCTTGTACAGGCAACCAGAAGGATGGCAAAGGGGAAAATTGTAGGAAATAGGCGTTTAGACTCATCAACACTAACCCATTAAGTAACCAAGAGGTACACTTGGGGGTGTACTCATGGAGCACAGGTACAACTTAGGGATGAGGATGCACTTCTTTTTTGATGAAAAGAGGAGGAAGAGGTTCTTCCTGGCAAGGGACTGTCAGGCCAGGATTGGGAACAAACAAATCTATATCATTGCACATGAGACTCTTAATCAGATTTTCTCCAGAGGCAAGGAAGTCTTGAGACCTGCCAGGAAGATTCTCCAGAAGATGCAAAAGTTGGACAGGATTGCCTCCCACTTGATGACAGAAGAGGATATATGTTCCCAGATATCTGGGGAATTCAACCAAATCATAAACAGTTCTTGTGTCAGGGTAAATGCCACAAACTTGAGGAGAGAGAATATAATTTATGAATTTCTCTACAAATTTGGGGGGATAGTTGAAACAAGTAAAATTAGGGACCATAAGAAAACTAGGGGTGCCTTTGTGACTGGTTGGATGGAGGAGAGGACCCAAAATTGTTAAGTCTGTCTGCAGGCCACAGAAAAAAGACTTTGACAGTGGTGTATATAAATTCAACTTCAAGGTAAGTGAAAGTAAAAACTTTTCAAACTTGGAGTAGTAAAATATATAGATTTAAGAGTGATAAGCAAAAATCTTTTTGAACCTCAAAATACTAATATATATAGATTAAAGAGCGCAAAGCAAGTTTGAATTCAAAACTTGAAAGCAAAAGCAGTAAGAATTAAGTTAAACACTAACTCTAACTTTAGAGACTCCAAAAAAAGACCAATAACTAGGAGAGGGAGGTCAAGGTAAGCAACAGCAAAGATAATATTAACTATTTTAGAGCAAAGGTGTTACAAAAGTAACAAATTTGAAGCCCTGGGTGGGAATTTAAACTGCTCCTAGCTGCCAGGCGGGGCAAGCAGGCAGGGGAGATTCACCTTCACCTAGATTTTTGCTTTTTGAAGCGAATTCAGGTGCAGGAATCATTCCTGTCTTAGTGGCAGCTGCAGGACCTGTTCTGGGCCCCAAAAGCTACACCCAAGCCTTGGTGGGTTTGGCTGGGCCTGGGCAGGCTAATTTTAGCTGCCCAGTGAACCCAGTTTAAGCCCACCATCCATTAATTAATTTGGGGTTCCCAATTGGGAACCCCTCTTTTAATCATGTTCTTTTGCCTCAGGAATGCCTGTCAAGCCAATCCAAAAATGATGATTGAATTGGGGAAACCCCCATGACTCTTAAAGCCAAACCTTCCAGAACTAATGACCAGCCAAGCCAAGATGGTCCACCAAAAAGCCAAACAACTGTTCATGAAACCCCCAAAAATGACCATGAAGCAGCCAATCAAACAGCAGAGCCTGAGATTCCAAGCCTTTCCACACAGATAGCACCAGAAGAATGCCCAGAGGCACTTGCATATGAGTAAGTATATAAATCAGAAGCACCTGAAAAAGTTCTGTATTTCCATCCTTACCAATAAAGTTGTTATGAACCTTTGGTTCACCAGTCTGTTTCCATACTTATTTTTGATACTCTTCCATCTGCAAACACCAAAGCATCAGTAATCATTTACAGGGATAGATAGCCAGACTCTAGTTGACAAAACCAAAGCCTTTGATTACCATTGCCCTCCTGACGCTTTATTTGGCCCTGTACATTTCACTTAGTATCCCTCAAGCCCTGATCACAAACCCTGGACCTTGGAAGACTTGCAGTGATGCACCTGCCCAAAAGCCCCCAAGGAACCCTACCAAACTGTCTGTGAAAGCAAAGCAATCACCATTTACCCTTTGATCTTCAACAGGAAATACAACAATCCTGCTGCCTACCTGGTCCCCATGGAACCACCCCAACACCCAAACCAACCATCTCAACCCCACACACTTCTGATGCCACTGGCCAGAGTAGTCAATTCCTGGGAGTGCTTTATCTGGTGCTCACAGGATTGATTGATTCTTCCTTGCCAGTGGCTGGGCCCTAGGCTGTGGCTGGGAAGGCCCTTTCCTACCTGGTAAAGTTAGGTCCCATCATCTGGTGGGCCATACCAGTACCTGATTTGACTCCTCCCTTGCCTGTTGGAGCTCCAGGGTACTCCTGGTATCCTGATAAAAGGACCCAGAGATGATTCCTACTCAAAATTTTTAAAAGTTTGTAATGACTTTATTGAGTAAAATAGACAATCAGGGACCCAGAATGGGCCTTCTTGCCTTATGAAGGACAAAAATTCAGTCAACAGGGCCACCAGGAGCATGGGAAGCTCCTGGTTGGCTAGAGGATAAAATTTGTATCCCTTGGTTGGGAGGTTGGAAGTTTTCAGATTAATTTCCAAATCATCATCTGATTGACTGGAACTCATGGCATGGGTTTGGGGGGAGGGGGCATCTGAAAACTCTAGATTTACAGGTGATGATGAGGAAAGTTCTGATTGGCTCCCATACCTGCTTATGAAGAATGGATGACACCAGGATAATAAAAAGTCCAATTCAATCAGTGTTTCTTCAATTGGCAGGCAGGCAGGAAAAGACAAAGTGGGGGGAACTTGAGTGAGGTTTGCAAGAACAAATCTTTCATCCACTTATGAGCTAAATCCCTAAAGAATTCAAGGGTTTAGCTGGGCATTGGGGGCGTTTCTTAGTCCAACACAGGAATATTGTTTAATCCAGGACCAAAGGAGGGAGTAACTTTACAGAATTGGCCCACACAATTGACAAGCAATTTGTCCTTGTATATCCTAAAGATCATCTGTCTTCCTCTGCTCAGTAATGGGACAAAACACTGATTAATCTGTATTATTTATTAGCCTGGTATTGACCTCTTCTGAAAACAAGTAGAGATAACCAATCAAAAGTTGCCAATTTGTATCAAGCAATTTCAGAAATTACAGTTTTTAACTTTCCCCAATATCATTCCTTAGGCCCCATCTAAAAAAATTCTACTCTTGGAATTATTTTAAACCCTTCCAGTCCCCCTGGCAAAGGGCTGCAAAAATATCCCTTTAGTCAACCAGAGGCCCCACAGCTCTGGGTAGTACTGAAAATTCAAATTATACCCTTTAAGTGGCAAGCAGGTCCATTTTGAGTCTCAGATTGTCTATTCTTTTATAATAAAGGCTTAAATTTTAACTGTTGTTAATTTTGGGCTCTATTCTACAGAGTTCTTCTATCTAAAAAATTTAGTAAAATACAGGCTCCTTTTACCTCTGCCATCTTCCCTGGGCTTTCAGTTGCTCTCCTGGGTCTCCTAGGCTTGACGTTAATGTTAAATCAGTGTTATTTACCTGTTTACACTTTAGGTTTCAAATTTGAACCCAGATTTCAGTTTTTTGTATAAAATCTTACTGTAATTCTAATTTTTCTTGTTTCTTTGCTTCAAATCAACTTACAAGCTGCATATTTTTACACCAAAGATATCTCTGACCTAATAAAAGTTGCCCAGATCCTTCCCAAACCTTCCAAGACCCCAAATTTGCTGTGGTGCTACTGGTTTCTACTGGTTTCATCCTCTTCAGTTCTTATGTGATTATCCAAATTATCATGTGAGTTCAACTATTCTGATCCCAGTTGTGAAAATTGTGATCTTCACCCTAGCCTCTGCTTTGCTCTTAACCTGGTCCACTTCACCTGAACTCTGGGGACATATTTCTTCCTCTGCCTACCTAGCAGGAGAGAAATCTTCTCAATTGCTGTATATTTCTGATGATCTCCCTGGAAAAGCTAATTAATTGGTTTCCACAGATGAGAATCTTGGTTACCACCTAACTTGTGATGGCATGGAGTTTACCCTACCTAATTTCTGTCACTGCAAGCTACCAGACCAATGATACCATGTTTTTCAGTTTTGTGGAGATAAGAAAACTTTCCTCTCCACCCTGACAATCATGTGATTCCAAAGGATCACTCCCAAGCACACTTTGTGGCTACTTGCTAGTATGCTCCTGATGAGGCTGAATGCCTACCTCCTCCAATTGTCCCCTGTCACATCTCTTGAGACATATGTTTAAGTGGTCATCCCGTTCCTGCACTGGATGGCATACTGGTGGTTTTCTCCCTCAGGATGAGAGCTGAGCTTATTGAGTTTAGCTCCCCTATCTCAAAAACCTATTAGATTAGTAAAAACAACTTATATGATTATATACCTTGTTTTGTCCTTTGGCAACGCCCAAGGTGGAATACAAAAGAAAAGGCACCTTAGATTCAACAGATACACACAACGTGAATACCTTGGTGTAAAATGTGATGACTTTTTCAGCACCTGCTGATCTTCCACAGTTTTATAATAATCTGTTGTTTACCACATTATCTTCTCTGCTGTCAGGAATCCAGGCATAAGGAGAGGCATTGGGTGGCTCAGGGTGGGGTACCACTGGGCCAGTAGGTAATGCCCACCATAGGATGAGTGCTAACTTGATAATATAGGATACAGATTGCCCAAGTAAAGATCAGGGCCCAGAGTTGGGCATCATAAAATCCACCAATCCTGTCAAAGTAATGTAAAATACTCCAAACAGTTGAGTGGAGGTGGTATCAGCAATGGTGGTGAGTTCCATTGGGTAGTTGGGTTGCAGGGTTAAGGGAAGAGTCATAGGGACAAAGTAGGCGGGCAGATAATTATACTAGTCTTTGAACAATCTTGGTGGTACCTTGTAATAGTTTCTTTTTTTCCTATGTATTTGGTCTCTTTAGTCCTTGACAAGGGGTTAGCAATGAGGTTGTTCTTCAAGTTAAACTTCAAGTAGGCAGGTTGGGCAGGTATTCAGTAAAATGCAATGTCAAAAGGGGGATCCAGGGGGACGTTATAATGCCTGAGGCAGGTTGGCAGGTTGGTCTCTAGAGGGGCGGTTGCCTGTTTATCTACTTGGCCAATAGAGATGAAAGATAACTAAGACTAGGTAAGGTAGGGCTTGTTTGAACCAAAGGTTTATTGAATTTTATTATAGAAAATGACAATAGGGTCATCCTCATACCGCCGTGGTTCTTATACCAGATGATTTTGCTTCCTTTTTTGCAGACTTCAGGCCTGTGGACAGTTTGCTTACAGGACATGGATCTTGGCTTTTGGTCTTGAGGGCAGTGGACCCTGGTTCTGTATGCTCTGGTGAATAGAAGTGTTGATGCTTTGTTATGCTGCTGCTGTTCACCATATCACCTGAGCAGGTCAATTGCATTACCCATTCTGGACTGGAGACTGGTGGCAGCTGGTGATCATTGGCAGGGATAGCAGTAGGCCTCGTTTTAACATCCTTTAGGCAAGCTACAACTTCTATGTAGGTCTGGGTCTTTGGTGGCACAAGGTTGGCAGCAATCTGGTGACCATTTGGGTAATCATCCTTAAGAAGCTGGTGGGCCTCAGAGTAATTCAACAACTTGGGTTTGTGACTCAGTGAGTTGGCAGGTCCCCATCCATCCTGGGTGACTTGATTTACCTTTAGGGGGTCAGGGTTTAATTTTGGTGTTTCCAACAAGCGTGGTGTGGCAGGCGGGATGCCAAAAGAACAAAGCTGAGCTTTGCCTGCTTTGCCCTTTTACGGCATCCCACCTGAGTACGCATCTAGGTATCCTAGATGCAATCCTTTTTTGTTTTTTAATTCAGTGGCCTTCTAAAATCTTTCTCTTATACTCTAGTTGGTAAAAGGAATGATGTGTCAGACTGGCTGCCAAAAAAGCAAAGCTGTGCTACTCTCAGCTTCACTCTTTTACGGCAGCCCACTGGTATGTGTTTCCAGTTATAGCTGGTAAAAAGCGTTTGATGATGGTTGCTGGTATGCATTTATAGTCTATAGCTGGTAAAAGGAAAGATGTGCAGGCTGGCTGCCAAAAGAGAAAAGCTGTGCTACGCTCAGCTTCACTCTTTTACAACAGCCCGCTGGTATGTGTTTCCAGTTATAGCTGGTAAAAAAAGATGTGCAGGCAGGCTGCCAAAAGAGCAAAGCTGTGCTACGCTCAGCTTCACTCTTTTACAGCAGCCCACTGGTATGTGTTTTCAGTTCTAGCTGGTAAAAAGCGTTTGATGATGGTTGCTGGTATGCATTTCTAGTCTATAGCTGGTAAAAGGAAAGATGTGCAGGCTGGCTGCCAAAAAAGCAAAGCTGTACTACGCTCAGCTTCACTCTTTTACAGCAGCCTGCTGGTATATGTTTTCAGTTATAGCTGGTAAAAACTATGATCAAAGAGGGGTGTGAATTTTATATCTTTTGGACTTTAAATTTTTTGGCTTTTTAATGATCTTTATCATAAATCTTTTTAATGAACCCCAAAGGTGATGGCAGCCTGCTAGTATGCGTTTCTGGTCTCATACCTAGTAAAAATCTGTTTAAAGATGCAGCCTCCTTATGATTTCTTGGTAACAATTATTTAGATTTGTCAACAAAAAATAAGAGAAATCAATGAGTATATAAAGTTGAGTGGTGAGCAGGTTACCAAAAGAAAAAAGCTATGCTAACTTAGCCCTATTATTCACAGCTTCATACTGTTATCTTTTTCTTCTTCCCTAGCATAAATACCTTTTTGATAGTTCAGTATGTCTTTTTTAAATTTATTTACTATTCTTGTTGGTAAAATATGATTTAATGATATCTAAAGTATTATTTAATATAAAATTGATAGTTTTATTATAATTGCTACTTTTCATTAGAGAAGTATGGGTGTATGCTTTGTAAATACTCTTTTATACTATTATCAAGGCTTTATTAGAGGTTCTTACCTTTTATTATGCATTATATTTTGACATTTAAGAGACTGGAGATTAATTAAAGTACTTTTAAGAGCTGTTGAGATACACAGACAAACCCAAGCATAGAACACCAAGTTTTCTCACATAAAAAATCAACAATTTATACATGTTAACAAAAAAATTAGCCCACTTAAGATTTTTTTGTGCATAACTTCTGTGTTCAGCACTTGGTTTTGGTTATATATCTCAACAGCTCTGAAAAGTACTGAAATTTTATCCACATAATGAAACTGCAGCCCTTTTAAATTCTTTATTTTCAGTATATATTTCAAGTTCCAATGGGCATGACAATATGCATGTTAATGAAGATCAAGTACATGTTATAAAAATCTCTTTGGTTCCTGAACCATTATTTTGTAGTTTATAGGCTTAATATATTATTTTTGCAGCACAATTTTTTACCAAGATACAGTCTTTATTTGTTGGTGACTTCATAATTTATTGATAACATATTGATCTTAATTTACTTTTTAAATATAAGTTAAATTCTATGTGGTACTCTGATTTTTGATATCATTATTTCCTATTTTTGATAAGATGGTGTCTGATTTTGTAGATCTTTTTAGTTATCTAATGTGATGTTATTGCAGCTTCATAACATTTGATTGTATTTTATTTTATTTTTGTGGGTTCAATACCCTCTGGCAAGTTATATTGCTTTTGATTTTATAGAAAACATCATAAAATGAAACTACTGTAATATGGTCTAAATTTGATTTTTTATGAATTTCTAATAGATTTTTGTTAACTCAGAAAATTAATTAACTATAGTGGTTTTTTAAAAGAGAAAACTTCTAATTTCAAGAGCAGAAGAAAGTTAAAAATATATAATGGATATTATATATTAAAGTAGTTTATGTGGTGCTGACTTTTTACAGATGGGGGTGAAATAAAAATTATTATAAATGTGCTATTTGTGTGAAAAAGATTTTAAGGAGAGACAGGACACTTTTTTATCACAATTAGCCAAAACTTTCTGTAATCATTAAAACATGAAGATTAACTAAAAGTTTTCTAAGCAAATTATAATTTCTTGGCAGAGACTCAAACTAAGTAACTTTAAAAAATACTTTTTAATATTTATTAATCATGTGAAAATAAGATAAAACTTAATATTCAAAGATATAGCTAATAAAAGTTTAAGGAATTCAAGAAGATTACTTTAAAAGTAAAAAGTTGAATTTTGGTAAAAAGAGCTAGTTGGATAAAAAAACTAAAATTAGACAAACAATTTTTTGGAAAAATATCTGTTTACTCAAAAGAACTTACCCAGCCCAGGATCTGCTGTAGGCAAAAAATCTGGGGCTTGAAATTAAGGTTAGTAATTTGGAAAAGGTGACTTACCTAAAATATAATCTGCTACAGGTAAATATGTGTTTTCTAAAAAAAGGTTGAAAAACAGAACAAATGACTTACCCAAACCAAGATTGGCTTCAGGGAAAATACTTGACTTTTTAAATCTAGGTTAGTTATTTAGTGAAAAAAATTTACCCACCCCAAGATCTGCTGTGGACTAAGCCCATCTAAAAAGATTGGAGGTTAGTAGTTTATTGTAAATGATTACCTGCTGCAATGCATCTTTGTTTAAAAAAATAAGTGAATCAAAATAATACTTGCCAAACCTTGATCTACTTCAGGGCAAAAATCTGGTTTTTAAAAATATATTAGTAAATTTGATCTGTTGAAATAGCTTACCCACACCAAGATCTGCTGTGAACCAAGTTCATCTAAAAGATTTGAAGAAGGCTAGTAATTTTAATGAAAAGCTTACCTGAAAATAAGCCTTTGATTGATTTTGAAATGAATTAGATCTATTTAACTTTAGTTACCTTTTAAATCAAAATTAGCTTTAAAACTTAAAGCTTTATCTTACCCTAAAAACTTTGATGCTTCTGAGCTAAATAGTTAGTATTATGTATATTTTGAAGCTTACCTTTGAGTTTGAAGTAAATCTATTAAGTTTGAGTTGGGAAAGTTATAATTGTGTTTAGTGAAGGCTTACCTTGGCTTAGTACATCTAATCTTATCTCCCAGGCTTAAAATTGTCCAATCATAGTGGATAGTGGCATCTTGCTTTCCAATCATGATTATTAAGTTTTTAAATGCATTTTTGAATGACTTACCTTAATAGCATACCAAAAAAGTTAACATCTATTACCATAATAATCTACTTTAATTCAAACTGCTGCAGGTAGGGATGCCATGAGACACTGCCAAGTGTCCTGCAACTTTTCTGCAGCAGCATCTACTACCAAAACTTTCCTATCATTTAAGCACAATTGATATTGTTGTCAGCCCAGTTCAGACTTAGAAATTGGAAAGATTTTTTTAGGTAAAAACATAGTAAAAAGCTTCCTCTAGGATGTGAGCGGTCTATACTAGATGTTGATATTGAACTTTCAGTCTCAATACTTGACAGGCTAACAGGTTCCTGTCCTCCTGGTTGGGGCAAGGCATCTCTGGCAGCCCAGGGTTTGGCCCAACTGGCAGTCTGGCAGGCTTCTGTCTACCCTGGTCAACACAAGTTATTTCCTGAGGGCTGGGGTTCAAGTCCCAGGTTTTCAATACAAGTGTTGCAACATCTTTGATTACTCCCTCTTGGGGAATTAACACCCCAAGTAACTCACTGAACAAGTCACCAAACAACCAGTAAATTGATGGCACCACTATTAATTGACCATCTATTACAGGGATCAAATAATCTAAATCCCAAACAGAACACAACTTGAACAAGCCCCATGACTTAAGAGGAGCATTACTCAGATAAGCCCCATGACTTCCATGATGTACATGGACATTATGTGGCTTTCCATGATACTATATATTATCCTATAATCATATACAATAAAGTATCATTATCTTCTTAATCTTCCCCTTTATCTTGTTTATTATACTTCCCAGAAGTATATACTCAAAGGTGGTAGCACAGGTAGATTATCCATACCTACCCAACTCAAAGGAAAAATTCCTCCTAAGAAAAGGACCCAAGCAATGGTACTCCCTAATGGCTGGAGAGACTACAAAGAAGGACAAGGTGTCCTGGCAGGCCTTGTCATCTAAAACAACATCCTTGCACCCATCAAACAGTACAACACTCTCAAAGCCTGCACACTGTTACCCACAGCCCCAGCTGCAACAGAACCACAGCAACCTGAAATATCTAACATTGTATTCCAACGCCTACGTTCAGCAGAAATTGGGGCTTTTTGAAGGGCTACATTGGGGAAATGCCTCCCTCTGGATAAAAAGTACACAAAGCAAATTTGAGTAAGTTGACTACGCCCGCAGACTCTGGGTCAGTGAGATTGCCCTTTGTGTCACAGGAACTGCATCACGTTTTATAAGCAAATGGTTAGCTCAGCACCCTGACCAGAAGAAAAACTGAGAGGTATTCAAGACCACCTTCCTCAAAAAGTTCTCCATGAAGGACTCCAACATTGTAACCATGACCAAACTCATAACGTTTAAAAATGACAGGAAAAATTGAGGAATACATTGCTGCATACCAGGATCTACGTGACTGTGC
The DNA here is from genome assembly GCA_014839935.2 of Entomophthora muscae. Classification (NCBI taxonomy): domain Eukaryota; kingdom Fungi; phylum Entomophthoromycota; class Entomophthoromycetes; order Entomophthorales; family Entomophthoraceae; genus Entomophthora; species Entomophthora muscae. Next base: position 281,407 of record QTSX02002888.1, on the reverse strand, counting down.
TCCCAACACCATCAACTTTGATGAGCCTGGGCCACAGTTGGACTTCTACAATGGCCCCTCCATGAACATTAGGCAACAGTTTGACATGACCTGCTGCAAGAACCTTGAAGATGACTTCTTGGAAGGAAAGCGCGCATCTCAAAAGTCTGACACCTACATGCAACAAACAAGCGCAAGGAGAGCCCTACAGCCAAGAAGGACCATTGATCAAACAAGCAAAATAATTGAGCCAACAACACCCATCCTTGAACCGGTAACTGTACTGCCTAAGCCAACCAGGCAAGAGCCAAAGATACCAATAAGGAGGGAAAAGCTTAGGGAGTGCTTAGGCAAGCTGCTCTCCCCCACTTTACAAGACTTGTACAGGGACCAGGACGTGGATTCAATCACCATGATCTAAGTACCCTCCAGCAATCCTCTACTGTTTGCCGCCCAAGCTGGAAATAAACTTCTCACTTATCCTTTCCGTTTTTGCAGATATCAGAGCACTGCACTATTTGACACTGGAGATCAATCTCTCATTGACAAGAAATTTGCCAACCTTGTGAAACTACCTACAGGCCAAAGCAATACCAAGAGAGTCATCATGGCAGACAATCAAAGCACACCAGTCACACAAGAGGCAAAATCTTTCTGCGCCCAAATTAGAGACATGAAAACTACGCTCAGTGGCCCCATCATACCAATCCCCAAGTACAATGTAATGCTTGGCCTGGATTGGATGTGAAAGACCAAACCTTATATTGACTGGGATAGCGCCACCCTCACCATACAGAAAGGCAAGTTGCATCACCATGCTTACCCAACTCATCTTGACACGTTGTGAAAGATCACATGTTTGTAGAAATTGTGGAAACAGAAGAGGAAACTGACTCTAGCATGATCAACTGGAATACCTGTACATACAAAGTTATCCACTTTAAAAATACAGAGACCAGACATGTAAAGGACCATATCTGAGATCAACTAGTCAGTGAGTTTCCCTCCATCTTCCAAGAAGCCCTACCAGGTTTACCATCAGACTGTGGCATACAACATGAGATTGACCTAAAAGGGAGTTTAACTAAAGCACAACCTATCTACTTCCTTAAACCACAAGAAGACAGTGCCCTAAAGACTTACCTTGATGAGGCCCTTGAGAAAAGACTTATACAGCCATCAAAGTCACCCTTTGGCAATGCTGTCTTCTTTGTGGAAAAGAAAGACATAGGCCTCCGCCTAGTCACAGACTACAGAGCACTTAAAGAGGTCACAATTAAGAACAGGTATCCCCTGCTCCTAATTGACAACTTTTTTGACGCCCTGGGGGTCCCAAATATTCACAAAGATTGATTTGACAGCAGGCTACCATCAAATTTGCATAAAGCCTGAGGATATTCCAAAGACCGCATTTAGAACTAAATATGGATCCTTTGAATGTGTCACTCTCAACTTTAGCATGACAAACGCTCCCAGTACCTTTGTGACCTTTATGAACAAAGTTTTTAAAGAACACATTGGAAAACAGGCAATTATCTACCTGGACAACATCATCATCTACAGACCAAACCTGAAACAGCACTGGGGAGATATCTTCCTGGTCCTCCACACCCTTGAAGAAAATCAACTGATTAAAAAACAATCAAAGTGTGAATTTTTTGGCTGAACTTCCATTCCTTGGTCACATTATCAACAAGGACGGGATCAAACCAGATCCAGACAAGATACGCAACATAAATGAAATGTCAGCCCCAAGAAATAAGAGCAAACTCCACACATTCCTTGGGATGGTAGCCTACGTAAGAAGTTTCATCCCTGATTGGGGTGCCCTAACAGCCCCCCTGTCTGCCATTACAGGAGAAACAATCAAGTTTGTCTGGACGCCACTGCAAGACCAGCACTTCTGCCAACTAAAGGAGCGTATGATCACTGCCCCTATCCTCTAATACCCAAATTGCAAGGAAATCTATGAGTTAGAAACCAACGTATCTGACTACGCCATAGGAGGAGTACTCTGTATCCAAACAACAGAAAATGACTTCCTCCCTGTGGCATATAAGTCAAGGAAACTATCTGTTGGCAAACAAAGATATCCCATACACAAAAAAAGAGTTGGTAGCCATCATACATTGCCTCATGAAATGGTGATGCTATCTGGAAGGGGCGCAAATGTTCAAAGTACTCACTGACCACAAGTTGCTGATATTCTTCAAAACACAAAAACACCTGTTGTGAAGACAAGACAGATGGATGAGCCTCATACAGAGATACCCCATGTAAATTAAATACAAGCCAGGCAAGAAATGCTTACTGTAGATGCCCTGTCAAGGCTATACAGCAAACATGTCCTTTGCGCTGATGGCAACCCTAACTGGCCTATGTTAATAATTTGGAATCTCCAGGAAGGGTTCCCACCTGGCACCCCAATGGACACCCAAGAGAAGGTCTTTAATAACAAACCTCTGCTTAAAAATGTATATGGCACTCTACACCACATATTATCAAGTGGTGATACAGTACTCTATGTATTGTCAACACAAAAGATTGACACAATCCTCCAATATCACAGAAACTTGGGACACATCTGTAGCAGAAACTTACATGAATATCTTAAGACAGGCTACTGGTATTCTAACATGGTAGATAATATCAGAGATTACTGGAACAATGTGAGGTCTGTGAAAAGTACACACAAACCAAAGCACCACCCAAGTCAGTAGTACTTGTTTCCATCACACAACCCTTCAAGGTATAGTTGTTGGATATTGTGAGACTAATGCCTGGCAAAAACAAGGGAAAGAAGTACATCATAACAGCTATCAAATATGCAACCAGATGGACTGTAGCACAAGCTATAAAAGAACACAAAGGCAATGCTGTGAAACAATTTATTGGGAAAGAAATCATAGCCAAGTTTGGGAAACCTGACATCCTGATCACAGATGGAGGCACTGAACTGAAGGCCATTGACACCATTATCTATCTTGCCAAGAATGGGATAAAACACATCACAGCCAGCCTGTACCACCCTCAAGCAAATGGACAAGTAGAACAACTAAACAGCTTTCTTGTAGAAGCAATCATTAAGTTATTTGCTAACAATCCAAAGGCCTGGGTTGACATGCTGCCAACAGCACTCATGTTCTGTAGAACACAAGTCAACCGTAACACAGGTAAAAGCCGTTACAAACTTGTCTATAGACAAAATCCTGCCCTTGTTAGTACAAACACAGGACCACGGTTACCTCTGCCCAAAAAGGTGCCAGACAACAGTGACCCCAACGTACAACGCGCTAGAAAAGACCAAAAGGAAATGAAACACAAAAGAGTTGAGAGGGAAGCAATCCCCCTACAGCAGGAAAGATTTCAAGTTGGGGACAAAATCTGGGTTGTCAACCACAATCAGCATAAGTTAGATCCCAGGCTACGTGGACCAGGAATTGTCATGGAATGCAATCCCATCAATATCTACCTCATCAAGGGAATTGGGGCCCAAACTGAACTAAAACATAGGCACCATGACTGACTCTGCCTATTTAAAGCAAGAACAGCCCATCCCAGTGCATTTCCAGACCCCTGTGCCCAACGCCAAACTGGATCAATATCAAGCTTGTGTCTCCAACACCGTCAAGAAAACTCCTAAGGTTCCACCTCCCAGCACCCCAGGGGGAGATGTTGCAACATCTTTGATTACTCCCTCTTGGGTGATTAACGCCCTGAGTAACTCACCAAACAGATCACCAAAACCAGTAAATTGATGGCACCACTATCAGTTGATCATCTATTACGGGGATCAAATAATCCAGATCCCAAAGAGAACACAACTTGAATAAGCCTTGTGACTTAAGAGGAACATTACTCATATAAGCCCCATGACTTCTATGATGTACATGAACAGTATTTGGCTTTCCATGATACTATATATTATCCTATATCCATATCCAATAAAGTATCATTCTCTTCTTAATATTCCCCTTTATCTTGTTTATTATACTTCTCAGAAGTATATACTCAACACAAGTATTTAAATGTAATTTATGACATCATCCCCTTAATTCCTGAGGGTCTTTTCCTTCCTAGCTTTCTTCTTAAGGTATTGCTGGATGGTTAGCTGGGTGTTGGGTAGGTTGCTTAACGGTTCCCAGGTGCTTTCTTGGGCAGATATCTCTTCCATTTGACGTATTACTGGGGGGGTTTTGTAGTGGGTATAGTCTCCATGAATATATTCCACTTCATATTCTTCAGATCATCCTACTTGAATGAGAGGAGGTTCAGTGTTGAGTTTCTGGCGGGATAGGGAGTTTCCTTCTTTCTTGAATAGTAGCGCGTGGTGGAAGATGTTATGTATTTTCCACAAGGACAATAGCTCTGGTTTGAATGCTACTTCACCTACTAGCTTGATGATCTTGTAGGGGCCACTTCTTCTGTGGGATAACTTCCAGCAGGGAACAGTCAGATGCACGTTTTTCAAGTCTAATTAGACTTATCACCTACCTTCAATAGGTTTCTGGGAATCTTCTTCTTGTCAGCAAAAGCATTATAAATATGGACAGCACAGGTCAGGTTCTTAAGACAGGTTTCCTGGTTGTTGTGTATCTGTCCAATCCAGGTTTGTCCTGACATGTTTGTCTCTTTACTTCTAATGCTAGGACCCCAAGATGAATCAAACACATAATTGGCTTTGAAGGGGGATATTTTGGTAGATGTGTGGTCTTTGCTGTTGTAAGCATACTGTGCCATGAGTAGCATCTCAGCCCAGTTATCTTGGTTGGTGTTGGCATAGCATTGTAGGTATTGCTCAAGTATTTGGTTCACTTGTTTGGTCAGGCCTTCAGTCTGTGGGTGATATGATGTAGACATACAATGTTTTACCCCTAAGTCCTTCATCACCTGATTCTAGTAGTTGGAGGTGAATTGAGGGCCCCTTTAGTGATGATTTCCGCTGGAGTGCCGTGTTGAGTTAGGATGCAGTTGTGGAAGTGTCTAGCTGTCTCAGCGGCAGTGCAGTGGGTGGTGATAGGGACAAAGTAGGACATATTAGTAAACCTATCTACTATGACTATAATGGTGTTGAACAAATTGGAGGGGGGCAGTTCTACAATATAATTCATTAAAATGGACTGCCAGGGTCTTGCTGGTATGTCTAGTGGTCTTAGAAGGCCTTCAGGTTTAGATCTACGTGTTTTGGTCCTTCCACATGTTTCACAGCCTTTGATGTAGGCGGGCACATCTTTGGCCAGTTGGGGCTAAGCATAATTCTTCTTGATTCCTTGGAGTGTCTTGAGTCTGCCAAGGTGGCCGGCAATCTCAGAGTCATGATATTCTATGAGTATTTTGGTCCTTGTCTTGCCTTCTGGTACATAGATCTGGTTATGTAGTAACAGGGTAGTTCCTTTTAATGAGAATCCTTTCTTGTGGTGGTGGCTCTCTGGGTCTGAGGTCAAGTTGGCAATGAGTTCCGCTGAGTACTTGTCTAGTTTCTGCGCCTTGATTATGTCAGGTTTTAAGGCTGTGATCTTCATTTACATCAGTTAGATGCCTAGTCTGATAGGGTTGAGGAGTATAAGGGGTGTTGTGGTCCTTGGTCACAGATGTGGAGTGAATCATATCTGCTCTTCTGCTCAAAGTGTCAGGTACTATGTTGACTTTCCTGGGTTTATAGTCAATAGTCAGGGTGTAGTTGACCAGTTTTAGAGTCCATCTGGCCTGTTTCTGGTTCAGCTATCTAGGTTTAAAGAATTAAACCAAGTTTTTGTGGTTGGTTAGGACCTTTACTGGGAATTCAGTGCCACATAGGTACTGGTGCCAATGTTTCAGGGTCTTCATTATTGCAAGAATCTCCTTGTTGTATATTGGGTAGTTTCCTTTGGCAGGCAGCATCTTCTTGGAGTAAAATGCTACAGGATGTGGCATACTATCCTCTCCTTCCTGAAGAAGGACCCCACACACTGCAAAGTTGGATTTGTAGGTTTCCAGTACAAATGGCTTGGATGGATAAGGCATGCCCAGGACAGGGGCAGGGTGAAAGCAAGCTTCAAGGCTTCAAAGGCAGTGGTACATTCCAGGGTCCAGATAAACAGGACCTTGTCAGAGCAAAGGCACTTCAGAAGCAGGGTAATCAGAGAAATATTTTGGATGAAATCCCTGCAATAATTTTCCAGGCCCAAAAACCTTCTCATGTCCTTTTTTGCATTTGGGCACCAACCAGGCTGTTACTGCTTCTATTTTGTCCTGCACTATGAAAAAACCACCGTCTTCACCACATATCCCAGGAATTTGACCTCAGACTGAAAGAATTCACCTTTATTAAGCTTGGTGTGTATGTTGGCCTGGGAGAGTTTTTCTAGTATACAGTCCAGGTGTTGGAGGTGCTCTTTGTGTGACTTGATGTAGATGAGAATATCATCAAAATATGCAACATAAAATTGGTTGAGGTATTTGCCTATGACAGTGTTGATCATCATTTGGAAAGTGCTGAGGGTGTTGCACAGGCCAAACAGCATTACTAGGTACTCACACAACCTGTATCTAGTTTTTAAGGCTGTCTTTTATTTGTCTCTGTCTTTGATTCAGATCTGGTTGGGGGCATCTCCAAGGTCAATTTTTTAGTAAACCTGAGCTCCAGTCAGTACATCACAGAAGTCATCAGCATTGGGAATGGGGTAACAGTTCTTTACTGTAATGGCATTCAGTTTTAGTAGTTTATGCATGGACGCATTCTACCATCTTTATTTCCTAAAAACAGCATGGGTGACAAGCAGGGGGCCTTTAACACTCAATTGAACCCCTTTTTGTCATATCCTCTAGGTATGCTTTCAAGGCTACTTGTTTTTGATGGTTGCAGCTTTAGATGGGGTTTTTATGTGGTTGGGTCTCTATCAACAGGTCTATAGCGTGATTTTAGATTGAATGGCTGGGTAGTTTTGTGGCTTCTTCTTCACTAAGCATGTGGTCCCATTTCTGTAGGGGGTAGGTAATATCCCAATGCTAGGTTCTATATTTATGGCTAAGAGTTTGTTGGTTAGGGCTCTACCAGGGCTTATACAGAAGAGATTGATGTCACAAGATTCAAATCATCCCAAAGTAGCAGCCTGTTTACAATATTTCAATAGCAGGCCATGTCTGTTGGACCAGGATTCACCCAGCATTAGGGGGTGAGGTAATCCTGATAAGAGGATCAGGGGCAACAGGTACTTGTTCTGTCCAATTGTCAAGGAAAGTTCTTGTTTGCATTCATAACCAGTGTCCAGATAAGCTATGTCCCATGATTCATTGTAGGCTGCGCTCTGAAGCTGTCAAGCCTAGTTCCTTTGCCAGGCTGGTGTCAATGAAACTTTTGTCAGCTCCTGTATCAATAAAAGCTTCAATCTGGCGCTTTTATTTCCTAATAGTTCTATGGTCACTTAGATGAATTTGTAAGATTGTGCAGTGGTGTTTATTTGTGCCAAGGATACAGGAGAGGTATTCTTCTTAGGGCAAGCTCTGTTGAGATGTCTTGCCTCATGGCAGTAGAAACACAACCTGTCTTGATAGTGACGTTGTAATTCTTTGGGGGACATTCCTGGTCATTTTGGTGTTACGGCTCTTCAAACACAGGTAGGATACAAGTTCTTCCCTTCTTGATTCAGGCTCAGGCCTTTGTATAGAGTTAGTAGTTCCTACAGGCTCAATGTGGACAGATGGTGTTTCATCATGTCTTTCATGGCTAGTTTAACTTTCTTTATAAAGATAATGGCAGCTAAACCATCCTCCAGTTGGGTTCAAGTCTTCAGTTTAAGGAACTTGTTAATATAGGCTTGGATGGAGAGGTTTCCTTGTTGGATCTCTAACAGGGAGTTTAGCATGTATTATCTGGTGTCTTGGTTGTTGTCAGTGCTCATAAGTTTAGCCTCAAATCTCAAGTAGTCAAGGCAAAATTTTATATCTTTAGTGGTGGTCTTTCCAAACCAGTCTAGTGCATCTCCTGACAGCATGGTAGCCACCCCCAAGACCTTCTTGGTGTCACTGGAGTAGGCATTGGTGTTGGCTTGGAAGTGAAGGCAGAGGACTGGCATGGTTTGTAGAGCTTCTTCTAATGTGAGTTTGCCCATCTAGGGCATGTCACCTTGGTTGTGGTCTGTTTTAATATCATTATGTACTAGTAACGTGGCTGGGTTCTGGGGTTCTTCACCAAATGCAGAGTCTTTCAGTTCTTTAGTTAGTCAGCTCTTCATCCATTAGAGTATTAGGGAGGCAATTGCCTTATGGGTGTAACAAGTGATTATTACAAAAAAAGAATACAAGTATCCCCAATTGTTAACAACATCTTGGGGTCCAGTTTACCATGTTTTTAAAATATTGGCTAAATGTCAGGAAGTCAGGTATAAGGAGAGGAATTGGGTGGCTCAGGGCGGGGTACCACTGGATCAGTAGATAATGCCCACCATAGGATGGGTGTTAACTTGATAATATAGGATACAGATCGCCCAAGTAAAGATCAGGGCCCAGAGTTAAGCACCATAGAGTCCACCAATCCTGCCAAAGTATTGTAGAGTGCTCCAAACAGTTGAGTGGACGTGGTCTCAGCAGCGTTGGTAGGCTCCATTGGGAGGTTGGGTTGTGGGGTTATGGGCAGAGTCATAGAGACAAAGTAGGCGGGCAGATAATTGTACTTATCTTTGAACAATCTTGGCGGCACCTTGTAATACTTTCCTTTGTGTCCTATTTATTTGGTCTCTCTAGTTCTTACCAAGGGGTTGGCAATGAGAGTGTGACAGAAATTGCAGGATAGTAAGAAGCTGTTTCTAGGTGGTGAGGAATTACCACCAAAATCCACATTAGTTGATGATTAACCACCAACATGGCTTCAGATACTGTTTTGTAAAATTTCCAATGGAGATACTAGGATTAATTAAAACAATTAATCCTAACTAAAGTATCCCAAGATAAATAGCCTGTGAAAGCATCAGAGTGTCTTCAGAATAAAATTCAGGACATTGAGATGCAACACAATTTTGGGTTCAAAGACAGGGGGTACAACTCCAAGATTGACAGGCATGAAATTAACATTGGGCAGTGCCAACAACAAAGTTCCAACTGCAGGGCCCCATCTTCCAGTAATGATTTGGCTGATAATCCGATTGTAGGGAATGTAGCGCAAAAATCCAACTACAGGATGCACTTTAAAAATGCAAGTTAGACCAAGGGATATATGATTTTTATTGAGTAAATTTTTGGGAGGACTCAACTCTTAAGAGTTGAAACAGTGAAAATCATTCAATATATATCAAAAATTGACAAGCAATACCACCTTTATACTGAGCTCCTATTCTTTCCACATTGTCAAGTGAGTATCTGGTACAGGTTGCAAAGAACCCTTGAGTGATGTGAAGGATCCAGGTCCAACCAGTCTAACTTACCATTATCCTGCCCTTGACTCTTATTGCCATTACCTTCCTGTGACAAAGCTTCAAGGAGCTTTGCCTCCAGGGAGGCACTTTTATGGGACAACACTTTGTTGTCATCCTGCCAACAAGCCAATATCTCAACACTCTTTTCTTCTCTTCCTCTTAAAGCCTCAATATCATAATTTTCCTTGGCTTTCACTTGTTGTAAAATTTTGTCAAATCCTACTAACAGATTCCAAGAATCCCACACATAGATTTGATTTCCTTGAGCACAAGTCCCTCCTTTTTCAAAGTAATTGAAATACAATTCTTCAAACGCAGCTTTTACTTCTGCCAACGCCTCCTCAGGCACAGTCTTGGTGACCTCCAGAATTGCCCAAGCTTCCTCCAGCAAACTTGTAGGAACTTCTTTCCTGGCAGCAGAAGTTTCCACACAAAGTACTCCAAATTTTGCTCTTTCAACCAATAACAAAGAAGACATAATAATTGAAAAGTAACTGAGGGGAAAGCGTCAAAATCAACAATACTCTTTATAAAAAACTTAGCTGTTTTTGCTTATATGCCATTTGGGGCATATTTGGCTGAAAACCCCTCCAATACCTGAATCAAACTATGATTCATCATGTGGTCTATAAAATTTGAGTCATCCAAACCTAGATCTTTCCCTAAAATATCCCCTGTAATTCTCAGCCTATGAGAATTAACCTTTAATGAGAAAGAGTCACCTGACACCATTTATCTCAATGTATTAATTTGGCATGAAGCTTCCTCAGCTCCTGGCGCCAAAACCCTGTGGAATCTACATATTCCAAATCCATATCTTTACCTAAAAGATCTTCACACTTCTTAACCTATGAGAAGGTACCATGTCATTCCAGAATCACATGATTCCTTACAGTGGAATGTCTTGTTTTGGCTTAAAGCATTCCAAGCTCCCGGCGCTAACCCCTTGTGAAATTGTGTATTTCAGATCCCAGCTATTGGTATTCCAACTGGGAACCAGCTAATCAAACCTAAATCCCTAGAAAACACTGCTTTAATTTAGTTATCTTTGCATTTAATGGTTTTTTGTGTTAAAACCCCATTAAAACACTTCAAAACTTGAACCAGGTGCCACCACAGCTCCCAGGAACTTTCTCAGGCGGCGCCACAGCGCCTCAGCGCCTGAAACATTCACTGGGCAGTGCTTTAAAAATCAATTAGGCGGTGCAGCGGCGCTTCTACCCTAATAAATTTGCCAAACCAGTGCTTTTAACCTAAATTTGAGGGTTTAACTATGGTTAATCTTAACCAAACTTCTTGACACAGTCAAGGCAATTAAACAATATAATTAAATCCTCATTAATTATATTCCCATGTATTTGTTACTTAGCCTTCTTAGTTAATTATAATTATATTTGAGATGCCTAGTCCCCAAGATTGCTTTGGCCAATCTTGCCTCAATTTTAATAGCTAGCCTGACCTGGATAACCACCCATATTATATTCTTTTATTAAATATAGATGCCAAGTTTCCAGGAATCTTTATCTGAAAAATTCTGCCAAACCTATCTACATGAAATAAACAGCAAAAACAGATCATCTTTATCTTTTGGAGTATTTGTTTGGCTAAATACTCAACAGTGACTGTTCTACAGTCACAAGTGACCAATTTCTGATGATCATGCTGATAAATAAGTTCATATCTGGTGACTCTTAAATCATGTTGATTTATCAACATTAACTTACAGGGGGAATTATATTTGACCGGCAAACTGGAGCAGCTGTAACCCATTTGTGATCAACTGTTTGATTCAAGTCCATTAAATCAGTCAGTTTTGTTGAAGGTTTCATGGCGTTCCAAGATTTCCTACTTGGCCAAATAATCCCTGGTATTATGAAACTTACTGTGACGTTACCCTCTGCTTTAGCCCAGAGTATAATACCATCATCCAGAAGATGGGATAAGGAAACATTTTTGTGGGCAGAGGGAAGTTTAATTGCAGCTAAGGTAATCTTGGGGCTGACTGATGGCAGTTGGGTTGCAATTGTAGAGCTCTTGGATAAGAACTGGGGAATTGGAGCAATCATAGTGGGGAACCCATGAGTTTTCAGAACTAGGATAACCCTTCCATGACACCAAATATTCCAGACAGTTTTGATTCTTATAAGAAGCCAAAATAAAATTCAACTCATACTCAGGTTCTCCTTCCACAAGAATGGGTTGGGAAGAAGGGATCTTGGTATCCTTAAAAGGCGTAAGTAAGCATTTGTGGAAAGTGTGGAAAATCTTAAAAGCTGGGGGTAAATCTAGTTGATAGGCAGAGGAACCAATTTGACATTCAACTTTGAAGGGACCAACTCACTTGGGACCTAATTTGCAGCAAGGGACCTTCAGTTTCATATTGCAAGCATCCACCATGACCAGATCCCCTGGCCGGTAGGTTGGACCTTCCTGGCGCTTAAAATCTGCATATTCCTTGTAAGTTGTCACAGCAGCAGCAAGAGTAGCCTGGAGCTCCTGATAAATCTGCTTCAATGCAGAATCCCAATCAGTTGCAGCTTTCACGTTGCTAACCAAACAAGGATCCATGTTGGACAAGGGATTGTAGCCCACATTGGCACAGAATGACAAGACTTGAGTTGACATATGCAGGGCGTTATTATATGTGAACTCTGCCATGGGTAAATTAGTACACCAGTCATCTTGTTGCGCATTAGTGTAGCAATGTAGGTAGACCTCCAAACTTTGGTTTACCCTCTCTGTTTGTCCATTATATTGGGGGTGAAAAGCTTTGGAACAGCACAATTTGATACCAAGAATTCCAGTAAAAGCTTCACAGAACTTAGCATTAAATTGGGGTCTGCAGTCACTCACAATCTTCATTGGGATGCCATGTAGGGAGAGGATCCTATTCACAAACAACCTAGCCGTTTCCACCAAAGTAATTGTGGTTGAGAAAGATAAAAAGTGTGCCATGCTTTTGTGAAACAATCCACCACCACCATGATTTCATTAAACCCATTGGAATTGGGAAGTTCACTGATGAAATCCACCAACACAGACGTCCAGGGTCCTGCATCAGGCTGCAGTGGAACCAGTAATCTAGTAGTCTTGTTCTGGCTTGCCTTGGACCAAACAAATACCAGGCAGTCTTGAACAAAAGCTGCTGCCTGCACTGTCAAATATTTCCAGGAAAACAGGTGGTGGATTAGTTCCTGTTGTAACTGTGCTGTTTTAGAAGAGTTACAAGGGGAAAATATTTATAAACTAGATGATAATCTTTATTGAGAGATAGTGATTATATAGTCATTGTGAATCAAGGATAACAGGAACATGATTGTGTTGATCACACATTTGGATAGTGAAGGGGGTGGCTTGATCCTGGTAATGATTCAAGTGCCAAAACAAGGTATCCACCATAAGGGATCATCATTAGTTTGTGTTGCTGGATTTGGCAATTCAAGTTGACTTCCTAGTCTGGCTTCAAGTGGCTGGGTAGTTGGATTGCAGGTCACAAACCTGCTTGCTTGGAACCTTGCTGGCAAGTTGATCCTGCTGTTTTGACACCCCTCCCCCAACTGAAGGTTGGCCTCCTCTTGGGGTAGGTTGTCAGGGAGGTTTTCAGGAGCCTGGGCGCCAGACTGGACTAATTGTTGTTCTGTGGCAGGCAGGGCGGTTTTGCGTGGTTTTTGTCTTGCTTTGCAGGGTCTAAGGCAATCATGGTGTAGGGTCTTGTCTTATTTGCGCTTCCTGAGTCCTTGCACAAGGTAATTATTATTTTTATTTATCTTTAGAATGATTGCTGGACCTACTTTCTTGGGTTATAGTTTGCTTTTATCAACATTTATGACCCATACTTTATCCCCAACTTCATGTCTATCTTGGATGGGGACAAATGTCTTTTGCAGACGCTTTTTTTCTCTTTCTGTTTGATCATCATTGGCCTCTATAACTTGAGGGTCCAAACGTGGGGGGACTTTACTTGGAATTTCCAGTTTTGGTCTTGTTAATGCTTGAATGATATTTGGGTGTGTACCGTATATCAACTCAAAAGGGCTTTTTCCAGTGGATCTGTTTGCTTGGGTTTGGCACACAAGTAGTGCAGTTGATAGCTGCTTATATCATTCTTCAGGTCTCCTGGCAGTGAGTTTGGCTAAGGCTTGCACAAGGCTGCCATTAAGCCTCTCTACACGCCCATTGGCCTGTGGGTGGCATGGTGTTGTCAAAGTATGTTTGATCCCATTTTTAGCAAGGTATATGTTGGTGTTTTTGGAGGTCGATTCTTTCCCTCCATTGGTTATAAGGAGTTCTGGCTTTCTAAACTTGCTTATTATCTCTTTTCCAATGAATTGACGTACGTCATTGCCAGTGTGCGCCTTTACTGCTTGGGCTACAAGCCATCTTGTAGCAAAGTCAGTGGCAGTGATGATGTATTTCTTATTGTTGTATTTCCCTGGCATGGGGACAACAACGTCAAGGGCCCACACCTTGAAGGGTAGTTGTGTGCAGATGGGTAGTAATGACTTTGGAGGGGCTTTGCTCTTGGCAAATTTCTTTCATACCTCACATTGGTCTAGGACTTCCTGAACGTCACAATATAGGGTTGGCCACCAGGCCTTGTATTTAAGGAACTCATATAGGTTTCAACTCTTGGTGTTTTCAAGGTCTCTGTGATATTGTAGTATGGTGTCTACTTTCTGGTGCATGGGGATATAAGGGATGGTAGTACCTTCAGAAATTTTTCTGTGCAGGGTCCTGTACACGTCAGCAAATAGGTGTTTGTTTTTGATGACTGTTTCCTTTTTTATGTTGGTTGTACCAGGGGGAACCCCTTGTCCTTTGTTTGTAGCACCAAGAGAGGCCAGTCTGGGTCAAGCCCATTTTCCCCTCTTATGGCACGGACATATAGGCATGAGAGGGTGTCTGCCATGGCAAGCTTGGGACCAGGTTTGTACTGTATGAGCATATTGAATCTCTTCAAGAGCTCCATCCAGCAGGCTTGGCGGCAAGATAGATTTTCTTGAGTTTTGAAATATATGAGCAACTTGTGGTCAGTTAATGCTGTGAATTCTTCCTGCTGTTCTAAATGACAACGCCATTTGACTAGACAGTGTACAATGGCCAGAAGTTCCTTGTTGTGGATAGGGTATCAACACTTTCCATCTGTCAACTTTTGTGATTCATAAGCTATGGGCAGGAAGTTACCATCATTATTTTTGATTTGTAGTACTCCCCCAATGGATGCATCTGAGGCATTGGTTTTCATTTGGTATTCCCCATCATGTTTGGGGTATTGCAGGATAGAAGCTGTTGTGAGCTTCTCCTTGAGGGGTCTAAAACAGAGGTCACATTGGGGGGTCCATATAAACTTGGATTTGGCGCCTGTTATGGCAGATAAGGGGGCAGTCAAAACGCCACAGTCAGGTATGAAGCAGCGTACATAGGCCACCATCCCCAAGAAGGTGCGGAGTTCCAACTTATCCTTGGGTGGCAGCATCTTGCATATGGCCTGTATCTTTTGACTGTTGGGTTTGATGCCGTCCTTTGAGACTATTTGTCCCAGGAAGAGTAGTTGCTCACAGAAGAACTGGCACTTGGAGGGCTTGGCCAGCAGTTTGTGTTGTGCCCGGTAGCAAAGACTTCCTCTAGGTCTTTGTGGTACTGTTCCACTGAGGGGCTGTAGACAATGATGTTGTCTAGGTAGACTAGGGCATGTTTGCCTATGTGTGGAGAGAACACTTTGTTCATGAAGGTCACAAAGGTGGAAGAGGTGTTAGTCATGCCAAAGTTGAGCACCACACATTTGTATGAGCTGTATTTGGTGTGGAAGGCTGTTTTGGGGATTTCTTCCTCCTTAATAAAAATCTGGTTATAGCCTGCAGCCGTATTAATCTTGGAGAAGATTGTGGCTCCTCCCAAGGTGTCAAAGAGATTGTCAATCAGTGGTAATGGATAAAAATTCTTGATGGTAACTTTGTTTAGGGCTTGGTAGTCTGTGACCAGATGTAAGGTACTGTCCTTCTTGGCCACAAAGAATACGGCAGCCCCAAAAGGAGACTGCAAGGGGCAGATAAGTCCTTTCTCCAACGCTTCCTTGAGGTAGGCACATAGGTTGTTGTCTTTGTTTGGGGCCAACCTGTAGCTAGGATGCGCTTTGGGTACAGCTCCTTTGAGTTGGATGGAGTGTTGAATGTGTTTCTCTGGGGGAAACCCAGCTAGAGCTTCCTTGAAGATTTCTGGATGGCAGGCCACAATTTTGCAATCCTGAGGCGTGAAGGTATCCTGGTTATCCTTGAAGTGTATGATCTTGTACTGGCAGGAGTCCCAGTCAATTGCCTTCAGGTTTTCCTTCTTGTCCAGGGTCTCTGTGATGCACACAAAGACATGGTCGCATAGGAGTTGGTCCACCGAGTCAGGGTAGATCTGGTGATTGACACCTTCACACTTAATGGTCAACACTGAGGTTGCCCAGTCTACGTGTGGATTGTTCTTTTGTAACCAGTCTCTTCCAAGTACAATTTCAAACTTAGGAGAGTTGATGATGGGATCTTGGATGGTGGAGTGAAGGTTCTCAAGCATGACAGAGAAGGAGGCAGTTTCCCTTATCACAGCAATGTGGTGTTCATCAGCCAGGACCACATTTTTAATCTGCAAAGGATTAGTAGCTAGCTTGAACTTATCTACAAAGCTGCTGTTGACTAGGGTTTGGTCTTCACCCAAATCCAGGAGTGCTGAGCCTGTGTAAATGCAAAAACGGAAAGAATAGGACATCAGTTTATTGGGGTGTCTGGTAATGGTGTACAGTACCAGGTCCTGCAAGGGTACTTGTAAGATTGGGCATTGGTCCACGTCCTTGGGTTGATACTCATCATTGGGAAATTTGGGAGCTGTGTGGGGAGAGCTTGGCTTGCTTAATGCTAGCCCTGGGCTTTTCCCTCATCTTGATTGCCTTGTGTGGCAGTGATACAGAAATGAGTACAATTTGACTGGCCATTGTTTCCATTCCCATGTCTGTTTGAGCTTGTGGGTTTATGGTTGGTGTTATTCCTGTTGCTTCCAGGGGGTGGTCAAGTGGAGCGCCCGCCTGTGTGAGAATCCTTGAGTCTCTCTTGTTTTCCAGTTTGTGCCTTATGGAGGGTGTTGGATGTTTTTTTTGCTTTCTCTGCTTTGTGGTACAGGCTTTGTAGGTTGATCACTTGGTCCAGGTTCATGTGTCTCATTACATGTGACTTAAGGGCGTCATAGTACATGAGGTGTGTAGCTTGGGTGTCAAAGGCCATGTCAGATGGTGCACAAAGTTAGAGTTCCTTGTAGGCGCGGGTGAGCTGGTCCAGGTTCACGTGTCTCATTACATGTGACTTAAGGGCGTCATAGTACATGAGGTGTGTAGCTTGGGTGTCAAAGGCCATGTCAGATGGTGCACAAAGTTAGAGTTCCTTGTAGGCGCAGGTGAGCTCCTTCACAGTGCCTGTCTGGATTAGGTTCTTTACTTGGTGTATGATCATGAGCGCCATGTCCTTAAGCACAAACCTTGCCAAGAAGTCTTGATTGAAGGTACCCTAGTTCCTGTTGGTGTGTTCTTTGTGTCACTTATCACACCAGGTGCCAGCGTTGTGGGTCAGGTGGATGGATATTTCTGCAATCCAAAATTGCTGTGGGCATTCCATCTGGGTCATTTTGATCTGAGAGGACTGGATCCATGCAGCAGCATTGTTGTTGTTGGCCCCGTAAAAAGGTTCCAAGGCAGCGCTTCACAGTCTTTGGGCTACATAGGTGGGCATGGTATTTTTGTTGGTTGGTCACAGAATAGAAGAGGGAGTCTGAAAGAACCCTTGTGCAGACATGGCATTGAAGGCGGGTAGTGGAATCACTGTGTTCTGGTACAGGACAAAGCCATCATGTATCTCAGTACCAGGAGTGTACAGGGCCCAGTCCAGCGGGAGGCCAGACATAATTCTGTAAAGGATTTGTTGGCCATGGCAAGTACAGACAACAAGCAGAATTTTACAAGGTTAGGTAGGATGGATAACCTACCTGTGCTACCAATGTCATAACTGTGCTGTTTTAGCAGAGTTACAAGGGGAAAATATTTAGAAACTATATGATAGTATTTATTGAGAGATTTTGATTATATAGTCATTGTGAATCAAGGATAACAGGAACATGATTGTGTTGATCACATGGTTAGATGATGAAGGGGGTGGCTTGATCCTGGTAATGAGTCAAGCGCCAAAACAAGGTATCCACCATAAGGGATCATCATTAGTTTGTGTTGCTGGATTTGGCAATTCAAGTTGACTTTCTAGTCTGGCTTCAAGTGGCCGGGTAGTTGGATTGCAGGTCACAAACCCGCTTGCTTGGAACCTTGCTGGCAAGTTGAGCCTGCTGTTTTGATATCTCACTGTTTTATTTTTCCCTGGGTGGCCTGCTGTTGGACAGGTATGATGGGCCTCCATGCTTTTGTCCCAAATGGTTCCTTATGGAACCCACAAGCAACCTTGATGATATAAAACTGGACCTATCTTGTGATAGCCCTGTGGCTGGCCAACCGGGTTTGCACATGCTAGTTCCAATAGTCTATTGTAACCTTTGGACAGAGGCTGCAGAAACTTAACTTTGGAATATAAGTCTAGGTCTGCGCCCTTGGTTAAGGACATGGTTGCCAGCAAATCAGGTGGTGGTAATACAAAAGGAACCACAGCCTTGTCCAGAATCATAGTATGTGTGTTAAACTCAGCGTCCATATCAGCATCTGAGAGATGGGAAGGGTTTCTGCTCAGCGCATCTGCCAAGTGATTATCAGCACCCTTAATGAACTTGTAGCAAAACTTTTATCTTGTCAGATCACCATGACATCTGGATTGGCAACCCAACAATTCCCTGGGTTGACAATAATACAGAAGATCTTTATGATCAGTCCTTACTACAAACAGATGACACACTGACATGAGATGGTGGTGCCAATGTTTTAAGGATTATACCACTGCCAGCAATTCCTTATTGTAAATCATGTAGTTGTGTTCCCAAGCCTCCATCTTCTGGGATAAATACCCTACAGGTCTCTTAACCCCATTGCTAACAGTCTGTAACAACACACCAGCCACAGCATATTTAGAGGCATCTGTGGAAACCACAAAAGGAAGCTCAGGATCCACATGTCTCAAAACAGGTGACAACAACAAGAGAGCCTTGACTGCTACAAATGTAATTTCACACCCAGGTAACCAAACCAAAGTTGTCATTCTGCTAACCAAATACAAGGGGGCAGCCACTTCAGACAAGTGTGGTGTAAATTTCTTCAAGAAAAACAAGTTCCCAAGAAACTACATAGTTGGGATATTGTTACAGGAGTAGCATGCTCTCAAATCACTACTTTTTTGTCAGGAGCAATAGTGTGACTATCCTCAAAGATAATATTACCCAAAAAGATAACTTTATGCTTAAAGAATTCACACTTACTTCTCTTGATAATCAAGTTAGCCTGGAGGATACACTCTACAACTGCTGACAGATGGGCCTTATGAGTCTCCTCATCTGGAGAGAACACCACAATGTTGTCCATATACACAATGACATAAACACCCAGGAGATCTCCCAAAACTGAGTCAATTAACCGCTGAAAGCAAGCCAGAGCATTCTTCAATCCAAAAGGCATAACGCAGAACTGGAAGATAACTTTCTTAGTCCTGAATGCTGTCAACTATTACATTCCCTCTGCAATCCTAATCTGGTTGAACACATTCAATATATCAAGCTTTGAGAATACCTTTGCCTTCTCAACACACCAAGAAATTTTTTGCCTCAGGGGGTAAAGGGTAGGGGTCAGGAATAGTAATCTTATTCAAATTCCTGTAGTCAACACAAGGTCAAAGAGAACCATCAGATTTTTGAACAAACAGCAATGGAGAGCAAATTAACAAAGCTTTCTTAAAGATGTAACCTTTTGCCAACATGTCCCAAGTCCACTCCTCCAAATATGTGTCTTCCTTCAAGGTCAAAGGGTAAATAGGAGACAAAATACAAATCAGATCAACAGTGACTTTAAAGTCAAAGCTGAACTGAGTATGCTTAGGAAGGACCTTGCCCCTAGTGGCATCAAATGCCGCAGACCAGGATTGAAGGCATGCTATTAAATCCAAACTAACAGGTGCAGAAACAGGGATATCTTGATTATCTGAGAAGACTGCTCTAATTCTGATATACCCAACAACAGAATATGGATGGATATGCCTTAAGAGTGGTCCACTTGCAGCTCATTTTCTTTTAGCAGGGTTGATACATTATGGTCCCGCCACCAGCCTACTCCTAAGATAATAGGATACATAAGAGTAGGGCATATGGAGAACCTTGCGGTAAAAGATTGACCTGTAACTACAAATGTCACTGGCTTCTTAAGCTGGAAAAGAGGAAACATTTGACAGTTTCCACACCCTAACCAGCATTCCAGGGTGATACTTGAGTTGTAGCAAGTCTGCAGTCTCAACACTCATGAAGTTCTTGGAAGCACTTGTATCCAACAGAATAGCTGGCCAACAGATTGTTTGACCATTATTGATGCTGACATAAAACAAAAATTAACCAGAAGTAGATTTATTTGCTGCAAATGTTGCAAACTCAGCAGGATCCTGCTTCTCTTCAGTGGTAAATACAGCTGCTAAGAAGGCAGGGTGCTCCTGAAAATAACGCTCAATCATTTCTTGGATGGTAACAGGAAGGACGGGATGATCATAATCAATAGGAACAAGAGGCAACTCTTTGGACTTGACTACCAAAGACTTTGCGGGCACAACGTGCTGGAGCATAGCCAATGAACTCTTGGGGACAGCCACTACTGGCGCTTCATTTACCTTGGCAGGTTTTTTCAAGATAGCCAATTGCAACTGAGAAGAAACATGAGGGGAACAATCCTGACTCTGGCAAGAGGAAACCACTGCGGAACAAGTCCCAGAAAACCAGGAGCAAGCAGCAGGTTTGGCTTTGATTTCCATTGCACCTTGCTTGGAAGTCAACAGATTTGAGACCAGAGAAAGAATTTGGCTTACCAGGGCCTCAGTTGTGGTTAACAGGAAATCCCAAACCGCCAAATTCTGGGTAATCTGGTCAACTGCTAACCACAATGCTGAGAGTTTATTCACTTTGGGAACATCAATTGTACAGCAGTAGGCAAGTAACTGAGGAAGGAATATTGAGAGTGGAGTACCCTGTTGGAAGGTGTACAACTTACAATATACTTTGATCTTCTCAATAGATGCACACAAATTTTTAACAAAGGGTACAAAGATGCACTTTCTGTCAAACACGTGGATTGCACTCCACCGCAGATAACAACCATTTGCAAGCATCCTCAGAGACCTTTGTTATCACATGGTAAACTTGGGATGTGTGGCTAAGGCTTGAACTGGAATAGAATGATAAAGCTGCCAAAACTTCACACAAAATTTCATCAGTGGGTGGAGCAGAAAAATAATCTGGGCGCCAAAATGACATGGCGTGGCAGAAATAGGAAACAGAAGATCCAGTCTCAACAACTGCAACCAGAGAGGGAAACCACAAATTAAAGAAAATTCCAAACCAAAAACTCAGAAAAGAACTGATAAAAATAAACATGGTAAATTCAGATATCTCAACAGAACAGGAGAAAAGAAGCACAAATTCATGACAAACTGCTTCCAAAAGCTCAGACGTTAAAGAGTTGAGTAATGTGACGGAAATTGTGGGATGGTAAGAAGCCATTTCTAAGTGGTGAGGAATTACCACCCAAATCCACATATAGTTAATGATTAACCACCAACATGGCTTCAGATACTGTTTTTTAAAATTTCCAATGGAGATACTAGGATTAAGTAAAACAATTAATCCTAACCAAAGTAGCACAAGATAAATAGCCTGTGAAAGCATCAGAGTGTCTTCAGAATAAAATTCAGGACATTGAGATGCAACACAATTTTCAGTTTAAAAGACAGGGGGTACAACTCCAAGATTGGCAGGCATGAAATTAACATTGGGCAGTGCCAACAACAAAGTTCCAACTGCAGGGCCCCATCTTCCAGTAATGATTTGGCTGATAATCAGATTGTAGGGAATGTAGCGCAACAATCCAACTATAGGATGCATTTTAAAAATGTAAGTTAGAAAAAGGGATATATGATTTTTATTGAGTAAATTTTTGGGAGGACTCAACTCTTAAGAGTTGAAACAGTGAAAATTATTCAATATATATCAAAAATTGACTAAGCAATACCGCCTGGATCCTGAGCTCCTATTCCTTCTACATTGTTAAGTGAGTATCTGGTCCAGGTTGTAAAGAACTCTTGGGTGACAAATTTCTGATGACCATGCTGATAAATAAGCTCATATCTGGTGACCCTTAAATTATGTCAATTTATCAACATCAACTTACAGGGGGGAATTGGATTCAACTGGAAAACTGGAGCAGCTGTAACCCATTTGCAATCAACCATTTGATTCAAGTCCTTTAAATCAGTCAGTTTTATTAAAGGTTTTATGGCTTTCTGAGCTTTTCTACTCAGCTGAATAATCCCCAGAATTATGGAACTTACTGTGACAGAGCGTGTTCTCCAAGTTAAACTCCAAGTAGGCAGGGTTGGGCAGGTATTTGGTAAAATGCACAGGTCTAAAGGGGGCTCCAGGGGGACAGTATAGGGCCTGAGGTGGGTTGGCAGGTTGGTCTCTAGAGGGGGCAGTTTTCTATTTGTCTACTTGGCTGGAGTTGAGATGAAAGATAACTGAGACTAGATAAGGTAGGTTTTTTTTGAGCCAAAGGTTTATTAAACTTTATTATAGAAAATGACAATAGGGTCATCCTCATATCACTGTGGTTCTTATACCAGGTGATGTTGCTTCCTTTTTGCGGACTTCAGGCCCGTGGACAGTTTGCTTGCAGGACATGGATCTTGGCTTTTGGTCTTGAGGGCAGTGGATCCTGGTTCTGTATGCTCTGGTGAATAGAAGTGGTGATGCCTTGTTACGCTGCTTCTGTTCACCATATCACCTGAGCAGGCCAATTGCATTACCCATTCTGGACTGGAGACTGGTGGCAGCTGGTGATCATTGACAGGGATAGCAGTAGGCCTCGTTTTAACATCCTTTAGGCAAGCTACAACTTCTGTGTAGGTCTGGGTCTTTGGCGGCACAAGGTTGGCAGTAATCTGGTGACCATTTGGGTAATCATCCTTAAGAAGCTGGCAGGTCTCGGAGTAATTCCACAACTCAGGTTTGCAACTCAGTGAGTTGGCAGGTCTCATTCTTTCTGGGTGACTTGATTTATCTTTGGGGGGTCAAGGTTCAATTTTGGGGTTTCCAATGTTGATATTGAACTTCCAGTCTCAATACTTGACAGGCTGACAGGTTCCTGTTCCTCCTGGTTGGGACAAGACATCTCTGGCAGCCCAGGGTTTGGCCCAACTGGCAGCCTGGCAGGCTCCCGTCTACCCTGGTCAAAACAAGGTATTTTGTTGCAATTGAACCAATTAGAGCTCAGTATTTGATTGGGGAAGACAACAGTCCAATAGAAAGGACAGGAATGAATAGAATAAGGTGTTGTCTATTGTAGAATATCAGATTAATATACTATATGGGGAAAGCCACAAGGTCACAGGGGGTGGCATAGTGGTGTGTTCCATGTAAGGTTCCAAGCTGAGGAATAACTTGTGCGGGAATCAGCAGGTCAAATTGGCAACGCTCCTAATTAATAGAAAGTGCCTGCAATTTGATACTACAATCAGATTGGTTCATGCTATTAAATATGTCAAGGGGCAACTCAGCAAGCGCCCCCTGTGTATTGTAAGATACGTTGGCAGACAAGGAGGAAAACTTGGTTGCAACAATTTCCTGGAGGCTGGGGTCCAATTCCCAGGTTTTCAATACAAGTATTAAAATTTGTAAACATGACATCTGTCATCATTGCTCATTTAGGGCTTGTAGCTGTTATCAAGACCATTTTTCATCTTCTGAAAAATACTGGCAACTACTACATCTTGGCAATACACAATGGAATATACATGTGACACTTTCTCAGCAGTGTTGTTGTTCACTTTCTAGTACTGAATGCTTTTGTAGTCTTCCTAGACAGGTTTGATACTCTAGAGTTATACTGCCCTTTCTGCCAGTCTGGTGGCTCTGCGTTTGTTGCTGTGTCTGACTGGCTTATGTATCACTTCTTGACTCCAAGATGCTTCTTTTGTCAGCCTCTTAGACAATAACTACTCATTTTGTTGACTCATAAGGATGTTCTTGCCCACAGTGGAATATATCTGTTGTTAATCTATTGTTGGGTTTTTTTTCATATTACTACATTGGTTTCCAAAGATGTGGCAACAAGTAAAATTGAGTCATCTGTAAGAAAAATGAACTTAGCTGCAAATGAAAACAACTCATCTCAGAATGAAATAAAAGGTAACAAAATCTAGTGTTAATCAATGTAAATTCATTGGATTTATATTTTGTTCTGCACTGAGTTGAGTTGATTTTGCTTACAGATGTCTCAATTTTTCTTATTGCTACAGCTTTGAAAACTACTTTAGAAGGAGACCCAAATATATTATTAATTGATATAAAACTATTAATTTTTAATTTAATTCTGAGCCAAGTTGGTTTTGTTCTTAGTTGAGTGAATTTTGCTTTAGGATGAATTAATTTTGTTTGTCCTTGCAGTTTTAAAAACTACTGTAACTCTAAAATAATTTCTGGTCTGCTAACAAAAGAATAAAAATCAAAGAATGCCAAAAATTAAAAAAACCTATCATGAAATTCAGCAATAATTTGAAAAACACTTTTATTGAATCTGTAAAGTTTTTATTTCCAACTGTTACTTTTTATTTTTGGCTTATTTTAAGGTTCCATAATTTTTAATTTCGCTGATTCAAAATGTTGTTTTGATTTAGGATTTATATTTGATGTAGTGCAACCAATGGAGTCCTACTTGTTGTGATATTTAACATTATTACAGTAAATAATATAAAGTTGTTTTAAGTTAGATTATTGTTTCAAGTTGGATCGTAGTAGGGTTCTATAACTTTAATTACATCTATCCAAAAAGAAAGCTAAAGATTATATTTGATTTTATGTTTTGTGATGAAAATTGTGAAGCTTATTACTAAGCCATGAATAGAAGTAATGTATAGATGACAATTACATTCTAAATCCAACAAGTTTAATATGCAAAAAATGACTAGTGACAAAAGTAAATTTGATAGAAAAAAGAAGCTTGAAACGTGTATTTTATCAGCAACTTTTATATTTAAAACATTTTGATTGTGAACTTGGAAATAATAAGTAGCATTATATACATCTACTTGAACAAATTTGTAAATTTTTAAAAAATAGCTATATATACAAGATATATTTTAGCTTTTGGATGTTTTAACGTAACAGACCTGCTGCTATAAATGAAAAGCTCTATTAAACATCAAGTAATAAAATTTGCTTATTAAAGTTAAATTTTAATCAATGTAGATTAGTTTAATGTTATAATAAAAATGTAGATGCTTTATTGGTTGCAAAAGACTGGAAATAATATTTAAAAATTTAAAGAGAGGCACAGAGAAAAATATGGCCAATGACTTCGAGTATTATCATGGAAAATTTAGTGAACCAGTGTGATGCTAAGTATTAATTTTGAAAGAAAAAAAGAAACTTTTTATTAAATGACAATGGCTTCGGTCTATTTTTAGCCTACTCTATCACGAGCCCACGATTGAACATCGCGCCTTACCGAGTATTACCCGTACTTCAGGCGGTGAGCAACGTGTCTCTAAAAAGGGGGAGCACCCTTTGAGACTTATACCCGAAGATGTCTACCCTTACTAATACTATCGTCGACAGAAAAAAAAATGAGGTCGAAAATAGCTTGAAGCCCCAATTATCAAGAAGAGTAGCTGGGTTTATATACTCAAGCCTAATATTCGTCCTCTTTCGACTTGTGGTATTTACAAATCATTCAACCGCTTGGGCGCACTTTCAAATTTAGATGTCATAATTGATTTTTTTGCAAATTAATATATATAAAAGCGACGCTGTCTGTCTACAATATCAATTCGATTGAGCTCAAGCAAAAATAGATTGAATTAAATCAACTTTTCCATAATATTTACAATTAAAATCATTGGGCAAGCCAAAAGCTTGATTTGATTCATCCTTACATACAATACCTTTGGGGAAAATTGTTGAATCTTACATGTAATCTCTTACATGTATCTTTGAAAGCCTGAAGTTTGAAGTTGGTGAAGTGTAGCCTAAGTTATATTGAAGTGAGAATATAGGTCACTCAAACCTTATAAATTTATATTTCACTCTTTAACTTTTAAATAAGTGGTTCAACCATTGCAACTATATCAAAGAGGCTTATATGTATATATTATCTAGCTACAAAAATTTGTGGATTAAAATTGGAAGATGAGTAAAAAATTAAAATAATTTTATATGATTAGATGATTAAACTCTTTGCTGAGGCTTGACTTGCTTGAGAAAAGAGAGCTAGATCAATTTAATAGGATAGACTCAAATCATAAATATAATTATCAATTTAAGTAACAGATTGTTTTGTAGCAATGAACTGCAAAAACCCAAAACAAAGAGCAAGAATAGTAGGATGAGTTAAATTGATAACAAATTGCTGGCTTAAAGCTAACAGATAGCATTATCGAAGTCTGAGATTGACTGAGATAACAATATCATAATTAGCTTGTATATTCCAATTTTATTTATTCTGACCTACAATAATATACTACTCATCTCAGATGCAATACCTCATCCAAGTGGCTGAATATTGTTATAAAGCTAACGTATGCATCACCTTATCCTAGTGGCTGCAGATTGTTTTTAAAGTTAGTCCTTCTTACCATTACATTATCCTAATAATGTTATCAGGAGAGTGAAATATTAAAATAATGATAAGACTCAATAAAATAGCTTTCATAAATTTTATATCATCTAGATAAAAATTTCAGATAATTCTGATCAATATGCTACTAAATATATTGGCTCAAGCTTTTCTAGATGCTGAGATACAGAGTGAAAGGCTGAGATTGAGCTTGTATCATAATCAAAGGCTCAGACTCAATTTGATACATATAAACTCACCTTTAATACACACTAAAAAACAAAAACAAAAACAAAATTATCTCTTTGAATACTTATTTAACTTTTATATATATAGATTATTTTAAAGCTGAAATTACCTCTATGCTTTAGTACACTATAGAAAATCATACTCTAAATTCATAACCTAAGCGTAAAAAAGTGGGATTGTCAAATCCTTGGTCCAAATTTCTAGTCACTTTTGCAGGCAACTCAGATGAGTGAAAATTAAAATATTTATTAAAATCAACCATTTAATTTGATTTTTTTGAGTGATTTAAATTGGCAAATTTTGAATCTCTTGAGCAGATAACTCAACTAACAAAAGACAAAACACAACAAACAAATGCAGGATACATGAATCAGAAATGCGGGATTCTAATGTAAAATTTGAGATTTCCTGTATTTCAAACAAATCATAGACATCATGTAAAACTTAATGAATCTGAAATTGTGGGATTGTCAAATCCAAGAACCAAGTTTCAAATCATAATTGCAAGGAATTTGAAATAAATATAATTTATGGGTGTCTCAAAAAGGATACCAAAGGATCTAGAGTGGATTTATGCTGATTCTTTTAGGAATCATAGGCATTCTCAAAATCACCCTATTCCATTTTAGGACGGCTAAAATTTAGATCATAATATTCACAAAATTAACATATATAACAATAAAATTGACTAAAATATACATTCCTCTTCTTGAGTTTAAAATTTTAATAAAAATTTATTATGTCTTCTTGTAATAAAAACCAAGTCAACAAGCTGTTCCCTGGCCTTGACAAAATCATGCAGGGCTACACTGGGTCTCTTAACAGTGAAGCCTCTGTCTATGGCCACTCCTAACCCGCAGGCCCCTCCACAAGCCCCATCCAGGAGTCTGTTCTTTCTCCTGCAACTTCCAGCATGGCCCTGTTTGCCCACCATGCACAGGCAGCTGCCAACCCAAATCCCTTATCAGCACTGGCATCTGGAACCAGCCATTTTAGCCATGGGGTCACCCAGAGAGCCCAGGACCCCAAAACAGCCAATAAGATGGCATTGACCAGTTCCCAAGATGAACACATCCCTCCCCCAGCCAATCAGCCTGCAAGACACAGAAGAAAACTAATCACTCCAGAGATTGTTCTTGAAATGGTTGAAAAGCGAGGGAAGCTTATGTCCCTTGGGAAAATTGCAGCTGCAATGGGTTTTGCAAAGTCCACTGTGGCTGCAACCCTGCAAGCCCACACCAACTGTGGCCCCCCTACCAAGAAGACCTCAACTGGTGCCCGTACTTTGACCAAAGGTGACATAGCCTATCCCCTTATGATGGCCATTATAGAACGTGACCCGCAGATGCCCCTGATCCTGGTACATCTCCAGTTGGGACTCCACGGCATCTTCACCAACAAAAGAACGGTGAATTTGTGGATGCACAGAGTTGTGGTTGCTGCTAGAATCTTGTCCAATCAAGTTCTCAGTGGCCCTGTTTTGGTGGACACTGACCCCTACAATTCAACTATTATTAATTTTATCAAAGGAAGGGTAATGAGGGCCTGTAAGACGTAACCTTCCTGTTGTATGCTAAGATATCTGCAAGTATCCAAGATTTTGGAGAGAAGTGTATCCAGTCTGACGTGTACAAGCATGGCCCAATATTGTATTGGTTTGTTGGGGTTTTATTGGCAGTTTCCCCATTGGGCGTCAATTATTACTTAGCAATATTGAACACTGTAGATGGGTATGCCTACCAGACAGAGCTCAAGGCCATGCTGTAGGAGTGGGCCACACAAAACACCGTGCACACAGTTGTACTGAGTGCAGAGATGGAGCACGGGAATGGGCCACCCAAGAAATCAGGACTGCAGGCATACCTGCTGATCCTACCCCATCAACTACACCAACATGCATCTTGCAGATGTATGTCTCTACAATTTTGGTTCTGCCCTCAGGCGCCTAAAGCCTGCCACCTACAACAAAATATGCACCCAAATTGATAAGGGGTATGAGCTTTTCCCTACTGCGTCCATCCAGGACTTATTTGATCTCATCATCTTCTATGCAAGTGATAGTGATAAGTCCAGAAAGGATCCCTGTCTCCCCCCATGCCAGTCCATCTGTTTTGTCAATCCAGTATATGTGACAAAAGAAGAATTCAAGCAATCAGCTCTTGCTGCCCCTTCCCAGTCAACAAACCCTGCCTCCCAAACCACCACCTATTCCCTCCCCACTATCTCTGATGCCGCCTCTTTCACAGGCGCAGATGAAGGCAATGCTCATTCTGCTCATTCCCTCCCCTTCCCGTCCTTTTATTAGCAAATAAATCTTTTCTTTGTGACAACTTATTAAAATTGATATCTCTCTTTCAATTCATAATTAATAATATTTTCTTTTTACATTATCAACATTTTCCATAATTAATACAATTTTGTACATTTTACAAATAGCTTAAAATTATGAGCATACATATTTTTCATCATCATTAATAAATTAAAGACAATAAACGTAAATATTGGATTAGAATATTGCAATTAAACATCAACTATTGATATTTAGAAATTATGTGCATAACTCAAAGCATTTTGTTTAATAAATGTCACTATAAACTAGGCCTTTTTCATTGTAATTTATCTAAATGGACTGTGTTTATATTAGAGAGCCATTAAACACTTAGTACAAATATTGTTACATAGTGCATTTTACAGCCTGTATATTTACCTATTGGTAATAATTCTGTAAACTTTTCAGTCAGATTTTTTGAGTAATAATAATGTAATGTGTTAATAAATTACAGTTTACTGTCATTAATTGGTTGGTTTTCTTTGCTGTGGCAATTGTGCATTTTCTGGTATTTACGCACTAGTATCCAATTGGTTGGCTTCACATCCAATCACACAGGCAATAAGAAAACAAGCCGCTACCCTGACCACATTCAGTCTTGGGGTGGTGGCTTGTTTTCTTATTGCCTGTGTGATTGGATGTGAAGCCAACCAATTGGATACTAGTGTGTAAATATCAGAAAATGCACAATTGCCACAGCAAAGAAAACCAACCAATTAATGACAGTAAACTGTAATTTATTAACACATTACATTATTATTACTCACAAAATCTGACTGAAAAGTTTACAGAATTATTACCAATAGGTAAATATACAGGCTGTAAAAATGTACTATGTAACAATATTTGTACTAAGTGTTTAATGGCTCTCTAATATAAACACAGTCCATTTAGATAAATTACGATGAAAAAGGCCGAGTTTATAGTGAAATTTATTAAACAAAATGCTTTGAGTTATGCACATAATATCAAAATATCAATAGTTGACGTCTAATTGCAATATTCTAATCCATTATTTATTTTATTGTCTTTAATTTATTAATGATGATGAAAAATATGTATGCGTTGAAGATAGTACTATAAAAACCAGTTTTTTGATGGAATTCAAACAATATGTCAACAATCTATACAGTAATTTTAAAGGCTATGGCAACAAGCAAAAATAATTCAGATTTAAACAAAATCCAAGTTGCGCAAGATTTAGGATTCAATTAATTTAAATATTTTTGGTTAATAAATGAACTGTCAAACCAAAAACAAAGTTTCATTAACCCATTATACAAAATTAAAGCAAACATCAAGTGGTGTAGTTCAAACCACAAACAAAATTAACTGACACAACAAGTGAAATGGATGGATGCTATTCCAGCATATATTATAATCCAAGCAGGATTCATATGAGGCACCAACAGAAGGACCAAAATGAAACAAAATTTGAGCAATCTAGAAGCAAGATTCCACAAGCACAAAACAAAATGAACTCACACAATATGTGTAGTATGAGCAGCCTAAAATAGAAAACTATCAATTTAACAGCCAATCAATAGCTATTCAATTTAGGAACAGAGGCATTTTATCCATTTTCATGGCTCCAGATTTGTATGAAAAGGTTTTGAGAACCTTCCAAATATGAACTTGAGATTACAATAAAAATAAATCATTAATTTTTAAAATTTCTACTTTTAGGGATTTTATCCTAGGTTTTTTACAATGGTTTTTACTAGCAACATCTTCAACAGCACAAGCAGCCAAGCCAGCAGCAGCCAAGCTAGCTTCAATGGAGGCAAGGCTCAGAATGTGGAGACACCTGTTTACACCCAAGCCTTTGAGGTGGGTAACAAGGAAGCTGACCTGTTACTGTCCCCTGACCCATATGGCTTTATCGTGAGAGTCACTTAGCGTCTAGCTCTGCCCTTGCTCCCACACCCACCCCTGCACAAGCTGCCTGTCAACCAACCAATCAGGATGGTAACCTTGATTTGGAACAACTTCCCGCCACTGCACAACCTGCCCCCCCTCAGCCAATCAGGCTTCTGCTCCCGCCGCCCAGCGCCCCAAATGCAGAATAATCACTGCCCAAATTCTTCAGTAAATTGTGGCACTCAACCTGCAGTGTCTGTCCTGGGATCAGATAGCCAGCCAATTACAATTCACCCGGGCTACTTTCATGTGGGAGTTCAACAACCTGATGAATAAAGGGAATCTGATTGGGACA
This sequence comes from Entomophthora muscae, assembly GCA_014839935.2. Classification (NCBI taxonomy): domain Eukaryota; kingdom Fungi; phylum Entomophthoromycota; class Entomophthoromycetes; order Entomophthorales; family Entomophthoraceae; genus Entomophthora; species Entomophthora muscae. Next base: position 250,427 of record QTSX02002888.1, on the reverse strand, counting down.
GCCAAGAAGCCAAAGAAGGCCACAGAGTCCCAGATCAATGAGGCATACCCAATAATGCTTGACCTCCTCCAGCGGGACCCTAGGCTTCCCTTGACCCAGGTCTGGAAGCAACTTGCACACCATAACATATGGGTGTCTGAGCGCATGGTGCAGCACTGGATGTATGGCAAAGTGGCTTCAATTAGGGTTCTTACAAATTTTGCCAGCAATCAATGGGATGGCGCTGAGGATATCCCATATGACACTCAATTGAATCAACCCTGGTCAGATGCTTGACAAGTCTAACAGATGACATCATGTTTGTCTTGTACTACAAGTTATCAATTGCATTTGACAATTTTGGTGAGCAAGGAAAAGCCGCCACCAAGAATGGAAGGAAGAAGGTCAAGAAGGGGACATTCATTGGTGCATTTCTGGCTGTTTCAGCCAAGGGTTTTGTCTACTATTGGACAAACCCTGATTTCATTGATGGGTACTCATACGGCCACATCCTTGGTGGATTGCTCGACTCCTGGGATGGCTCAAATTCCAAATACCGGGTTTTCTTGAGCCACCAGATAGAGGGTAGCTCCACTGCCCTCAAGGCCTTCCAGGAACGCAAGCACCAGGCCTCTGTGTACCCAGCTGGTCACGCCATTGTCCATCTGGAAGATGTTGTGTTCTTTAATATTGGAGATACACTCCAGGAGCGCCGCCCTCAGGCTTTCAACAACCTCTATCTTGGGGTCCTTGATCACAATTTTTTCTTTGGTCACCAAATGGTGGCTGACTTGTTTGCATAAATGGTTTTCCATGTGAACATGGGCAACCAACCACGCAAGGATAAGCATCTCCCACCCTGTGCCATAGCCACCTACTAGCCCATCCAGCCAATGACTGATGAGGAGTACAATGAGCAGTATATGGCAGCCATCACGTACAATCCTCCTGCCTTCACCCCCGCCACCAACACCCCCCACCCGCAAACCCAACCCATCCAATCCCAGACCCCCCAGGCCAGCACCACCTCTATGTCTTCCTTCCTGCGCCATTCTGCCTACTAGGCATCACTCTTCCCTGCCTCAATAAACCCCCTGGTCCCAAAAAATTTCTATTTATATTATCTTTATTTTGAATTTCAATTGTTTGTGTTCTCTTTGTTTATAGTTGGCTATATTCTTTATGTTCAGCTTATTTCTATAAAATCACATATATACTATGTTGTGTATCTAGATCCTTAACACAGTTATTTTTAGCACCCTTACACTGCCCTTGTAAAAATATTAACAACAATTTGGTGATCAACTGAATTAAAAATTAGAAAATTATAGTGTTAACTGTTTTTATATAAAGTTGTTACTGATCCAAATTCAAAACCTTAATGATAAACTTTAAGCCAATCAGGAGCCAAGTGATAAAGTGATTGTTGTGACATAAAGGGTCATTCAATAATTCTTTGATGCATGTGCACTAATTAATATGATTGGCTGGATGTTTTGCCATTGTACACCATTGCCGCTATGGCAAGTTGTTGATGGACTAGTGCCCAATCAGCTGCTGGGTTAGCACTAGTCCATCAGCAACTTGCCATAGCGGCAATGGTGTACAATGGCAAAACATCCAGCCAATCATATTAATTAGTGCACATGCATCAAAGAATTATTGAATGACCCTTTATGTCACAACAATCACTTTATCACTTGGCTCCTGATTGGCTTAAAGTTTATCATTAAGGTTTTGAATTTTAATCAGTAACAAATTTATCTAAAAACAGTTAACACTATAATTTTCTAATTCAAATTTGGCTGATCATCAAATTGTTGTTAATGTTTTCACAAGGGGCTATGTCAAGCGCCAAAAATAATATGGTAATAAAGGAAACAATGCCAACACAAAGCAAATGACATATATCAAGATGAGTGTAAAACATATACACAATGGGTAAAAAGATGGGATAATGTAGTAAATGGGAAAATAAAAAGGAATAAACAAAGAGGCAACAGTATCAAAATAATACAGAATTTATTGAGGCAAAAGCTATAAAAACATATGGAAAGGTTAGTAAAAAAATCAATGAGAGAATTGGAAAAGCTTCTGAAGGACCTTAACTTGGTGATTGCCAAAGTAAAGGACATTGACTGCAAGGTCAAAGCCAAAGTGAAGTCTGCCGTCCTCACTGGGGATAAAATTGACAAGGTGTCTGCAAAGGCATTAATGTCAAAAATGCCAGACACCCCAGAAAAGACAATTGAGAGCTTACTAAATATTCAAAAAACTGTGGTTGAGGGCCTCCAGTTCAAGGCATACAATCTTTTTGCGCCGTCTGTCTGGGTCAATGACCCAGAAATGTATGCCCACCTCAAACCTGCCAAGAATGCCAGGGCAGAGGATACCAAATTGCCTGCACAACTGCTTGCGCCAAGAATGGCAAAGCTGGCTGAAGCTGCCGGCAAGGAAGAAACCCAAGAAGGTAACCTAAAAAATTATAATTAATAAAAATTCTTAAATACTTACCTTTTTTTAGAAGATGTTGATGGTGAACTCCTCCAGGTCCTGGTCCCTTTTGTCCCCCCCACTTTCTATGCCAACTATGCTAATCATGTGGCAAGGCAGCTTTTCCTGTCCCCCCCTGTCTTTTGGAAGCTTGAAGACAGGATCCATGGTACATTCCCAATGTCCAGGGAGGCATTGGATGGGATTTTGCATGGTGAGGGGGCATCTGAGTGGGCAGTTACTGCCTACAAGGATGCCCAACTGGTCTGCCTGGACCCGGTTAACCTCGGTGGAGCTTACTATGTAAACTTCATTGAGCTTGTTTGGGACGTCCTGGCAACACTCCCATTCAAGAATATACCAGAGATGGGCTGGGCTCATGCGGCTGCTTGCTTCTGCTTGCTTCTGCTTCCTGGTGGAGCATACCATATCTCACCTGTTAGAGAACTTTGGGCGCGCAGTGTCAAAATTGGCTGTTGCAGACGCAACAGCCGTAAAGAAGACAAAAATCCTCCTGGCAGACTTTGGGCTGGCCTGGAGTGCCAACAAGACAGGGGTCCCTGCAGCTATGGAGCTGACCTTTGCCAAAACCAAGCATGAGAAGAAGATTAGCGCTGTATACAACAAATTGTGCGAGTTTACAGAAGCCTTTGCTGGACAAAGACTTCACCTTGTTGTTTACCTTGGGTATATTTTCTTCTTTGGGATAAGCGCCAGTGTAGAGGACCTAGACAGGGTCCTTCTTGGGGTCAACAAGGCCAGGCTCTCACTGGACAGGAAGAAGGTCCCCCTGGGTATGACTCAGTGGATCACGTCATCCAGGACACCCTGGTCCTGGCTGGCATCTTCGGGTTTGCAGCCCCGCCAGAAAAGCTGCTCCTCCATTCCCACCTCACCATCCTTCCTTTTACCAGCAGGCGCAAATAATTTAATACGGGTGTATCCACCATCCAAGGTGTGGCAGTGGAGGATTGCGCCATCTCCATTGCAGGGTGGGTACATACCGCCAAACCCATTACAGGCGCACTTAATTTTATCTCTATATCAATAAATATATTTATACTCTACTATATTTTTATATTATAAATAATTTTTCAAATATTATTTTAGCAAACAAGATTTGCAAAATATATTGCAGAAATGGGTTTCATAAAAGTATAAAATAATACGGCAATAAAATAAATTTCAACCTTACAATTTACTTTTAATTTTTATAAGGCTATTTTATATTTATTTGACAAAAGTGATATAAATATATTTGCGTAATCCAGTATCAAGCATTTGGGATAACCTCAGATGATATATTAAATAATATATAATAAAATAAATAAATTACTTACATCTATTGATGGTCCTTCTGAATGTGATTGCAGGCGTGGAACCATCTAAATATAAAATGATAATCAATAAATCTTGAATAGTAAATTAGAGAATATAAAAAAAGTTGGACATACTAAGCCTTTAATTGATTGGCTGTTTGGCTAGGCACGCAGGGATGAACAAATCAGCATGGCCATAGAATTTGACCACGGTCTCAGCTGGGAGGGTATGGATCCCAGCCTGCAGCAAATCAAACAGGTCCTTGGTCCCTGTTGAGGTTCCTCTCTTGACAACTCGCTTGAGCCACCCAAAGACTTCCTCAATGGGATTTAGGAAGGGCAAATAGGCAGGGAGGAAGAGAAGGAGCAAGTTTGCCGTGGCCAATTGCTGGGGGCCCACTGCAATGCTGGTGTCAATTGATGGAAATTCTTCAAGAATATCTGCCACCTTGTGGAGACCAACATTGTCCAATACAATTACGTTGGTGAAGCCCAGGCTTGTGCGCCTCAGGTGCTCCTGGACCAATTAGAGAAATGATAGGAAGGTCCAGCTATTGTAGGAGCCTAGTATCATTTGGTACAGCTCAACCCCCTTTGAACTAAGGAGAGCCACCATTGAGTATGCTGTGGCGCGGACTGCAGCATGCCAAGCCATCCTGTCATTGGAGCCTTTGGGGACATACCCATACTCATTGCGCATCAATGAGGCAAATGCTGATTTGTCAATATAATAGAATTTCACTGTCCCCTTGGCTTTGAGAGCAGTGTACGCCACAGCGTAATTTTTCCGGGTTTGATATTGGCTGGGCTGTTCCAATTGTAGGGGGATACCCCAAGATTTTTCCAGGAAAAGCACATTCCCTTGACCAAATGATAATAGAAGGAAATTGATGCCTCAATCCCAAAAGCGGACTTTACATGTCCTGTATATTTTCCAGTTCAAGATAGCAGTCTCAGATGATCCACTAGCAGATTGCCCATTTGTGCTCCTTGGTGAGCATGGTTGAAACACGCAAGGATTTCTCCGCAGCAAGGACTCAGCCAGTATCAATGAACTTGTTGAAGGTCTTTGAGGTGTACTTGGGATCCACCCCAACAAGAGCTGCAGTTGCCTTGTAATCACCAGATTCCTGCATGAGCCAGAGAAGGATGATGTACTTAATGTCAGGAATGCGCTTGTGAGCGGGCTTTTTAGCGGTGGGGATTGGCTTGTTGGCGTTGGGCACAACACAGGGCATGGGCACCTTGATGTAAAACCAGCAGCTTTCTTTAACACCAGCTGCCCCTCATCAGTTTGGTAGAACTGGGGCTCCTTGTCATCCTCCTGATTGCCATCACTGACGTAGGGCTTGTAGCTAGTATCAAGTACAGGCTTCACCTTCTCCAGCATGGCTGACAGGACCGACTCTTGCCGGTACACAACATCAAACACATCCAAAGTAAGTTCTACCTTCTTGTTTCTAACTTTTTTGGTAGTGGTAACCTTGGTGGGCTTCTGGGTCAGCTTTAGAACCTGAGGGTTTATGCTCTGCACCCTAGCAGCTTGTGCTCCTTGAAACAGCTGTGTCAGTGTAGCCTCACTATGGAACTCTCCTCTCCCGCCTCCCTCCTGAGTAGGCACTTGTGTTGTACTAAGTCTATTCTTTGACCCGCGGGGGCAACTGCAACCATGGCACACAACAGGTCAATGATAGTCTGTTGCTGTGTTCCTTCCATTTTGAGAATTTAATAAAATATTAAATAAAACTTAATTAAGTTACTCCCTATTTTTAATTTTTACTTTTGTATGTTTATGGATATTCAATTAATATTTTTTCCCACCCAATATCCCAATTTTAGATTTTTTATTTCTTAGTTTTTTTTGGTTTTACCACACCCATTTTAGAATACCCAAAATAATTTCCACCCATCTTCCCATATTTTACGCCAAATTAAGCACCCAACACAATGTTTTTAAAAATTTTGTTTCAGATCTTGTGTCTTATTTTAGATACCTTGGTATCATTCTTGATTACAACCCATTGCACAAACTGATTGAGTGATTTTGTTTACATAGTGAGTTGATATTGTGTTTTGTTTTTGGATTGAGTTTTGACACACCACGCTTGGGTGTATTTTGTCACTGATTCACATAGTAAACATATGTACACCAAAAGTCAACTCACACCATTTTTCTTGTGAATCCATGTATTTTGGATTATATTTTGAATGGTTTTGCTTTGCGTGTGAGTACTTTGTTGCTGTGTTGACCCATTTTGCCCATTAACACCAATAAACCCTGTTAGCAGAGTGTATATTTTAACCTGAGAGTTGGATTTTGTTTAAATATGAAATCATTTTGTTTAAATCTGAAGTATTTTTGCTTGTTCCCATAGCTTTTAAAACAACTGTAACTTGATCAACAAATTAGAAGCACACCTGCAAAAGGTTGTTGCAATAGAAAGAAATATTAGGGAAATAGTGACAGGAAAGCTGGGTAACCAGGGACAGCCACTGATCCAGTCAAAAGAAGATGCTCTGGATAAATTGGGAAATATTATAGATGAAAATAATAAAGAAAAATTACTTAATCTACAGGGAACAATTTTATCAAGTCTAAAGTTCAACAACGCAGCCTACAATTTGTGGTAGTTCTGACAGGGGGCCAAAGAAAACAATAAGATCAAACTAATTGAAGGAACAGAAATTCAAAAGGAAACCAACACCAATGAAGAGGAAACCAACCAAATGGAAACAGATGAAAATGAAACACAGGCAAGAAGCAGAAGCGCTTCAAGAAATACAGAAGCTTTATCAACTGAAAACCAAGAAGAAACACAAGTTGCAAGAAATATAAGAAAAATTAAGCCTAGAAAAATTAATGAAGAGCATCCAACACTCATGAAGTTTGCCGAAGTGGCGCCTGTGGCTGAGGGGGCCACAGGGGAAACAATTAGTAATTCTTTTTATGTTTTACTTATATTTATTTTAGTCATCACCTGGAATGGGGATGAGGTCACGGAAGTGGCGGCTTATACGCCAAGTTGGTTTTACGGGGGTTATCAGTCACTGGTGGCCCCTGTAAAACAAATAAATAAAAATTAAATAAATAAAATAATTCAACAGAATATGAATAATTTTTTAAATATTGAAGCTCAAGATAGGGAATATTCACCACCCATGGGGTGCTTGCCATGGATAAGGGAAGCATATGAACTAGGATCAACTATCAAAATCAAAGAAATGAATGAAATTTGCGGGGATATCAAACTGAACTTTGATGAATACATATATAAAAGCATTCAACAATTCCCCTTCACTAACATCAACAAATATGAAAAGAATTTAATAAAAACTGACTTTCAAATAGGAAATGAATATTTGAAATCCACAATTTTTAATGAAGTTTTTAAGGCACTATCAAATAAAGTCGGGGATGCAGTCCTCGTGAATAATTTTAAACCTTTATTTATTTCATTTGCCGAGGCCTGGGGGGCTGATTCAAGTCAGGTGCCCCCAGAACCCTCTTCAAGTTCAACCAAACGTCCCATATTAATAGGTTAGTACAAAAATTCAAAAAATTATGCATGTTCTTGGAAAATTATACCTTGCAAAGAACCCATGTTGTGGTATACCTGGGAATCCTCCTCCACTTCATATTAAAAACCAACGTCAAAAAGTTGGAGGATGTACCTATTCAAATGGATATTTGCCGTGTAGCCCTCAACTGCCAGAAGACACCACGGGGATACAGGACAGTCAAGCATGTCCTCTATGATTCATTTGCATTGGCAACACTATACGGATACTACGTGCCCCCCAAAAAAACTACTAGTCAATTTGCTCACCTGCCTGCCTTTTATCAAACAATCAGTAACCACTGGGGTACAGGGCTCCACCCCTCTAGCAATCACATCCAGGGTTGTCCACCACGTACAGAAGAGTACGTGGATCTAATTAGATGCATTAGCCAAAAATTTAATTTTGGGGTATAATTCCCCGGAATAATCACATCCCTTTGCGGTTAGCATCCCCCAATAAATATTTTTCCCTTGCAAATTAATTTTTTTTTACTTTTTATATTTTAATACTAAATTTTTTAATACTGAAATATGTACTATTAAAATTTTACTATAAAAATTTAAATATTAAAAATATTTAGTATCTAAAAGTTAATTTTAAAATTTTAATAATACATATTACAATATTAAAATTTTTAATGTCAAATATTTTGATATAAGAATAAATCACAATTTAATAAAAACAGTTAAATTTCAATTGCTTAAACTTTAATATTTAACTTTTACAATTTATAATTATAATTTTTCTTTTAATATTTTAATTTTAATTTTTAAATTTTAGTATTTAAATTATAATATTAATATATCTAAATATATTACAAGACATTAGTTAAAGTTGTGACCACTTCAAATATTAAAAATAAGTTAAAAATGTTTTTATTTATTAGCTTGTCAAGTACGGGTTTATTTATCACATAGATAAACATTGAGAATTGAATTTATCTGCATCATGTGGCCTGCTCCACTATTGTTCTAAACAAATGATTGTTTAGAACTTGAATTACCTTTCCCTTGTAATGTGATTTGGTAAACATATTTGATATACTTGACCTGCATCCTAAGTACTAATTAGTAAGCAATACATGAAAATCATTGGTGGTCGTGTTGTGTGGCTATAGTGGCACTGAAATAACACAGATCAGATGATGGCATGCAAGGTCCAATTTGTGGCTTAAAAAAGCCAAAGTACCATCAACAATTAACAATTATTTAAATAAAATAATCCTATTTCTATCTTTTTTAATTTATTCATTTGTTAGTGCAACAGTCAATATAATATTCAGTGCATTAGAATAAAAATATTTGTCCTCATATCTAGTATAATTAATTTTACTTACCTTTTCTATGTATTCTTAAATGTCTATAATACATTCAAACGTCACATTACTATATATAAATAATAATTATTGAGTCCTAATAAAAACAAACTAAACAAAATTAAAACTAAATAAAACCAGGAGCGCCCATTTATCTGATTGGCTCGGAGGCCAGGGCTTTTGGGAGGAAGGATTCTGAGTGCTCATAGAAAGCCACCACCACATCAGGTGGTATTGAAAATTGGCTGATCTTGAGAATATTGAATAGATCCTTAGTGTCCTGAGGAAGGCCTTGTTTCACCTTATTCTTGATCTACCCAAACACCTCCTTGATTGGATTCAGGAATGAGGAATATGGCGGAAGGAAGAGAAGTCTCATTGGATAATCAGTAAGTTGGTGGCTGGAGGTGTGGCTGTTTTTGTCAATGGGGGGATTTGGACACAACCAGATCCACTTTGTGGAGCCCAACATTATCAAGCACAACAACATTGGTTGTGCCGCTGTAATTTATCTGAAGGTACTCCTTGACAGCTCAGAGAAAATTGAGAAAGGTCCTGCTGTTATGGGAGCCTTTAATCATCTGATACTGGTCCAACCTGCAAGGACCAAGAAGCGCAACCATGGAATAGGTCTGGGAACGGACAGCTGCACAATGGGCTATGACATCCTTGGACCCCTTCTCAACCCACCCATACCTAGACCTGAGCAAGGAGGAAAACAACAATTTGTTGATATAGAAGAACTGGACATTCCCAGTCTCCTTTAGTGCCAGATATGTCTTGGCATAAATGTGTCAATCCTCAATGGTCTTTTCACTGTTTCTATTGTACAGAGAAACTCTGAGCACCTTCCACAAGAAGCCCAAATCAACCATTGCTTTGTAAACAAGGGTTTTAGAAACAGAAAGCCCAAACTCTGTGGCAAGCATTGATTGGACAGCAAGTGTGTCCAGATGGCAATCCTTGGCTACCTACTGCTTGATTGCATCAATATGAATAGGCTGAAGGAGTTTGGGCTGCTGCTTAGCCTTGGTGGATTCAGCAATTTGCCTGGTGTTGCCATACTTGGTGTTGATGTTGGTAATGTATCTGGCCGTGACACCAAATTGGGACGCAATATCCCAAACCACCATTCCCCCATTCAAGCAGTTGAGAAGAGCTTCACACTCACTATCTGTCAACCAACGCTGGCCCTTGGCAGGTACCACGGCATCCTGGCTACCAGGCTTGACACAGGGGACGGGGACCTTTGTGTAGAAGGTGGGATCACACTTGCTTGCAGTGGTGCCATCAATGGTTGAATACACAATAGGCGCAGATGGCTCAACATTGGCTGCCAATGGCTTGTAGGTGGTGTCAAAGATGTGGGGGCAGGAAGTAGCAACTCTTGGGTCAAGAGTGCGGGGCCGGGTGACAACTGGGTAAACAGTGGAGGTATAAGTAACCTCAGTGTTCCTGGTGACCCTGGTGTAGGAGACTTTGGTAGCAGGCCTTGAAAGTGGCTTCTGCCTGGGATTCAAGCTGGTAGTTCTGGCTTGGGATGCAGAAGGTGGTTGGCTGGCGCTGACACCTTGGGAGGCCTGTGTATTGGCATGACTCCCCTTGAGTTGGGTTCTGGGTCTGTTCTTGGACCCTCTGGGACGCCCTTGTGGACAGGCTGCCCCACAGGCTGGTGCAGGAGCGGGTTGGGAACGCAATTGACGGTCCATAAAAATAAAATAAAAAAATATATGTTAGATTAAAAATATGTATTTATTTGGATTTATTGGTTCAGTTGTGGGTAGTTGTTTTCTCTTGATTTAGCCTTGAATAGTAGCAGAGTTTCTATATCCATGATTTGAAGTTAATAATATTGTATCCTTTCCAGTTTTGGATGATTTTAAAGTTTAATCACTTTTTATGTCTAATTATGGTTATTGAGATTGAATTTTTAGTTTGATTTTATGCAGAGTGGAGCTTCTTTATTTGGGTTGATGTTTCCTAGTGTGCTTAATGTACATTAAATTTGGATTCCAGTTCCCACAATTAATATCTGAGTTTACTAGTGGCATTCAAAAGAGATTTGAAATTTGGTTCTTGGATTTGACAATCCCGCAATTTCAAAAAACATAGTAAACTTAATGAAAATGGCTGATAGATTTGAACACTTCAAATCTGATTCCAGTTAATTCATTTTGTCCATTGAAAATATGCAGTTTGACTTGAACTTTGCAAAGTGTCTATGAGTTCCTGCATTTTCAAATATTCAAATAAAAATACAAAAAATATCAATTTAATTAAAAAAAAGCTATCCCGCAAAAGTGATTCAAAGTTTGGACCAAGGATTTGACAATCCCACATTTTTACGTTCAGGTTCTGAACTTACAGTACTTTTGTCAGTGTTCATGACCCAAACTTTGTTGCCAACCTCATGTCTGTTTTGGAGGGGACAAATGTCTTTTGTAGACGCTTGTTTTCTCTTTCTTTTTGATTACTATTGGCCTCTATGACCTGGGGATCTTAGCGGGGTGGAACCTTACTTGGTATTTCCAGCTTGGGTCCTGATAATGATTAGATGATATTGGGCTGTATGCCATATACTAACTCAAAGGAGCTTTTCCCAGTGGATCTGTTCACACAAGTTTGGCATACAAGCAATGCAGTCAATAGCTGCTTGTACCAGTCCCCAGGTCTCCTGGCGGTGAGTTTGGCCAAGGCTTGCACAAAGCTACCATTTAGCTGCTCCACACGTTCATTGGCCTGAGGATGGTAAGGCATTGTCACTGTGTGCTTGACCCCATTCTTGGTGAGGTATATTTTGGTGTCTTCAGAGGTCAACTCCTTGCCTCTGTTGGTTATCAGGAGTTCTGGCTTTCTGAACTTACTGATGATTTCTTTTCCTATGAATCACCACACATCATTGCCTATATGTGTTTTTACTGCTTTTGCCACTGGCCATTGTGTGGCAAAGTCTATTGCAGTAATGATGTACTTCTTCTCATTATGTTTTCCTGGTATGGGGCCCACAATGTCTAGGGCCCACACTTTGAAGGATAGTTGTGTATGTGGATAAATAGTACTGACTTAGGTGGGGCTTTGCTTCTTGTAAATTTCTCACATACTTTGCATTGGTCCAAGACTTCCTGAACGTCTTGTTACAGGGTTGGTCACCATGCCTTGTGTTTAAGGATTTTGTAGAGGTTGCAGCTTTTTGTGTGCCCTAGGTCTCTATGATAATGTAAGATGGTGTCAACTTGCTGATGTGTGGGAACATAAGGGATAGTGGTTCTGTTGGACATTTTTTGATGTAGGGTTCCATACACGTCTACAAATAAGTGTTTGTTCTTAATTACTGTTTCCTTTGTTATGTCTGTGGTGCCAGGGGGAAGCCCTTGCTCTTTTTTCAAAGTACTAGGAGGGGCCAATCTGGGTCAAGCACATTCTCTCCCTTTGTGACTCTAACGTAGAGGCGCAAGAGAGTGTCTGCCATGGTAAGCTCTGGACCAGGTTTGTACTGTATGAGCATATTGAATCTCTCCAGGAGTTCCATCCAGAAGGCCTGACAGCAGGACAGATTTGCCTGGGTTTTGAAGTATATAAGCGACTTGTGGTTGGTCAACACTGTAATTCTTCCTGTTGTTCTAAGTAGCAACGCCATTTGACTAGGTAGTGCACAATTTCCAACAATTCCTTGTTATGTATAGGGTATCAGCACTTGCCGTCTGTCAGTTTGTGTGAATTGTAGGCTATGGGCAGGAAGTCACCATCATTGTTTTTTATTTGTAGTACCCCCCAATGGATGCGCCTGAGGCGTCGGTTTCCATTTGGTATTCCCCATTATGTCTGAGGTACTGTAGGTTAGGTGCTGTTGTGAGTTTCTCTTTGAGGCGTCTAAAACAGAGGTCTTGTTGGGGGTCCATAAAAATTTGGATTTGGCACCAGTTATGGCAGACAGGGGTGCATTCAGAATGCTGCAGTCAGGTATGAAATAACGCTCGTAGGCAACCATCCCTAAGAATGTGCAGAGTTCCAACTTGTCTTTGAGTGGTGTCATTTTGCAGATGGCCTGGATCTTCTGACTGTTGGGTTTAATGCCATCTTTTGAGACTATGTGCTCTAGGAAGGGTAGCTTCTCACAGAAGAACTGGCACTTAGAGGGCTTGGCTAGCAGCTTGTGTTGCGCCAAGGTAGCAAAGACTGCCTCTAAGTCCTTGTGGTGCTGTTCTACTGAGAGGCTATATAAAATGATATTGTCTAGGTAGACTAAGGCGTGCTGGCCTGTGTGAGGTGCAAACACCTTGTTCATGAAGGTCACAAAAGTTGACAGGGCGTTTGTCATACCAAAATTGAGCACTACACATTTGTATGAGCTGTATTTAGTAGAAAAGGCTGTTTTGGGGATATCTTCATCTTTGATATGAATCTGGTTGTAGCCTGCAGTTAAGTCAATCTTAGAGAAGACTGTGGCGCCGCCCAGGGCATAAAAGAGATTGTCAATGAGTGGCAGTGGGTAAAAATTCTTAATGTTAACTTTGTTTAGGGATCATTAATCTGTGACTAGGCGCAGGGTATCATCCTTCTTGGCTACAAAGAACACGGCAGCACCAAAAGGAGACTGTGAGGGGCAGATAAGTCCCTTCTCCAACGCCTCTTTGAGGTAAGCACATAGGGCATTGTCTTCCTAATTAGGAGTCAGGCAATAGATGGGTTGTGCCTTAGGTACAGCTCCCTTGAGTTAGATGGAGTGTTGGATATGTTTTTCTGGAGGTAGCCCAGGTAAGGCCTCCTTGAAGATTTCTGGATGGCAGGCTACAATTTCACAATCTTGAGGTGTAGTGGTGTCCTGATGGTCTTTGAAGTGTATGATCTCATACTGGCAGGAGTCCCAGGCAATTGCCTTGAGGTCCTCTTTTTTATCCAGGGTCTCTGTGATACACACAAAGACATGGTTGTGTAGGAGTTGGTCTACCAAGTCAGGGTAGATCTGGTGGTTGACGCCCTTGCGTTTGATGGTCAATAACAAAGTCGCCCAGTCTATGTGGGGATTGTTTTTTTGCAACCAGTCCAGACCCAGTACAATGTCAAACTTGGGAAAGTCAATGACAGGGCCTTGGATGGTAGAATGCAGGTTCTTAAGCATGACAGAGAAAGGGGCAGTTTCCTTTGTCATGGCAATGTGATGTTCATCAGCTAGAACCACGTTTTTAATCTGAAAAGGATTAGTGGCTAGCTTGAACTTATCTACAAAGCTGCTGTTGACTAGGGTTTGGTCTGCACCTGAGTCCAGGAGTGCTGAGCCCGTGTAACTGCAAAAGCAGAAAGGGTAAGGTATCAGTTTATTGGGGTGTCTGGCAATGGTGTAAAGTACCAGGTCCTCTGAGGGCACTTGGATCATTGGACACTGGTCCACATCCTCAGGTTGTTATTCATCATTGGGAAAGTCAGGAGTTGTGCAGGGAGAGCTTGGCTTGCTTAATGCTCTCCCTGGGCTTTTACCTTGGTCTTGGTTGCCTTGTGTGGCAGTGACACAAAAATGGGTACAGGTTGACTGACTATTGTTCCTGTTTCCATGTCCATTGGCACCTGTGGGTTTATGGCTTGTGTTGCTGCTGTTGTTCCCAGGGGGTGGTTGACTAAAGCGCCTAGCTGAGTGAGAGTCTTTGGGTCTCTCTCTTTTTCCAGTTTGTGCCTTGTGGAGGGTGTTGGATGTTTTCTCTGCCTTCTCTGCCTTCTCTGCCTTGCGGTATAAACTTTGCAGGTTGGTTACTTGGTCCAGGTTTACATGTCTCATTACGTGCAACTTGAGAGCGTCGTAATAAATGAGATGGGTAGCTGGAGTGTCAAAGGCCATATCTAAGGGGGCACTAGTTGGAGTTCCTTGTAGGCACAGGTGAACTCCTTCACAGTGCCAGACTGGGTTAGGTTCTTTACTTGGAAGATGATCATAAGTGCATTTTCCTTTAGCACAAACCTTGCCAAGAAGTCTTGTTTGAAGGTGCCCCAGTCCTTCTCTGTGTGCTCTTTGTGCTGCTTGTTGCATCAAGTGCCAGCGTTGTGAGTAAGTCAAATGGAGATCTTTGCAATCCAGAATTGGTATTGGCATTCCATTTGGGCCTGTTTGCTTTGGGAAGATTGGATCCATGCAGTGGTGTTGTCATTGTTGGCTCCAGCAAAGGATTCCAGGGCTGCACTTTGAAGTATCTGGGCTATGTAGGCTGGCATAGCGTTTTTGTCAGTTGCTTAATGCATAGCAGAGGGAGCCTGGAAGAACCCTTGGGCAGACAGGGCGTTGAACGCAAGGGAGTGGAATAACCATGTTCTGGTAGAGGAAAAACCCATCAGGTATATTGGCCCCAGGTGTGTACAGTGTCCAGTCTACCAGGAGGCCAGACATGATTCTATTGAGGATTTGTTGGCTGCAGCAAGTACAGGCAACAGGTGGAATTTTGCAAGATAAGGTAGGATGGGGAACCTACCTGTGCTACAAATTTTGTAACTTTGCTGTTTTAGCAGAGTTACAAGGGAAAAATATTTAGAAACTAGATCATATTCTTTATTGAGAGATAATGATTATATAGTTAGTGTGAGTCATGGGTAACAGGAACATGATTGTGTTGATCACACAGGGGGATGGTGAAGGGGGTGGCTTGATCCTGGTAATGAGTCAAGCGCCAAAACAAGGTATCCACTGTAAGGGATAATCATTAGTTTGTGTTGCTGGATTTGGAAATTTGAGTTGACTTCCTAGTCTGGCTTCAAGTGACTGGATAATTGGATTGCGGGTTGCAAACCTGCTTACTTGGAACCTTGCTGGCGGGTTGAGCCTGTTGTTTCAACAGTAACTCAATGCACTGCTGCTTTATTTAAAAATCTCTTAAAATTTAAAGAAGATATTGTATAGAGTGATGACTTATTATTCTCATGGAGATTTTCTCAACATTGATATACCACTTGAAACCACTCAAAATTTAGGGAATACCTTGTCTTGTATTATAATTTTGGGATTTTTAAAAACTTTGTCCCCACACTTCACAAATTATAAATGTTTGGCAGTTTCTCTTAAAGTTTTATTTAAAACTGTGTCTACATTCTTATATCTTTTAAATTTAAATCCAGTAGCTCTGTACACCTTTATTTACAATATTGTTCCATTCCAGAAAAGGCCTGGCATGGAGAAAAGATTTGGGTTGTCAACTATGGCTTGCAAAATTTGGAACCAGGACTAAGAGGAACAGGAGTTTTATTGGAGGTCCAGCCTAACAATACAGCAACAGTGCCCATGCTAACACTAATAATGTCAACACTTTTAATGTTGACACTATAGTAAAGTGACAACCTGGTTTTACATAATGTTGTCTCCTGGATGTTGACACTTTTTTAATTGACAGAACACTTCACCCTGAACATTATTAACGTAAAAAATATTTTTAAATACATTATTATACTAAAATGAACCCAGAGAGTCCAAAAAATGCATTAAAAATGCTACAAGTAATAAGAATAAGGAGATATAAGCACGTATTTTCCAATTTACTATGTAAATTACACTCTTTATTATAAAATTATTTTTTATTCCCATAAAAATTAAACTCCCAATGAGCCAAAGATAAAGATATTTAATATATTATAATAAATACAAAATTTAAGAAAATTCTATTGTTAATTTATTATACTTTATATAAGCACAACTGAAAATATCTCATACCTTAAAGATAAATTAACAAAAAATAAGATATTTCTTACAAAGCCACATTGAAACTGTATCTTAAACTTACCATTTATACCTAAAAAGATTAGTACTATCCAAATATATATATATATATAAGGTCCAAAAGTAAAAATGATTCAGGCAAAGCAAAGAAAAGTTTACTTGGCTAATTGAAGCCACCAGAAAGAGCAGTTGTAACATCTTCTAGGTACTTCTTGATCTCTGCCACCTTATATTTTTCTTGACTACCTTCTGGACGTCCTCCTGGTAGTCCTGGTCCTTACCCTTTCTCTTCTTGGGGTCCACCCAGTTGGCCAGATCACAAAACTTGGAAACAGTCTGGGCCTGCTAATCCTACAGCTTGGAGAAGAATTTGTTGTACTTGGGGTTGGTCCCAAGCTTCACCTTCAGGTGCTTGTGCCACACTTTCAGGCTGGACATGGTCTTCATCTCTCCCTTGAGGCAGGCGCTCTGGAAGTTCCATGGTGCTGTGGCCCTGCTCTTTCTTCTCTGGGCAGTCACCTTCTTGCCTACCCATTGCCGCTCAAAGTAATCAAGGTAGCCCTTGAAAATGATGGAGTGCTTCTTGATATAAGCATCCTCCAGGAGGGCCTCAAAGCCAATGCCAGTATTCTCCAGCCGCAAAAAAGCCAAGGCAGCAAACTGGGTCATGGCAAAGCGGCACTTCCCTTTACCATCATTGAGATACTTCTCAAAAAGCTCTATCTCACTCTTGAGTTGTTTGATGAAGGCCTGCTGTTGAAAATTGGCATACACTGGCAGACTCAACAGAAGAATTAGGAGGCAGGGGCACACACTCACTATGTGCCTTCAAATGTGAAGATTCAGAAGACATTGACCTATTTGGATTGTAGTAGTTAACTTTATTAGGTCCTATACAAGTAGGTAAAAATTCTGCCCCTTGGCGTTTACTGCCAACGCCTTATATAGGGGTATTCTCATATTACTAATCAACAGTCACTGGCAATGTCTTCTAGGACATTCTAGTGCACTGTAGAGTCTGGGTTGGGTTGGCAGAAAAAGGGACAACCTTCAATTTTAGGGTGCAATCCTGCAATGCCTAGCACAAGGACACCCTCTGCTAGCACATTACTCAGTGATTCTTTTTAAGATATTCAATCACTTCCATATATAGTTCTTAGCAGGGAGTCAAACAGGCCATTTGAATCAACCCTGGCGTCTTGGCGTTATTTTCTCTCCAAGCTGGCGCCTCAGCGCTTGATGTTAATTATGGCAGCGCTCTGGCGCTTGCAATTAATTGTGTTGGCGCCTCGACGCTTGATGTTAATTATGGCGACGCTCTGGCGCTCGCAAATAATTGTACTGGCGTCCCAGCGCTTGATGTAAGCTAGAGCAGCGCTCTGGCACTTGTTATTTAAGGTGGCAGCGGCGTGGCGCAATATTCCTTGGTAACAACGTCATGGTCCACTAATCATGTATTTAATATATGATAAGTTGACACTAATTTCTGGAAGATTAATTGATTGGCCCTAGTTAAATTCCCATAACCGCCTAATGAATTAAGCTTTCCACAATCCCTGGTCAACAATTCTTCACACCTGCCAAAATGGAAGAAGCATCCCTGTACTTCTCCATTGAAGGTGGCCTCAAAGGCTCTGAACTGAGCTTGCTCAAAGTCCATGATAATCATCTTCAGCCCAAGTGAGCGCACATGAGCTAGCTGCTCTGTGGCTAGGGTGGACTCATTCTTCTAAGAAGAGGAGGTATTAGCCCTTGTGACATGAGTGGGAGGGGGAGCTGGTTGGCAGGAAGGGAGATCAAAGCATCCCAGATAATTTTGAGTGCTCTGGCATAGACCTCTGTCTTGGCACCAGGCAGGAGAAAGAAAACAATGGGGATAACCTGGGCGTCAAATTGCCTGTGCAGGACCCAAAGCTGCTTGAAAAGGGTTGGGAAGATTGAAAATGTGCTGTTGCACAGCCAGGTGGTAGCAGTGTTGAGCTGCTCCAGGTTTTGGGTTATGGTATAGGCAATGATCCTATCCTCCACTTCCTGCCCATTGTCATGGAGCAGGAACATCTCTCTATCCTTGGTTTTCTTGAGGGCATCAGAAAGGACCAGGTGTTTGATTGTGGTGGCACTCTTGGCCAGGGGGTTTGAGGCTTGGCGCCTATCACTAAAAATCTTAACCAACTGGCTGTGGGTTGGCACCCTCTTCAGATTGATGAGGAAAAGATGCTTACAGGTAAGCATGTGTTGCAACTGAACCAATGAGGATTCAGTATTTGATTTGGGTAAGACAACAGTCCAATAGTTAGGACAGAAATAATAAGAATAAGATGTTGTTTATTATAGAATACTGTGATTAATATACTATATGGGGAAAGCCACTGGGCCACAAGGGGAGTGACATGTTCCATGTAAGGTTTGGAACCAAGGAATAACTTGTGTGGGGATCAGCAGGTCAAATTGGTAGCGCTCCTAATTAGGAGAAAGTGCCCGCAGTTTGACATTGTCATCAGATTGGTTCATGTTGTTAGACACATCAAGGGGTGACTCATTAAGCGCCCCCTGTGTATTGTAAGATACATTGGCAGGCATATCTGGAAACTTGGTTGCAACACCCCCTTGCCCCCTTCTTGTTGTCAGACACCAGGATTGGAGTTTGTGGTAGATCTGGGAAGGTCCGCGCAAGCAGCCTTTGTGTGGGGATGGCGCAGCAGGGGCGCAAGCAATTGTGGTGAAGCTTTTTGATGTTGCCTTGGGCATCTTCAAGTTGGTAGGTGTGGTTTTCATAGACCGCAGCTATCTTGAAGGGTCCCAAGTGATTAGGTTCTAGCTTGGCTGAATTGGGGTTGAGGGTGTAGACAGTGTCACCTACAGCGTATCTAGGCTCAAGGTGTTTTGTCCCTCCCTCAATTTTCTTGTGTTCAATATCTTGGGCTTTAGCGCACCACTGGCTCAGGGAAGGAGTAGCCAACAAGGGGGGTTTCCCGGGAACTGTGGATCATAACTTCCCTTGCTCTACTTCTGCTAAGCCATTGGGCGTCCCAAAGGCCAGAGTGCTAGGGCTGAACCTGGTGCCCCTGGTGACCCTTGCTTGTAAGATGAGTAGGGCAGTGGACAAATGTTCAGTCCACACAGTATTAGGGTGTTCCTGTGAGAGCTTGGCAAGCAATTGGACCAGTAAACCATTTAATTGCTTTATGTGTCCATTGGCTTGAAGATGATATGGAGTCGTGACTATTTGTTGAAGGGCATTCTTGGTGCAGTACGCCTTCATGACATGCCCAAAAAGTTTGGGGCCACCATCTGTAACAAGGCGTTTGGGTTGCCCAAAGCAGGCCACAATTTCCTTGCCAATGAAGCAGGTGATGGTGGTGGCAGTGTGGTTAGTGGTTGCCCATGCTAATGACCAGCAGGTAAAGTCGTCAATGGCTGTGATGATGTATTTCTTCCCAGGTCTGTCTTTGGGGAGAGGTCCAACAATGTTGAGGGCCCACTGCTCAAAGGTTTCCATGGCATTAATGGGTAGGACAGACTTGGGGTGCAGGCTTTGACAAGTTCTTCTCACACAACACACATGTCTTGAGGAGATCCAAGATGTCTTGGCGCATACACAGCCACCAAACCTTACGTTTAGTAATTTTGAAGAGAGTACATCCTCTGATGTGACCCAAGGTGTAGTGGTAGTGTAGTATGGTGTTGCCTTGTTGTGTGGTGGGAATATAGGGTGTCATTTCCCCTGTCTCTGCCCAGCGGCATACATTGCCCGCATTGGTGATGAACTGGCTTTTGTTGTCCTTTAGCTTGGAGATGGTTACCAAATTAAGGCCCTCATAGCGGGTTGCCTCAGGGCGCAGGTAGAGCATGGGCCAGTCTGGGTTCAAACCATTGTCCCCAGTGATGGACGCTATGTAGAGTTGTGAAAGAGCGTTGGCTGTGACAAGTTCTTTTCCAGGCTTATATTCAATGTGCAGCTAGTAGGGGGATAGACGCTTGACCCAGCCTGCTTGACAGTGTGTCAGGTGGGACTGCATGTTGAAGTACTAGAGCAACTTGTGGTCCGTCAGGATGCAGGGTGGAAAGGTGGCCCCTTCCAGGTAACAGCACCACTTCTCAACACAGCGCATGATTGTTGCTAACTCTTTGTCATGGATTGGGTAACATTGTTCTGAGTCAGTGAGCTTCCTGGATTTGTATGCCACAGGGAGGAAGACGCCCTTGTCAGTTTCTACCTGCAGCACACCCTCTATGGCTCTATCAGAGGCATCAGTCTCAAGTTTGTATTAGTAGTTCTAATTGGGGAATTAAAATACAAGTGCTGTTATAAGTCTCTGCTTCAACTTCTCAAAGGCTTGATCCCTGACAGGGGTCCAGTGGAAGCGCTGTTTAGTGTTCAGGAGCTTGGTGAGAGGTGCAATAAGTTCTCCACAATTGGGGATGAACTTGTGCACATAGGCAACCATGCCCAAGAATGTACACACCTGGCTCACATTGATGGGGGATGGCATGCTTGTGATTGCCTTGATTTTGGCAGGATCTGACTTTATATCCTGGGCAGATATGGTGTGCCCAAGGAACAACAGCTCTGACTTGATGAATTTGCATTTGGATGGTTTAGCTTTTAGCTGATTTTTCCAAAGGGTGTTGAGGACAGCGCAGAGGTGTTGGAGATGCGTGGTTTGATCTTGACTGAAGACAATAATGTTGTAAAGGTGCACAATGATACATTTCCCAATCAATTCCTCAAATGCTTTGTTCATAAACATGGTAAAGGTGGAAGAAGCGTTAGTCATTCCAAAGTTCATGACCCAACACTCAAACAACCTGTAGCGTGTGCAGAAGGCAGTTTTTGCCTCATCCCCTGATGCAATGCAGACCTGGTTGTACCCTGTGGTGAGATCAATCTTGCTAAAGACCTTTGCACCTGCGAGTGTGTCAAACAGGTTGTCAATCAGCGGCAGAGGGTATTTATTCTTAAAAGTCACCTCATTTAGAGCGTGGTAGTCTGTGACCAAGTTAAGGGACCTGTCCTTCTTGTCTACAAAGAAGACAGCAGCCCTGTATGACAAGAGCAAGGGATAGATGAAGCCCTTATTGAGTGTGTCTACAAGGTGCTAGCAGAGGGTCTCATCTTCTTTTGGTGTTAAGCAATAGAGAGGACGTGCTTTAGGAAGAGACCCTTGCAGTTATACAGCATGCTGGATCTCTTGGGGAGGGGGTAGTTGATCCAGTGTTCCACTGAAAACATCCTTATACTCATTGAGGAGCACAACAAGTGCTGGTGGAGATGGAGTGGTCAAGGGGAGGGCCGCAGGTGGTTCCACATGGATAACTTCAACTGAGCATTGATTGAAGTCTAGTTTCCCCCTTTGAAATCATATGAGCCATTTTCTGTTATTCTGACAAACACATTATTGTGAAGCAACTTGTTCATTTTGACAGGATATATCTGGAAACCCACCCCATTTCTATTGAGGGAAATTATAGGTGTATCCCAGTCAATGTAGGGACAGTTGTGACAAAGCCAGTCAAGGCCAGCAATGACATCATGGTTGAGCCCTGCCATTATTGGCCCAGAGAGCTTAACCTGAATGTTCCCCATTCTCACCAAGAAGGGTACCATCTCATGGGTAATTGCTATTCTACAGGAGTCAGCCAATTGTACTGCCTTGAACCTGCTTGGTACTTGGTCTAGTTGTTGAGTGTCCGCAAACGCCTGGTCAACCATAGTGTAATTTACCCCAGTATCTACTAGTAGTTTGTGGGTGTTCCCACAGCAGCGGAAGGGATAGGCTAAGAAAGTTACTTTATTTTAAGAGTGGCTTGCTTGGAGTATGGGGTCATTGCTATGAACTTGGAAGACGTCAAGGGCTTCAACTTCATGCACATTGTAATCAAAGGGTGTTGGTAATTTTGACCAAGCAATGATGCTAATTATGACAGAGCTTGCGGATATGAATTGCAGCTGCCAAATTACATAAATTGGTAGTATAAATTATATGCATATTGAATTAGCAGTAGTCTTCTGACCTGAGCATTAAGTTAGCCAATGATAAGCGCCGCCGCAGCAATTTAATAATACATGATTTGCTGCTACAGCACTTAAAAATATACACAAGCGCTGTGGCGCCACCTATTAATTGGATTAGGCGCTGAACTATTTTTACGTCAAGCGCCGCCGCGCCAACTGAAAATTATTGCAAGTGCCGCGGCGCCGCCCTACTTTTACATCAAGCTCTGAGGTGCTGGGTTCAATTCCCTATGATCTTGGATTTCCTAAATTAACTGTATTTCTAAGCAGTCAATGCAAGGACACAAATTAGGCAGGACAAATGGCCCCAAAAAAATACCAAACCCCCACGCCAGCAAGGATCACCTGTGCTGGGTGAAGCAATTAAATCTCATTGGTTGGCGTGTTTGAAACAACCAAACCTAGATCACTAATTACCCAAAATAAGAGTGTGTTGGAATGTCCTAGAAGATATTGCCAACAGCTCAGGAAGACGCTCCCCAAGAGGGTATAAATACTTTTCCCCTAATAATAATAAAATACTTTTTGACTTATTAAAAGTGCTTCTGCGTGATCAGAAGCCAAGCCTCCAAAGTAATTGTTGATTCCTCTTCCTATATGTTCTTCTGCCACAATACTAATCATATCCTCACATATGACAGTATTCAAGCCAAGTACCCTGTGCCCTATTACAGAAATGAGTTGCCCCCATACTCCCAGCGCAACAAAGGGGTTCTTTGCAAGGAGGGATTGAGAGTGAGGGTCAAGGGGGGTTGTAGAACCTCTTATAACTATAACCATCAGGCTTTTCCCAAATCCTCAATTTGTGATAACTGGAGTTCCCCCTTGCGGGGGCGCTTAACCCCATTGTCCTATTGGCAAGGCTGGCAGCAGTCTACTTGATTGTGGGCACTGCCTGGTGAGGGACAAGGTTGGGGTGGTGCGTCATTGGATCTTTGGAAGCCCATTAAAAACTGGTTATTGGCCTCCACAATGGCCTTGTAGCAGTTGTTGATGTAGGTGCAGTAACCTACAGGAACCCACTTGCAGATATGGGGTTTTAAACTATTAACTATCAAGGTAAGGAGCATGGTGTTCCTTTCAGTCACAGCTTCTGGGGTGGCTGCAAGGTCTTCAGGGACAGACCAGTCTATTTAATGGCCAGGAGGGGAGTTCCCACTACAATGGGTGAAAATGTTTCACTGTAGCGGGACTTTGTGGCATCCATGAACAACACCCAGGTAACCTCTATTTCTTGGCTGGCCCAGTTGGTGAACCAGACTGCAGCAGGCCCCGTAAGGCAGGCTGAAGCAGTGGCAACCCACATGGGCTCAGGTACTTGGCATATACAGAGGCGGGTTTTGGTGAAGTGGAGACAACTGACAATGTCAGCTCCTTTGACACCTCCTGCAAAGGATTCAAGCTGGAGATTGAGCATGCGCTGAGAGAGTTTCAATTGGGGCAGGGTGACACTTGCATTGCGCTGCTCAAGGTGGAGTCAATTATAAACGCTTGTAAGTACCAGCTGATCTTGATAGATGATGTAACTGTTGGGGATATCCCCCTTGGGGATTGGCAGGAAGGTCTCTTGGTGGGGATTAGCCATACAGCCCATACTCTGTCCTTTCTTGGGGGAATTTTTCTTTTAGGTAGCTTGTGAACCTACCGCTGCTATCACTGTTGCAACTGAACCAATGAGGATTCAGTATCTGATTTGGGGAAGACAACAGTCCAATAGAAAGGACAGAAATAATAAGAATAATATGTTGATTATTATAGAATACTGTGATTAATATACTATATGGGGAAAGCCACCAGGCCACAAGGGGGTGGCATGTTCCATGTAAGGTTTGAAGCCAAGGAATAACTTGTGCAGGGATCAGCAAGTTGAATTGGTAGCACTCCTAATTAGGAGAAAGTGCCCGCAGTTTAGCATTGCCATCAGATTGGTTCATGTTGTTAGACACATCAAGGGGCAACTCATCAAGTGCCCCCTGTGTATTGTAAGATACATTGGCAGGCAAGTCTAGAAACTTGGTTGCAACACACAGCCAGCTGGGTGAGGGAAAGGTCCTTGGAAGTAGGCATGATCTGCACAAGGTACCATTTCAGGAGACGGGCAATGGTTGTATTGGGCATGGTGCAGGTATACTCACCCTTAATTATTTGGACTAAGTCCCAGCGCTCAGTGTTGAGGCGCACTGGGCAGGAGCGGTCCTCACAGGTATAGTGGCAGCTCCTGAAGCCCTGGTTGATGTTATTGCATGAGAAGATGTAACCATTTGCTATCAAAGCTGCCCCCCTTTGACGCTCATTATGGGGAAGTATTTTGGCAAGGTGGAAGGAACCTTGAACTTCCCATCAACATTGCAGATATTATGGGCCACAAGAGGGTCCCATGGGCCAGCAGGAGCATGGCAGAAGCCAGGGAAGTAATCAGGGCAGGGCTTTTTATCATCCCCAGATGAACTTGAAGGAGGGGAGTTTGGTGGGGGGGAAGCAGAAGGGGGATTATCTTGGTGCTCCTCATGTGTAGGAGACTTATCCTTTGGAGGGGACTTCTTGGCCTGGCGTGCTTCAAGGTAGGCTTCTTGTCTGAAGCAGAGTTATAGAAACTGTGGTTAGTAACTAAATCATCAGTTTTCTCTCCCACAGTGGAGTGAGTGGGGCTCTTATTGGAAGAGGGATTTGGGGAGGGCTTAGGATTGGCCTTCTTTGATGATACAGGCTTCTTCTTGGGGGTATTGGAGGGACGCTTGGTACCCTTTGGTTGCTTTGAGGTGTTCTTGTCCTAAAATAATAAGTAAAAGGGTTTGAAATAAAGAAATGTATTTAAAAACCAAAACAAAACAACTATAAAACATAATAAATAAAAAATTAAACATTATATGGTTTTTATTGGTATTTAAAAGTTAAAAAATACTTGTATAGTTTTTATTTTCTTATAGTTTTAAATAACAAGTTAAAATTTAATAGATTTATGTAAAATTAATATGTTTATATGAAGATTTTATTTTAAAAATTAGAAAATATGAAAAAGAAAAGTTAAAAATACAACATATCAAAAAATCAGATGATTTTATTATGTAAAACATAAAGTTTCATATGTGAGAAATGAAAAGTGTTGACATTTTGATTGACAATTAGTAAAAAAAGCTGAATTCTCACTGTTGATTAGAAAAATTGTAGACATTATTATTGAAAAAATTAACACTGTCAACATTTTCTTAAAAATTTACTATGAAAAAATATGGTACGCTTAATTAAATTTAAGCGGGCTAGCAAATATTAAACGTTTTCTGTGTGTTTTTGTTTGTATAATAAAATTTAAAAAAAACATATGAAAATAAGTTAAAAAATTATCAAAGTTATTTATTTCATTATTAAAAATTATATTTGGGTAGTGTTAATATGATATTTTACCACTGTGTATATTGAAAGTTGTTAATAAGTTCTCTTCAGATATGAAAAAGGTAAAGTGTTGACAACGTCACTTACGACATTCTTTATAGGAGGTGACATATTAATTTAAGCTTAATTGCACCACTCTAATTTGCTTAACTCCACCCCAGTAGATGATCTTGAGCAAATAGACAACATTTCTGAGTGTGACATTATTTTTAATAATAAATTCTATAGTAACTTACATAGTTACTCACACTTAAATTATTGGATTGCTGTTAGCCACCAATCCACTTAATATATTAAAGCCAAAATAAGTGCCACAGATATATTTATAAGATGAACATTTTAACAATCAAATGTATGCACAATGTCTTTTTTATATATTAATTTAATAAAAAATATTTTTGAATGTGCACTTAATTTCTTTTTTGTAGATGTTTCAGTTTCAATATTAAAAATAAGTTTGGCTTAAAAAGGGTCAACATTGACACTTTTATGCTGTTAAAACAAATAAAAAATAAACCAATTTTTATTAGTAAATGTTAAGAAAAATCTGGTTAAATTGAGATTTTTATTAAGCTTAATATTAAATTGTGTCAAAATGGCTACAATTTTGTCGTGTTTTCTTGGTTTGCACCCCTGAGCACTTTAAAAAATGGGAATTAAGCTAGCGCAACTAGCAAAAGCATAGGAGATTTTGAGTTTTGAGTCAACAGTGACCATTTCAACAAAGTGTCAACATGGGCGCTGCTGCCAACAATACCTACCTTGTCAAAAGGATTGGTGCCTTTACTGGTTTGAACCCCATGCACTATGTCCAACTCCGCCTATGCAAGGCAAGAGCTGCACAACAAAACTTGTGATTGCCTGTCTCCGACGCAAAACTGGATCAAAACCAAGCCCAAATCCCCAACACTCTCAAGAAAATTCCTAAGGCTCCACCTTCCAGCACCCCAGGGGGAGATGTCACAACATCTACAATTACTCCCTCTTGGGGAAGTAATTTCCTGACTAATCATTAAGTCAGTGACACCCTTATCAATCATACATATAATACATTGATCAAATCTTTTGGATCCTAAATGGAACACTGCTTGGACAAGCCTCATGACTTCCATGGCGTACATGGACAGTATGTGGTTTCCAATGATACTATATAATACTCTAATCATATTAATAAATTAGCATTCTCTTCTTAATTTCCCCGTTATTTTTATTATGCTTCTCAGGATTATATACGCAACAATCCAAAAAAATGTTGGTGGGTAGCCTTTATCAATAGCTGTCTGTCTTGGACAATGGTGTTCTGTGACATTTTTCCAAGGCCAAGCAAACTTATTCATCCTTGATTCTTCATATAGATGGGTGACCAATCAGCTCATAAAGCTGATCAGCTCCATCAGGGTGAAGTACCAAGATAGGCACGCAGGACAAACTACTGTAATGGATCCAACCCCATAAAGTTGAGCTTAGCCTTCCTCCTATTTGACAATAAAGCCCCAGATCAGCTTTGAGTTTTTGTTTTGCCGCCCACTAAGGGTCCAGCCTTGGGGTGCCAGACTACTGGTAGACAAGAACAGTGGGGATCTGGCTCACCACCCTGAGCTGCAGGGTTGCACTTTGAGCTTCCCCGCGTGCAAATGTTGCCAGGCCTTGGTACACTACCCTGAAGGGCTCTGCCTTGTGCAAAATGTGCCTGCCTCAAGCAGCTGCATTGCCTTTTAAATGGGGTTGATCAATGTATTAAGACATAGTTACCGCTTATCTAGCCTGCGGGCAAGGGAAGCCTTGAATTGACAAAGCCAAAGGAAAATCTGTTGCTATCCTATAGTGAAATTTGACAGTCAATCCATGGGTCATATCCCTAAGAAGTCCAACTGTGCACACCATATCTTTGATGCTATTTATACTGATAAATAGCAGCAGAGAAGTCATAGTAGAGGTCCCCAAGCAGGCAGCAGCTCATAACTATCTCTACCCACCCCATCTTATCACCGCTATAGGCTTTCTCAGCTGATGATTTATTAGCTGAGGCCTCACACTTTGTTCTGCCCTTTCATTCCTTGACCTGGGCTATATAGCCCAGGTAAGTATCATGAGAACCTAGCTCAGATGCCTATACTTCAATTAAGAAACCCTGAGCTCCAGAAGATTTGTGCATCTAACCTTGGTAAAGGAACCATCAAAGCTGGACCAAAACTCTACGCTTTCTTATTAGTAAGTTGATTGATCCTAAGAGGGATGATGGAGGCTAAACTGGGATTGGCTCCTGAAAGAACGGTGAATCAAAGCTTTTTTGACATATGCTTTAGCCATTTGCTGTCTACTGGCTCTTTAAAGTAGCTCTACGGGCCTGATGCTGGCTGGTGGTGACTGGGATCTGGTGCTTGCCTGGGTGGTTCTTCTGAGCACCCTTGCTGCAGCCTGGGACCCCCCAGATCAGCTGCATCAACCTGGTTGTGTTTGGTTCTGTGGGGCTGGTACTTTCTTGGGATGGAGGAAAAGCTGTGCTCTAAATGGTATGCCCATCCTTGGCCCACAGCTTTCTTGGGCTGTCTGTCCTCTGTGAGATCTGCTTTCTGGCCCCCACATGTTACAGCTGCATCAGACTCCAATAAGGATTGGCCCAGCATGGTGGGCCTAATAGCCTTTGCCCAACTTTATCCACCTTGATGATGGACACAATGTGGAGCTTGTTTGGGTTATGTGGAATCTCAACCTAAAGTCCCCCTTGCAGAGGCCATGCCCTCCACCCCCAACCAGGATAAACTCACCCTTGATACTGGTTCAGACCTGCCTCTTCACTATGGTATGGGTAATGGAATTGAGGAAGAGATGAACCAGCTTACCCTTTGTTATCCAATAACCTTGTGGTTTAATCAAGGTGCACCTACCCCCAGGGAAGTAAAGAAACTGGGCTTGGGCCTCTCTTTCTGGTTTAGAACAAGGGTCCAGTTTGGTGGCGGAGTATGCTGGTCCCTTCAAGCCCCTTAGCTGGGATGTCAAAGTCCTTGATTCCAACCTAATGTGCCTCTTCTTCAAAGGCCTTGCCTACCACATATGTAATGGCTTTGTTGAGGGTCTGGATGTACAAGTATTCCAGCTATTGCCATCACACCTAACATCCAGTCATTGCCTGATTTGTTGCCTTTCCAATATACCATTTGACATACCAGAAATGGCAACAAACCAATATCATATGACTGTCCAGGTATCCAACTGCTTGAACCCATACAGCACATGTCTAGCCCCTGGGTTTGGTCCAACTAATATCCCTGCCACATCTAAATCTATATAAGTCTAAAGTATTATCCAATAAAACTTACTTCTTCTCTTCATACTTTTACATTCAAAGCTTCCCCAAAAGGCGCTCCTTATCACTGGTAGTACTACAGTTTTTGACCACTCCAATAAAAGAGAAAATGACTGAACAGAACCTGCCCACCTTTGCCCACGTACTCAACCAGGCCACATCCCAGGATACCTGGAAAATGTACTTCCGTGCCCACAACATTGATGAAGATATTCCCAGTGGATGCACCGTATTTGAAGGTCTGATCATGCCCAAAGCATGCGCCAAGATTATTCAATACAGTTGCTCTCTTCAACCACAAACAAAAGCACAACCACCTATCTCAGGTGAAGTTGCCAACACCAAATACATTGGTATTGACAAGTTCTTTGGTAAAAACAAAGAAAACGTCATCAACTGGCTAGACCACACAGCCGCTAAACTCCGCGCCAGCCACATCCCTCATGAGAAATGGGTCCAGGAAGCCAGCAAGCGCCTATACAAGGCCGCAGCTAACTGGTTTGCCACCTGGGTTGGCCCACAAACTGACAACCAGCTTGACAACTGAGAAGAGTTCAAAGCCGACATCACCCACAATTTCCGCGTCACTGAATCTCTCCAAGATATTGCAATACAGCTCAGTGATCTTCCTCAAAAGACCACTATTGCAGCCTATGCCAACAAATTCAAGGAAATACACCGTAAAATTCAAACCCCAGCAGATGCTGACAATGTACACACCAGAGCATCATTCATCAACAGAATAAAACCCTCTGTTGCTTCCCTCATCCACCCAGAAGTGAATACCTCCATGCCTGCGCTCATTGCTGAAGCCAAGCGTGCCAAAAAACGCGCCAACATGAAATATGCTGCACGCAACGGCAACCGCTCCTCAAACAGCAATGGCAGAGAAAACGCCAATGGCAATAAACACCAAAATATCAACCATAACAACGGCAACTCCAATTGTAACAATGACAATTGTAGCCAAAGCGCAAACTGCTCCTGTCCCAAGAAAGAGGACACTGCTGAAGTTAACAACGCTGAAGTAGCAACCCGCTACAAATCTGACCCCACATCCTCTGACCTTGAAGGCCTTGAAACAGAGAAACAGGGAAAAGAGGAGGGGGAACAGGCTTAAGTGCCTCTGTCTCCCCCTAACTTGACAAGAAGAAGTACCAAGGCACAAACTTTGCTGCTTGCATCCCCTGTGTCCCGCAATCCTCCATTTTTATCAACATAAAAATTAAAGATTGCTCACAACTTCTTGTCTATCCATGCACTTACAAATCACATACACATAAAATTCTATTCAACTCTGGTGCACAACACACTATGATTAGCAAACCTTTTTAACCAAGTAAAAAATACCAGTTGTCAAATCCAACTTCAAATACGCCAGAATGGCAGACAAATCAAAAGTTCTACTCAAAGGCAAAACAACTCCCTTCAGAATTGACCTCCAAGGCATACAAACGTCCATCAAAGGACTTGTCATGAACAACATAAACTACAACATTGTAGCAGGCATGGACTGGTTCACCCAAGTGAATCCCAGTGTATGTTGGAAGACAAAAACCATGACCATAAAACACAATGGAGTCAATTTCAACATTCTCAAAGAACCCAACAACCTCATTCTAAGAGACACAGTATTTGTCCAATTCATAAATCAAGATGACTCTGAACATCTAACCAAAGACAGTACCCTCCACATAATGAGGTACTCTGAATAGAAATAATATACAAACACAAAAGATCCAATGCCCAGAACTTGTGACACTCCTAAATGAATACACTCAAGTATTCAAGGAAGAGCTCACAGAGTTACCCCCCAAACAAGAGGTCAAACATGGCATCAACTTATGCAAAGCTATGCCCAAACCTGCATCCCTCTACAGACTCTTCTTATGGAGACCCAAACACTTAAAGCCCACATTAAGGACAACCTAGCCAAAGGATTCATTTGTCCGTCTGAATCCCTGTGGGGGCAACAGAGTTTCTTTGTAAAGAAGAAAGAAGGATCTCTTTGCTTAGTTACTGACTACAGAGCGCTAAACGCAAGTACAGTAAAAAATAAATACCCACTTCCCCTCATAGAAGACCTATTCACAAGGCTCTCCAGAGCAAATTTTTTTTAAAATTGACCTCACATCTGGTTATAACCAAGTTGAAGTTAAAGAGAAGGACATACCAAAGACTGTGTTCTGCACACAATTTGGGTTGTTTGAATGTAAAGTAATGAATTTTGGGATGACAAACTCCCCAGCAACATTTGTCACCATGATGAACCAGGCGTTAAACGGTCTCTAAAACACATTATGTTACCTTGACAACCTCATCATATTTTCAAAAACAAAAGAGGAACACCTCACGCATGTCTGCAAGACACTCAATCAACTTGCAAAGCACAAAAAAACGCTAAGCCTAGTAAGTGCCAATTTATGGAAAAGGAACTCCTGTTCTTGGGCCACATTGTCTCTGACGGTGGCATCAAAGTAGACCCAGATAAAATAAAAGCCATAAACAAAATGCAACGCCCCACCTCTGTGAAACAAGTTAGATACTTTCTTGGTATGGTAGCTTACCTAGGGAAATACATCAAAGACTGCGGAAAACTCACCGCATCAATCAATGAACTAACCAAAGGTAATGCCAAAAAGAAATTCATCTGGACTCCAGAATGCAACAAGAATTTCCGGCTATTAAAACAAGCTTTGATTTAAGCACCAATCTTGCAATACCCTAATAACAACGGGTGCTACGAGCTTGAATCAGACACTAGTGACACCACCATTGGCGCAGTCCTACACATCTGCCAGCCAGGGCAGCAAGATTTCCTGCCAGTATGTTACAAAAGCAGAAAACTAACAAACACTGAGCAGAGATACCCAATACACGATAAAGAATTGATAGCAATATATCATGCATGCAAGAAATAAAGATGTTACCTCAAAGGACACTTAAACGTCCGAGTGCTAACTGACCACAAATCCTTAATCTATTTCAAAACTCAGAACGCAAAACGCGCGGCGCCAAGCCAAGCCAAATGGATGTCCTTGCTGGAACAGCTTAACCTGGACATCCAATACAAAAAGGGGCAGAGCTGGTCACGGCTGATACTCTCTCTAGGCTATGCCAGCCAAGAGAGGATCACCCTGACCACCTGGACCCTGACTGGCCCAACCTATACAACACTGAGTACAAGAAAAAAGGAAAGGATCCCTCCACACATCAACTAACCCATGATACTCTAGTAAGGAATGAAAAACATTTCCATATATCAAATGGCACAGTATACTGATCATCAAGGATAAACACATTCCATACATCCCACTTGCACAAAGAGTTGACACTATACTAAGACACCATTGTCTGCTAGGACACACAAAGGCTAACAATCTATATCTCACCTTAAAAGAGATAGTATGGTGGCCCAACCTAAAGAAAGACATAATCAATGTTCTAAAAAAGTGTGCAGTATGTGAAAAATACACCAGCACCAAGGCGTCACAGCCAACAGTTAACCCAGTACCTGACCCAAAACCATTTAAGGTTTGGGGACTGGACGTAGTGGGACCCTTCCCAGAAACCAAAACAAATCAACGTTTCCTAATTGTAGCCATTGACTTTGCCACATGTTGGCCCATCTGCTGGGCAACAAAAAATCACAAGGCATGTCAGGGAACCAACCCTGACTGGCCGGCTTGCTAGCGTCTGGGAACTGGAAGGTTGCGGACTGGGTGGGCAGGGCCTACCAAAGGATTGGTGCTAACATAATGAGGTAGGACGTTGACTTGCCCAACCACAACCACAGACCGGCGGCGGGGAAAATAGTATCTATTACTCCCGTGAGAGTTATCTATATGATTCCAAAAAGCTTGTTGGTATAGTCCAGCAGGAGTTTGGTGGCAGAGGCAGGCATTGGCTTGGGGGCAACAGGTGGCTCCATGTCTATTTGGTAGGCAGGGAGGAAGTTGTATTTATTCTGAACAGGCCAGGTTTGGTAATGTACCAAGGGCCTTCTTGGTTGTATCTGGTTCTCTCAGTGATTCTGGCCCAGGGGTCCCGGGCTAGTATGTTGTTGGTGGTATAGTCTCTGTACTCAGGCTTTAGGGGGTACTCTGTGAAGTGGACGGGACCAAAGGGAGCACCTGGCGGGCGGTACGTAGCTGGCAGGCTGACAGGGGGTTAGAGGATCTTTGAGTGAACTGACAGATTACAAGGATAAAATATGGCAATAATTGGGGAAACCAATATCTCATAACCTTTATTTAAAAATGACTATGGGGTTTTGGTCTTGGCCTGACGGGTATTTATCCCACACTGCCAGGCTTCACTTCTTGGTCAGGTTTTCTGGACTCGGGTGGATTGGCATCGGTTGTCTCAGATGGCAGTGTGGCACTCAGCACTGGCGGTTTGCTACTGGCTGCTTCAGGGTGAGAAGACTTCAAATCCTTCTGTTTATTGATTCAAGTGTTGGGTGCCTCTTTGGGTTCAGTGCCTTCCCCGGGATTTTTGGAGAGTTTGGAATAATTCCCAGGGGGAGATTTGTCTATTTCACTGGGCAAACTGCCGGTGTCAGGCGTTGGCACCTCGGGGGAATTCTCAGCATCTTGCACTGGCAGTTTTCTTGCAGAATCCTGCGGGAAAGCTAAGGGTTTGGGTCCTGGCAGGCTGGTAACAACTTCTTTAATTAGTAGCAGGTTGTTTTGTTCCCAGCCTATGAGTCTGGCAGTCTGTGCAATGTTTTGTCCAGGGTTTGACTCTGGTTCCGTATTTTGAGATTTAGGAGCATCCAAATTGTCATTCCTGACATCATCCACTTCTTTCCCCAAAATTCCCCCTTTCAGGGCCTTCTTCTCAAGGTATTGTTGGATGGCCAGTTTGGCATTGGTTAGATTGCTCAAGGGTTCCCAGGTGCTTTCTTCTGGGGGGTAGATGGCCCACTTGATGTAGTACTGGGGGGCCTTGTAGTGGACTCAGTTTTCGTGGATGTATTCAACTTTGTACTCAATTGAGTGGTCCTTCTGGATTGGCGGGGGGCTTGACTTGATCTTCTGGTGGGGTAGGGAGTTTCCGTCTTTTTTGAACAACAGGGCACTGTGGAAAACGTTATGGATCTTCCACGTGGGGGGTAGGTCTAACTTGAAGGCTACTTCTCCAATGAGCTTGGTGATATTGTGTGGTCCACTTCTTCTGTGAGCTAGTTTTCTGCAAGGCACATGCAGGGGCACGTTACAGGAATCCAAATAGACCTCGTCTCCAACTTGGAGGGGTTTACTGGGGGGTCTGTTTTTGATCAGCAAAGGCCTTGTATGTCTGTACAGCTTGGTTCAGGTTTGCTAGGCATACAGTTTGGGTGTCATGGATCTGTTCAATCAAGGCACGTCCCAAAGGGTTGGTTTCCTTGTTTCCAATGCTAGGGTCTCATGAGGGGTCATACCTGTAGTTGGCTTTGAAAGGGGACATTCCAGTAGATGCATGGTCTTTGCTGTTGTAGGTGTACTGTGCCATGGGTAACATCTTGGTCCAGTTATCTTGGTTGGCATTGGCATAGCATTGTAGATACTGTTCAAGTATTTGGTTCACTTGTTCAGTCTGGCCGTCAGTCTGTGGGTGATAGGAGGTTGATTCACAGCGCTTTACCCCCAAGTCCTTCATCACCTGAGCCCAGTAGTTGGAGGTGAATTGTGGTCCTCTATCAGTGATGATTTCTGCCAAGGTGCTGTGTTGGGTTAGGATGCAGTCAAGGAAATGTCTAGCTGTCTCTGCGGCAGTGCAGTGGGTGGTGGTAGGGACAAAATAGGACATTTTAGTGAATCTATCTACCATGACTAGGATTGCATTGAACAAATTAGAAGAGGGTAGTTCCACAATAAAGTCCATTGAAATGGACTACCAGGGTCCCGCTGGTATGTCTAGTGGTCTTAACAAGCCCTCAGGTTTGGATCTATGGGGTTTGGTTCCTCCACATGTCTCACAGCCTTTGATGTAGGCAGCCACGTCTTTGTCCAGTTGGGGCCAAGCATAATTCTTCTTGATTCCTCAGATTGTCTTGAGTCTGCCAGGATGGCCGGCCATCTCTGAATTGTGGTAGTCTATGAGTACTTTGGTCCTTGTTTCACCTTCTGGTATGTAGATCCGGTTGTGTAACAGCAGGGTATTTCCTTTCAATGAGAATCCCTTCTTGTAGTATCAGCTATCTGGGTCTGAGGTCAAGTTGGTAATGAGTTCTGCTGAATACTTGTCTAATTTCTGTGCCTCAATGATGTCAGGCTTACTGGCCATGATCTTCATGAACATCAGTTGGATGCCTAGGCTGGCGGGGTTGAGGAGTACATGGGTTTTGTGGTCCTTGGTCTCAGCTGTGGTGGGGATCATATCTGCTCTTCTGCTCAGTGCTTCTGGTACTATGTTGACTTTCCTGGGTTTGTAGTCAATTGTCAGGGTGTAGTCAGCCAGTTCTAGAGCCCATCTGGCCTGTCTCTGGTTCAACTGTCTGGGTTTAAAGAAGTAAACCAAGTTCTTGTGGTCAGTTAGGACTTTTACTGGGAATTCAGCGCCACATAGGTACCGGCGCCAATGTTTCAGGGTCTTCATTATTGCAAGCATCTCCTTGTTGTAGATTGGGTAGTTTCCTTTGTCAGGCAGCATCTTCTTGGAGTAATATGCTACAGGATGTAGCATACTATCCCCTCCTTCCTGAAGAAGGACCCCTCCCACTGCAACGTCGGACGTGTCTGTTTCCAGTACAAAAGGCTTGGATGGGTTGAGCATGGCCAGGACAGGGGCAGAGGTGAAGGCGAGTTTCAGGGTCTCAAAGGCGGTGGTGCATTCTGGAGTCCAGGAAAAGGTGACCTTGTCAGAGCATAGGCGGGTCAGGGGCAGGGTGATGTGAGAAATTTTTTGGATGAAATCCCTGCAATAATTTGCAAGGCCCAGAAAACTTCTCACGTCTTTTCTATATTTGGGCATTGGCCAAGACGTTATTGCTTCTACTTTGTCCTGTGCCATTGCAAACCTGCCGGTCTTTACTATGTATCCCAGGAATTCAAATTTAGACTGGAATAATTCACATTTCTTAAGCTTGGCGTGTAGGTTTGCTTGGGAGAGTTTTTCAAGTATAATGTCCAGGTGGCGCAGGTGTTCCTCATGAGTCTTGCTGTAGATGAGGATGTTGTCTAAGTACGCAACACAAAAGTGGTCAAGGTATTCCCCTAGGACAGTGTTAATCATCCTTTGGAACGTGCTGGGGGTGTTGCATAGTCCAAATGGCATTACTAAGTATTTGTACAACCCATATCTGGTTTTGAAAGCTGTCTTGTATTTGTCCCCCTCCTTGACTCTGATCTTATGAAGGCGTCTCTTAGGTCATTTTTGAGTACACCTGGGCTCCAGTTAGTACATTGCAAAGGTTGTTGGCATTGGGGATGGGATAGTGGTTCTTCACAGTAATATTGTTCAACTTGTAGTAGTTCACGCAGGGGCGCATTCTGCCATCCTTCTTCCCTAAAAACAGCATTGGTGACAAGCAGGGGGCCTTTGACACTCGGATGAAGCCCTTTCTTGTCATATCCTCCAAGTAAGATTTTAGGACCGCTTGTTCTTGGTGGTTGCAACTATAGATGGGGCCGTGATGTGGTTGGGTGCCTGGTAGCAGGTCTATAGTGTGGTCGTAGATTGAGTGGTTGGGTAGTTTTGTGGCCTCTTCTTTGCTAAATATGTGGTCCCACTTCTGTAGGGGAATAGGTAGTGTACCAACGCTGGGTTCCATCTTTATGGTTAAGAGTCTGTTGGTTGGGGTTCTGCCAGGACTCATACAGAACAGAACAGTGCCACAAGATTTAGGTTGTCCCAAGGTGGCGGTCTGCTCACAATAGTTTAGGATAAGGCCATGTCTGTCGGACCATGAGTTGCCCAGTATTAGAGGGTGAGGCAATCCCGGCAAGAGGATCAAGGGGGTTGGATACACGTTCTGTCCAATTGTCAAAGGAAGTTCCTGTTTGCACTGGTAACCGGTGTCCAGGGAACTGTTCCCCATGGTTACTTGTAGGCTGCGCTCTGAAGCTGTTAATCCTAGTTCCTTTGCCAGGTTAGCATCAATAAAGCTTTCATCGGCTCCTGTGTCAATAAAAGCCTCAATCTGGCGCTTGATTCCCACACAGTCTATGGTCACCTGGATGAATTTATAATATTGCGCAGAGGTGTTTATTTGTGCCAAGAATATGGGAGGTGTATTATTCTTAGGGCATGCTCTGGTTAGGTGTCCGGCCTCATGGTAGTAGAAACACAACCCATCTCAATAATGGTGTTGCAACTCATCAGGGGACATTCCAGGTCAATTAGGTGTCATGGCCCTGACGGCTTGGGCAGGGTACAAGTTCTGTCCTTCTTGGTTTATACTCAGGCCCTTGCATAGGGGCAGTAGTTCCTCCAGGCTCAGCGTAGGCGGGTGGTGCTTCAACAGGTCTTTCATGGCTGAATTGACTCCCTTTCTGAAGATAATGGCAGATAATTCATCTTCAAGTTGGGTGCGCGCCTTAAGTTTAAGAAACTCATTGATATAGGCTTGGATAGGGCGGTTTGCTTGTTGGATCTCTAACATAGAGTTCAGTGCATAGTATCTGGTGTCCTGGTCATTGCCGGTGCTCATGAGCTTGGCCTCAAATTTTGAATAGTCAAGGCAAAATTCAACATCTTCAGCGGTGGCTTTCCCGAACCAATCCAGTGCGTCTCCTGATAGCATGGCGGCCACCCCCAGGACTTTCTCAGTGTCACTGGGGTAGGAATTGGCGTTGGTTTGGAAGTGGAGGTGGAGGACTGGCATGGCTCAGCAAGCTTCTTCTAAGGTGAGTTTGCCCATCTGGGGCATATCCACCTTGGTTGTGGTCTGGTTTACTATCACATTTTGCACTTGTGACATGGCTGGGTTCTGGGGTTTGGCACTGGGTGCAGGGTCTTTCAGTTCTTTGTTGGGTTGGCTCTTCATCCATGGGAGTATCAGGGAGGTAATTGCCTTATGGGTGTAATAAGTGATTATCACAAAAAAAAGCATACAAGTTGCCCCAAGTGTTAACAACATCTTGGGGCCCAGGTTACCGTGTTTGTAAAAGATTGTCATAATGTCAGGAAACCAGTCATGGGTAGAGGCATTGGGCGGCTCAGGGTGAGGGGTGGTCGAGCCAGCAGGTAGGGCCCACCATAGAATGGGTGCTAACTTGATAATATAACATACAGATTGGCCAAGCAAGGACCAGGGTCCGGAGTTGGGGACCACGGAATCCACCAATCCTGTCAAAGTAATATAGAGTACTCCAAACAGTTGGGTAGAGGTGGTCTCGACGGCAGCAGAGGGTTCCAAAGGGCGGTCTGGTCTTGGGGTTAATGGTGGAGTCATGGGAACAAGGTACGCTGGCAGATAATTGTACTTGTCTTTGAACAATCTTGACCGTTTATACCACTTTCCTTTGCGTCCTATGTATTCAGTTTATCTAGTCCTGGCCAAGGAGTTGGCAATGAGGATGGTTTCCAAGCCGTACTCTGAATAGGCCGGGTTAGGGGGGTACTCAGTAAAGTGCACAGGTCCAAAGGGAGCTCCCGGGGGCGGTATAATGCCTGGGACAATTTGGTAGAGTGGGCTCGGGAGGGGGGGGCAGCCTGGTAGTCTACTTGACCGGAATTAAGATGGCAGATCACTAAGACTAGATAGGGTAAGATTTGTTTGAACCAAAGGTTCATAAAACTTTATTATCAAAAATGATGATGGGGTCTTCACCGTACCTCCAGGGTTTTTATACCATGGGACTTCGCTTCTTTGATCTTTGCAGGGTTCAGGCTTGCAGACAAGGCACTGGCGGGGCATGGGTCTTGGCTTGGAGTCTCAAGGGCGGCAGATCCAGGTTGTGCTTGCTCTGGCAAATAGGAATGGCAATGCTTTGCTCTGCTGCCACTGTTCACTATATCACCTGAGTAGTCCAATTGTACTACCCCTTCTGGGCGGAAGACTGGCAGTTGCTGGTGGTCATTGGCAAGATTAAAAATAGGTTTTGTTTTAACCTCCTTAAGGCAAGCAGCAACCTCTGCATAGGTTTGGGTCTTTGGTGGCTCAAGGTTGGCATCAATCTGATGAACATTTGGGGAATTGTCTTTGGGAGGCTGGCGGGTCTTGGGGTAACTCGTTAACTCGGGTTTGCAATTCAACGAGTGGGCGGTCTCCCGTCCACTTTGTGTGACTTGAGTAGTCTTTGGGAGGCTGGCGGGTCTCGGGGTAACTCGTTAACTCAGGTTTGCAATTCAATGAGTGGGCGGTCTCCCGTCCACTTTATGTGACTTGAGTAGTCTTTGGAGGGTCAGGGTTTGATTCCAGGGTTTCCAATGTTGGTTTCAAAACTCCAGTATTGGCGTTGAGCAGGTTGGCAGTGGGTCCTTCACCAACCTCTGTTAGCCAGGTTACATCTCCTTTGTCAATATGGGTCTTCATGGGCACCAGTTTGGCGGCAGACTGGCAACTATTCAGGGAATTCTCTGTAGTAGGCCGGCGGGTTGCGGAGTAGTTCATCACTTCGAGCCTGTGACTTAACAGGTTGGCGGATCCTGGACTGTCCTGGAGGGTTTGATCCGTCCTTTGGGAACTGGGGCTCAACTCTTGAGTTTTCAATACAAGTATTGAAATGTCATTCATGACAAATACTCCCAGTTTCAAACACACAATTGTCTTGATTAATTATCCCCCTGCCACCCTTGGGGCTCCCAAGGGCTGACCACTGGTGTAGAGAACACCATTATCCACAGCTTGGCTACCTTCCTGTTGCAACTGAAATAACTATAGTTCAGCATCTAGATTTGGACAATAAGAGTCCAGAAGAAAATGGGTTAAGGATAAGATATTGGCTTTATTGGGAGCTTATCACTATTACACTGTGAAAGGGGGCTACTAATCCATATGGAGGTGGTATTGTGGGGTGATCCAGGTATGATGGGAATAGTGCATAGCTCATTGAGGGATTGCTGCCTGGAATTGGCTTGGGTCCTGATTTAGAGATATTGCCTATATTTTAACACTGGCAGCAGAATATCCCATGTTGTAAGATATGCAGTGGGGCGGCTCTATGAGCGCTCCCTGGGTGTTTTGAGATATGTTGGCGGGTGGGGTGTTGATCTTGGTTGCACTGCAGACCAACTCCCTAAGTTGGGAGTGTCTTGAGAGAGTGTATCTGGACCTTCCAACCTACCTTATTGTATGGTTCTCCCCCGTTTCTCTGGGTATGGATCGGTCAGTTGCATGGAGGTTTGTCAACCTACTATCCCCAACCGTACTTATCCTTGAACACTTGTAGGATCAAGCTGTAACAACTCTAGCTTAGAAGCCAAATTTTATATTCGATAAGAGTTTTGTTCTATCCTCTTGCCTGTTCTCGGTAGGATGCCCAGATGTTGCGGTAACTTTTAGGATCAAGAGGTTGCTTAAGAGCGGGATGCAAGGGGGATCGTGTAAGGGGTTTAGAAAGTTGTTGATGGCTTCATGGAAAAGGTTGGGGGTTGCTTAGCAAAAAGGACTTTATTCGGAAAGTATCCTTTTTATTGCTAACTTTGAAAACTTGGCCTTATCAACGCTATCGGTTACTAATCAACCCTATTTATTGCTACAAAGTTTAGTTGTGAAGGTTTGCATCAAAAACGTACAAAAAGTATATTGAAAATTCCCCAAAAATACTTATTGATCAAGAGGCAATTGAACTCACTGCCCCCAAGTCTATTGCTTCAAGGAAACAGTCAGAACCTTAAAAATCAGTTGAAATACGTGATAGCTAATATTTTATCTTCTGCCGGGGACAGATTATTTATTTTTAGTGGCTATTTTCGGCAAGCAGAAGCTTGATTTATGACATCACCAAAATATTCTAGAACATACAACTTCAACTTAGGCCAATAAATTTATCTATTTATAATGCAGTCTAAAATCATGCTTACTAGGGTGAATATATATAAATATAACTTCTAGAGGGTATTAGCTTGGAATATACTGGTTTATTTCCCTAATGAATCCATGGCAAGAGTATACAAAATAGACAGTGGGATAGTTGAAATCAAATGAGTTGTACAAGATTCTTATTAAAATTACACTAGTCATTTTTTGAATGAGAGGGCGATAAAGAATGCTTCAGGAATGCTGAGTAAACTAAAGTCAAAGAGATTGCCCCTACGTAATAGCAAGCAGCAGGCCCCAAACTCCAGTAAATAGAACAGGCAGCAATTGGTCCAAGAGCACGTCCTAGTTGACCACAGGAGCGGAACCTACCCAGAGCAGCTGCACTGCGGCTCATGTCATTCTGGTTTTCAACTGCCAGGGTCAGCAAAGAAGTCAAGCAGCTGACTACTGTAGCAGAAGCAAAGGCAAGAAAGGCAACACCAAGATACAAGTATTGAATGCTGCCACTCATGGAAGCGACCAATCCAATCACTATGAGGCCTATAATACACCCAAGCATGCCTTGCTTAGCTATCTTTTCAGGCCCCTTCACGCGCCTTACATAGCCACCTTGAACCAAGACAGACAATATTCCAAGGAACCCGAACAGCTTCCCCTGTTGAACATAGGTAAATGAAAATCTGTCCAATGCCAAGAAGGGAAGAGTAAACTCCATCCCAGAAAAGATAAACAGATATCCAAAATGAATTCGATTGATGAGAGCCTCGCTTGAGCTTTCTTGGATTTGAGTGACTGCTGGAGGCGGCCGAAACCCTTTAGTCTCTTCCAGCAATCCAACAAGTAAGACAAGCTCTATAACAATGAGAATACAAGCAAGAACAGCTGCAGAAGAAAAGGGATGTGTTGTAATGAAGCTGGGTAAAAGCACCGCTGGAAACAGATTTTTGGACACACAGTACCCGCTTAGCCCTGGACCTACAGTAAAGGCCAAAGAAAAGGCAATTCCAACCAAAGCCTTTAAATTTAGCTACCATTCGGTCATAAATGTTTACCATGCTCCGTGAGCGGGTTTCAGCAGTAGTGACATCAGCTATGATAGCGGAAGCTAGTTGAACATTGCCTTCTGAAAGTCCACCAAATGTTCGAGAAAGTACAAAGACAGGAAACGTGCTTGCAACCACCCAAACGAGATTAGATATGAGGTTTCCAACCACTGAGATGATAAGTACAGGTCGGCGTCCATATCGATCAGCCGCCTTTCCGATAAACGGCGCAACTGTGAATTGCAATATCGAGAAAAAAGATCCCACGACCCCCCCAAGAAGCGCAGTTTCAAGCCGGCTATCTGTGCCTTTGGAACCAAATATTCCTTCTCGAAAGGCAGCCAAGCCACTTAAAACTTTACCCAGAAAGCTTGGGGCGTCAGTCTAAGGTTTTTATCAGCTTAAAATTTTGATTTTCTGGGGCCCCGCTATAGCTGGGGAATAAAAGGATCATATGTGCGCAAACAACGCATTCTATTTAACTGTGCCATAAAATAAGATATAGCTAAGGATCAATTAAAAACAAAAGCGGCAACTATTACTTGAGTTTCAGCCTTTTAAAATAGTAGAGGTCGCCCAATAGAAAGTTCATTTAACTCCTCCGAATATACTCTGAGTGGCCAATTAAGTAAGAAACATGAAAGAAACGGTACTTGAAGAGTAGGAATAAAAAATAAAAAAAGCCTTACCGAAGTAAATAAGCTCTCTTTGTCCTGATAAAAGGAAATGAGAGAAGGGAAGAGGGGAAGAATGAGAGTAAATGCAAAAAGATCGATCAACAAGGTGAAAAAGACGACAGCGAGGATCCGATTAACATTTTTTGAACTTTTTTCTGGGGGCTTCGGGTCTTCATTTGACGTAGCTGACTGTAAAACACAGGTTGGCGTGGCCTTCTTCATCGGTGAAAGCTTACTTTGTTGAGAAGTCGTGATAGGCATATCAAGATCTAAAGGAGGAGAAGGGCTCAAAGTTGAAATCAAGCTGCCGCTAGAGAATCAAGGAAAATATCGCAGTACTGCAATATAATTATTTAGAATATTGAGCCGCAGTTAGGGCTTTGTTGCACCATTTGAAACAGCATACCAGGTAATGATGTAAGCAAACTATACCCCTGATCGAAGATGCAGATCAATGGTTTAGCTGATTATGCCAGCTTCATGCGCCCAAGATCAAGCAAGATTGAAGGACACCCATCTATGCATCATCACGATTGCTTCTAATAGAAATTTATTAGTAGAACGATAGCTTTTTTGAAGTGGAACTTGATTGGGTGCTATTGTTTCCAGTTTAAAGCCCAAATTTGGCTAATAAATAGAAGCCTAGATATCATCCACCAACATGACATGCTTGATTTAACCTGAATAACCTATTATCTGCTTGAGATGCTTAATAAAATAAAACCACTTATTCGTTGACTTGATCAACAAGCAAAATAACATACATCCAAGAAAGGAATATATTCCACATCCTACTTTTTCATGATCCATTTAAGCCTAACCCTTTTGGCCTTTAGTTAGGGAACTAGCAATTAGAAACATAGTTTACCAGGGTTACATATGGAATAGATTCAACTAAAACGATTAACCCCTGTCCACTAGCGGCAATATTGAGGTTAACTATTAAATAAAGTGCGAGATCTGGGCTTAAATAGCCGACCCCTGGAAGCTGGCCCTTTCAACCAAGTGGGTTCACTGGGCAGTAGTTTTAAGGCTGCTGAGATAAAAACCAACTTACCCTGAAAACCCCATCTCAGACCACAATAAAATTGAACCTTTGTACTATTGTCAAAACAGCAGGCTCGACCCGCCAGCAAGGTTCCGAGTAAGTGGGTTCGTGACCCACAATCTGATTATCCAGTCACTCAGAGCCAGACTAGGAAGTCAACTTGAATTTACAAATCCAACAACATGAACAAATGATGACCCCTTTCGGTGGATACCTCGTTTTGGCGCTTGACTCATTACCAGGATCAAGCCACCCCCTTCACAGCCCACCATGTGATCAACACAATCATGTTCCTGTTATCCATGACTCACACTGACTATATAATCATTATATCTCAATAAAGAATATCATCTAGTTTCTAAACATTTTCCCCATATAACTTTGCTAAAACAGCACAGCTATGACACTATTTACCTCTAATATGTAGGTATAACTGCTCAACCCTGCAATTGATCAAATGTAGACATAAATATCCATTGATATCTGTATGACATATATAGAAATCCACAGATGAGATTATTTCAGCACCTGTCTAAATTACATCATTTCACTAGTGTAGAACTACAACTAGCTTTAAATATTTTGGATTGCCAAGTCCAATATATGCCATGTTATCTTAATTCCATGTAGGCTTTCCTTATAGCTTAATAACCTTCAGCCACTTAATTTGAAGCAAAAAATGCTTCTAAAATCCCATGACATACTTCTGGTTTGGGTCACAAGAGAGACATATTAGAAAGAGAAAGGCCAGGTCTTTGAAAGGACTGTAATTTTGTAAACAGGAGGAGGCAACACTATTACTGTTTCAGGGTAAGTAATGGCTGTAACCTAGAAGCAGGGCCCTCAGTTATATTTAGCAACAGTGAAATAGACTTATAAGTTGAGGTCTAAGACACTTAAAACTTATAAGGATCACACTCAAATAATATCAGAGCAAGAAATTATAAGTTTATTAGAAAGTAA
This sequence comes from Entomophthora muscae, assembly GCA_014839935.2. Classification (NCBI taxonomy): domain Eukaryota; kingdom Fungi; phylum Entomophthoromycota; class Entomophthoromycetes; order Entomophthorales; family Entomophthoraceae; genus Entomophthora; species Entomophthora muscae. Next base: position 205,715 of record QTSX02002888.1, on the reverse strand, counting down.
GAAAGGGGTATTTATAGTCTTCACCGGCTATGGGAAAATAATAGAATATATGGTGCCATCCTTAGTGGATAAGGTATCATTCTTAACCTTAGTGGAAGTGACAGAAGACAAAAAGAAGTGAGATGGTTGAAATTCAAATACAGAGACACATTTTTATCTGATTTTAGATTAGGAGTTCTTGAAGGGGTGGCTCTAATGGACAAGGTATTACTGGAGGGTTTCACAGTATTAATGTAAGGTCTCATGGTTTGGGGAAGATGATTATAAACTAAAGCTTTTAATCCATTGATATTTATATTAGTCAAATACAAAAAGGTGGACAAGGTCTGCAATAGCAACTGAACCAAGGCTTCTAAGAGCTTATACAAGGTAAAATAAGGACTAAGACAATTTATTAACCCTAAGAAGATAAAATAGAGACCAGTCTTAATGACAGATGATTTGGTTAAAAAGTCAATCTCTAAGTCTGGGAAATGGTCTGCACTAGAGGGAGGGTTAAAGCTATCAACAATTAAATTGTGGGTGCTATTATAAAAACTACCTAACTGGTGAAGAATAAAGTCAAAAGGAATCATATGGCCAAAGATTTAAACTAAGATTAAAAAATTAAAGAAGAACACAGGCCACAAAACCTAACAAGTACCTTTTTGGAGTGCAAGTCAAACAATCTCAACTTATTGTTAAGATTGAAAAACCAAGCCTTTTTATTTCACTTGGTTTGTGAGGTGCAGAATTGAGGTGAGAGGGCTAACCAATATTGGTTAGGTGACTTGGTGTTGAGAAAACAAAACAAAAGCACATGTTTCCTGAAGTTTAAACTTAAAAAGTTAAACACCAAAGTAAAGGGGATGGCAAGGGGAACAGTGGTTGCTTAGTAGACTTGTGAAAGCAACAAGAACGGCGGAAGAGCGGGGAAAACCTGGTCCAAAAGTGCTGGCGTAAGCGGGCAAAAGCAAAAAGGTAATTTGACTTTGGACTTAATTAAATTAAATTAACGTATAGATCCACAGTTTGAGAATTGTCCATAAATAAAGGTAAGCTTTGAACTTGAAACTAACCGCTAAATAGATAAAATTTAGCCAGTCAAGTGGGAAAAAATAAGGAAATGTTTTGAAAGCCATTAAGTGAAAAATAACCAAGAATAGATGACTTCAGAATTAAAATTGGTGTCCAAGAAAGAATACTAGCAGCTAAAATAGAAAGGGAGAATCCTGACAGTACCCCCCTTTGTCAGGGAACCAAACCTGATTGGCTGGCTTGCTAGCGTTTGGGAACTGGCAGGTTGCGGACTGGGTGGGCAGGGCCCACCAAAGGATTGGTGCTAACTTAATGAGGTAGGACATTGACTAGCCCACCCACGACCACGGATCAGCGGCAGGGATGGCAGTATCTATTACTCCCGTGAGAGTAATATATACAATTCCAAAAAGCTTGTTGGTATGGTCCAGTGAGAGCTCAGCAGTGGAGGCAGGCATTGGTTTGGGGGTGACAGGTGGTTCCATGTCCATTTAGTAGGCAAGAAAGAAGTTGTATTTATCTCTGAACAGGCGGGGCTTGGTAACGTACCAAGGGCCCTCTTGGTTGTATGTGGTTAACTCTGTAGTTCTGGCCCAGGGGTCCTGGGCTAGTATGTTGTCGGCAATGTAGTCTTTGTACTCAGGCTTTAAGGGGTACTCTGTGAAATGGACAGGACCAAAGGGAGCACCTGGTAGGCAGTACATAGCTGGCGGGCTGGAAGGGGGGTCAGATGATCTTTGAGTTAACTGGCAGATGACAAGAATAAAATACGGCAATAATTGGGGAAACCAATATCTCATAACCTTTATTTAAAAATGACTATGTGGGTTGATCTTGGCCTGGCAGGTATTTATACCACACTGCCAGGCTTCACTACCTGGTTGGGTTTTCTGGGCTCAGGCGGGTTGGCATCAGGGGTCTCAGATGGCAGTGTGGCACTTGGCACTGGCAGTTTGCCACTGGCTGCTTTGGGATGAGAAGACTTCAAATCCTTCTGTTTGTCAATTTGGGTATTGGGTGCCTCCTTGGGTTCAGTGTCTCTCCTGGGACTTGGGGGGGGGTTTGGAATAACTCTCATGGAGAAACTTGTGTATTTAACTGAGCAAACCGCCAATGTCAGGCATTGGCACCTCAGGGAAATTCTCGGCATCTTGCACTGGTGGTTTGCTTACAGAATCCTGCAGGACAGCTAGGGGTTTGAGTCCTGGCAGGCTGGTAACAACTTTATCTATCAGTAGTGGGTTATTGGGTTCCCAGCCCATGGGTCTGGCAGTCCGCAAAGGGTTTTGTCCAGGGTTCAACTCTGGTTCTGTATTTTGAGATTTAGGAGCATCCAAACTGTCATTCCTGACACCCTTAGCTGCTAGTCTGAAGATCCTGGTAGGCTTTAAGCAACTGTTGGCAGTAGTTGAGGTTTCCTTCAGGTTCCCATGTGGAGTCTTCAAGTTCATAGCCCTTCCATAGGATGAGGTATTCTGTGCCAGATTGAAGGGTGTGATGGGATAGTATTTCCTGTACCTTGTATTCTTCAGAACCCTGGAAATGGAGAGAAGGGGGTGGAGCCTTTGATTGGTGACTGGGGGGAGGTTGTCTTAGCTTCAGAAGAAGTGAACAATGGAAAACATTGTGGATGCAGAAGTGCTCAGGAAGAGATAGTCTGAAGGCAGTAGCTTCAATTTTTTCCATTACTGGGAAAGGTCCAATGAAGCGGGAACAAAATTTGCAAGAGGCAACAATAACCAGGAGGTTCTTAGTTAAAAGGAGTACCAAATCTTCAGGCTGAATCTTGTTGCCTGGAGTTCTTTTCTTGTTGTAGTGCTTCTTATAGTCTAAGATGGCAGACTGGAGGTGGAAAACAATTTGGGTCTGTGTTTCCTTGATTGTGGTGGCAAGTTTGGCTGCGGACTGTGAGCAGAAGTATCCCTGGAGGTTGGGGAGGAAGGAAAGGGTATAACCAAGATTTGCTTGGAACAGTGTCATACCAATAGATCTGTGGTATGCTGAGTTATAGGAGTATTGGGCAATGGGGAGAATGTCAGACCAGTTGTCTTGCTTCTCATTGATGAAACAATAGAGATACTGTTCCAAGGTTTGATTTGTTCTTTCAGTTTGTCCATCAGTCTGTGGGTGATATGCAGTGCTGTAGAGAGAGTTTACCCCAAGAGAGGCCATGTGATCTCTCCAAAATGCAGAGGTGAACTGGGGGCCACAGTCAGAGACTATGTCACAAGGGACTCCATGACAAGGGAAGATATACTTAACAAATAGCTCAGCGGTTTGTTTGACGGTGACAGTTGTGTGGCAGGGGCAGAAAGAGGCTTCCTTGGAGAAGCGGTCAACCACTACTAAGATTGTGCTGTAGCCTGCAGACATGGGTAGCTGGGTAATGTAGTCCATAGAGAGGCTTTGCCAAGGACCTTCAGGGATTGGAAGGGGACAGATTAGACCAGATGGCTTGGAAGTGCAATTCTTGTTTCTGAGATATACTAGGCAGCTGGCAACATATTCCTTGGTGATCTTTGCCATCTGTGGCCACCAGTAGTGCAACTTTATAAGGGCCAAGGTTCTCTTATAACCTAAGTGTCTGACAGGAAGGGAGCCATGGAATCCAATTGTGATTTGCAACTGCAAGTCTTTATTGGATACCATAACCAGTTTGCGGAAGAGAAGCAGGTTGTTCTCAAGTGAATATTCTGAGGGGGGCATTGCTTTGGATAGCAGGTCTTGGATGATGTTGCTGGAATCAGGGTCTTCTGACTGGGCCTTCTGGATAGAATAGGTGTCTGGGAAGTTGAAAAGGGTTGCAGAGATCTGGTTGATGAAGACGGATGCAGGGAGGACTGCCTTGGTGTTGAGACATTTGTATTTGGGGTCGGAGTCGGCAGTTGTAGGGTGGCAAGAGAGTAGGTCAGGGAGGACGTTGAGGGATCCCTTCTTGTAAGTGATGGTGAACAAGAAGTTGGTAAGTTTGATCACCCATTGGGCATGTCATTGGGATATGTGACTGGCTTGGGTGAAGAACAGTAAGTTCTTGTGGTCCATGAAGATACTAATGGGGTCCACAGTTCCTTTGAGGTAACAGCACCAATGCTTGAGAGACTTGATAATTGCAAGTAGTTCCTTGTCGTGGACAGAATATTTCTTCTCAGCAGGAAGATGCTTCTGACTGTAGTAAGCTACAGTGTGGAGCATAACATCCCCCCATGCTGAAGAAGGACGGCACCAACAGCATAGTTGCTGGTGTCGGTCTCCAAGAAGAAGGGTTTGTTGCTATAGGGCATGAGCAAGACCAGGGGAGTGGCAAACAGGTGGCAGATCCGCTCAAAGGAGTCCTGTGCTTCAGAAGACCATTTGAACTCAACCTTGGTAGAGGTTAGATTAGTGATTGGAAGGACAATGCTGCTGAAACCGGGGACAAACTTGTGGCAGTAATTAGCAAGACCAAGAAACCCATGGAGTTCTTTGCGGTTCTTTGGTACTGGCTAAGAGAGGATAGCATCAAGTTTGCTCAGAGCAATGGCAAATCCTTCCTTGGTTACAATATACCCAAGGAATTCAATGCTTGTCTGGAAGAAGCAACACTTAGAGAGCTTGCAGTAAATATGGTATTCTTGAAGACTAGCCATGAGTTTTCTTAGGTGATCAATGTGGTTGGAAGTATTCTTGGAATCTATTAAGATGTTGTCAAGATACACCACCACAAACTCATTCAAGAAGGGAAGGAGGACCTTGTTCATGAGGGCTTGGGACTTTGAAGGTGCATTGTGTAAAAGAGGGGGGCTAGACTAACAAAGTCTGGCTCCCATCCTGGTGGGACCAACCACCAGGATGTCATCCAGTGCAAGACTGGGATAGCCACTCAAAGGGGCCTCTCAAAGGAGACCGGATGTGAAAGGGGAGGGAAGTGTGCATCCAAAGCCATGACCAAGGCTCCAGTAAGTAACCACAGAGAACAATCCCAAGTGAGAGGGACCTCTGCATCTGACTCAGGGATTTGATGCAAGGAGGGTAGGAAGGAAGCTGAAACTGCTTCAAGGGAAGGATTGTCCAAGTCAGAAGAAGGAGTTTCAGTAGTACCGGATTCTAAAGGGGGCAACAATTCTTCAAGATAAGAAGACAACCAAGGGAACAAACCATAGGATGCTGAGTTGGTGGGAACCTGGGTGAGATGTCTAATTAAATTTATAAACAAACCAGGAATAAACTCAGAAGATTGAGAAATCAAGGAAAGTTTGCTCCAAAAGACAGGGTTGGAGGACCAGAAAAATAGAGAAATAAACACCAGTATCCACATAGCCATCTTGTACCAAGGAGACAAAATGATTTCAGCGTGGTGCCCTTTTTGCTAAACTTCTGGGCAGACAGACCAAGTGCACAGGTAAATAACAGGGAATGATCCGAGTTAATATTCTTGGAACAACTCCCAACAAAAAACAACGGGCAGGCAGGCCAGGGAAAGCGGGAGGCGGGGACAACAGCAGGAGTTGAGACAATTACCTTTATTATTTAACAAACTTCAAAACTACAAAAGGATTTGCAAATTCAGGAGTTTATTCAACAATTGGAATTGGTAAGCAAGGGACCTGACAACACATGCTTCTATTTTATTCAGAGGGGGGGTGATAGGACTGGGGGGTTATGAGAGGGGCTATTGGAGTGCAATCTAAAGAGAAGCCTATTAAAGACTACTGGCCAATCTTCTCCTGGTTTGAGACCAAGAAAAATAGGGACCACAGGCCCGGATGTAAGACTCAGTCCCTCAATTAGCTAGGAGCCTTCCTAGGACTCAGGGTGCACATTTCCCCTAATGCCTTCCTCTGGCGTCTCCACCAGAGAGCTCTGGAACCCAATTATTTTGGGCTGAGGGACTTCCGGGCCGGAGGAATTGGCTACCTGGAACACCACTGATTGCGGAATTTGATACCCAATTTTCCCAGGCCGCAGGTTAGGCCTTTCAGGATCCATGCAGCCCGCATTTTCCCGTTGGTCTGCTAGTTGTTTCAGGACCGGGCAACACCAGGACAACAAGCAATCTAGATGAATTAATGTCTCCTCTGCAGTTGGAGGGGACTCCAAAGGAGAAATGGGAACTTTGGCCAGGAAGGCCAATACAAAGCGTTCATCCACTGTGTGGTCCAAGTCCTCCAGGTTTTGGAGGGGTTTTGCCTGCACTTGGGCCACTTTTTTTGATGGTCTGGGAAATACATCCTGATCTAGGGCCAAAGGTGGGCCACGGAACTTTACACATTGCAGAGGCCAAAGGGCATAACTGTTGTGAATAACGGCATTCACCATGTTTTGATTTTGTCTTTGTTGGGCCATTTTGAAGACAAATCTCTTGCTTTTGCTTTCAACTCTCAAAATGAACTGGCTTCTGCTTCAGGAAATATGATTGTTCAGTTTCCTGACTCTGCGCAACTCACTTTCCCCACTCATGCTTGTGGCAAGTGATCCTACTGTCCTGGTAGTGTTTTGTGGTATTCTCAACCACTATATATTCCATTTCCATATTCATCAATAAAATTAAGTTCTATTCACATTTTTGTCTTTGTGTCTTCTGTACTTCTGCGCCTCTCTCTAGCCACGCCTAGTAGAGAATTATTCATCCAGGGCCGCAAGGTAAATGCTATTGCCTTCCCTGTCATCTAACTGAGACTTATTACAAATCCAATCCTAAGGTTAGGATTCCCCGTTGTGTGTCTGTGCTGCACCTCAGAACACAAAAAAATGGTGCTCACTACAGGGGCTATAAGCCCCTTGGTTATCCCTTTCACATCTACGTTTGCAGGTCCCTTGCCTCCGCCTATTTGGGAGTCAACCTTGCCTGAAATTACCAGCCCTCCTATTGAGGAAGACATTGCCAACCTGCCTATTGTCCCTAATGTACTGAACCTTGGGAATGGTCCCTGCTTAGTTGCTTAACCTATGGGTACCCCTGACTTGGAACAAGTTATGGCAGTAGCCCTTGGGATAGCTCAGGACGGGGCCATTCCTTGCCTTCAGCTACAGTTTAGCCGTGCCAAATACTATGAGTTAATTGTGGCCCCTCAGTTTCCACAACATCTCCTCTCAGCAGCTGGCTCTGCTGATCATCTGCTGTCATCCTTTGTACAGCCCGCCTTGGCCCACCACCAGATGGTGTTGGGACTCCACGTTCAAGAAATCTCGTCTCTACAAGCAGCTGTTACCCATCATTGGGACCAGTTTGCCGCCTACCAACAATGGATTCATTCCCTGTTCTCCCTGATATCTGACAATCAGCGTGATTTGGTCACCTCTCAAACGTGTTTAGTCAATTCCATCAAGCAAATGTGCCAGTCCATCCCTGAGTATGTTAGGGAGCAACTACATGAGTTTCACCAGTTAGAACAACCCTGGCAAACTCAAGTAGACTCCACCCTAAACGCTTATCTCTCCAACTTTGAGCACCTAGTGCAACAGCTCAATTCTTTCAGTGCCTATTCCTTTGAGCAATTGTAACAGGTAGCTGACCTTGCAGCCCAAGGTCTAAATGAGCTCAGTGCAGAATTTGATCAAGAGAGAGCTACCACTGCTGCAGCTATTGCCAAACTTCAGAGTCAGGTGAATGAGCTGTCCACTCCCAAACCTGATGTTCCGCCTTCTCCTCCTGCTGATGATCTGGTGGACAGAGAGCAGAAAATCTGGGAAGCCATCTGGGAATTATGTGCTTCCACTCATAGCCAAGGACGTCCTACTGAAATGCCTCAACCTGATCCCCAGGTTCTTGCGCTGACTGCTCAGGTTGCTGCTTTACGTGAGGTAGTAACGGCTGCTGCTAGTCCACTCGGGGTTAACAAGGAGGATGGCTGTTGTCCTGGTTTGGCGGGGGCTCCTCGGATCCACTGTGCCAGAGAGTTGATTGCCCTAGCTAATGAGGTGGATCATTTGAAACAAGACCAGACTGAGTTGGACAGGAACATACAGGAGATGAGTAAGTTGATCAATTTGGTAAACAACAGATTTTCCCCTTGCCTATCAGTGGGGCCATCCCTTACTTTGCGACTGGCTGAGCTCTCCACGGTTGTCACTACCCAAGGACAACGCCTAGATGTTACTGAACAACTGATTGCTCTAGCCAACACTACGGGTGCCAGAACCACCGAGACTCTGACAACCCTTGAAGAAAGTGTTCGACAACTGTGGGCTAGACAACCCCCCTCCAAATCTGAAGCTGAGTTCTCCCCGCGCATAAATGTACTCAATAGCAGCAATGGTGGTCCAGCTCCCAAGGCACACTTCAAGCCTACTTTTAAGCAATTATTTGATCCTAAAACCTTGACTATTGCAGCTTTCTTAACTATTTACAAGACTGCTATGAGACGAGCATCAGATGAAGTTAAGAAAGAACATATTCTGACTTGCCTACACCCAACCTGTCAAGAGGTAGTTGTACCAGAGCTGCCCTCCATTGAGACCTGGGAGGACATGAAACAGCTCCTGATTGACAAGTTTGGTGGTGATCTTAGCCTGGAGGTGAAAAAGGATGCTTTCATGCACATATCCTTCAAGCCCAAAGAGACATTAGCTGAATTTGCCAACAGATTTTACATGGAGGGACAACAGTTAATAACAAGCAGACAATTGACGGCACATGAAGCATATATGGCCTGCGCTCAGGCCCTCAAGGTGAATCAACTCCTATGCCTCCATCTCAAGGCTCACAAGGCTATGCTGTCCTCCATGAAAAGTATAAAGACACTGCTCCAAGATATGCATCTTACCCATTCTGGGGCAGTTGTCTGGGAAAGTTGTGCCGCTTCCAACTCTGGCTCCTCTTCTCGCGGCCCTTGTATCCTCACTATGAACTCTCAAAATCCTCCTTGATGTCAAGGTTGCCACAACTTTGGTCAGATAGGCCACCACTCTTGCGTCTGCACCAATCTGCGGGTTGAAGGAGCTGATCCCAAGGATCAGTTGGGAAAAGAACAGTCAACCTAGAGGCAGAGACGCTCTCAGTTGACAATTCTTCCCAGTCTCCTCCTACACCCCTGCCTGCTACTGACTCTGAGCCTGTTGATGATGAAGCTCCTCCTATCCTCCTCCTGTTCCATGACATTTCTGATGATTCTGATGTGGATGAATATGATGTTGAAGGCCATGATGCATATGGGTATTCTGTTCTTGCCGTCCCTGAGACTATTGCCGTTCCCTACAAGCTACAATCTGGGAAGACTACTACTACCGCCAAGCCCTTGTCTGAGGCCAAAGCAGTTGTCTCTCACCCCTATCTTACTCAGGCAAAACGGTCCCCTGTATTAGTGGAATCATCAGAGGAAGCCGCTGAAGTTGCAGACGCTGTTTTCAAGAATGTATCTGTCTCACTCCCTCTCCAAACTGTATATAAGGAGTTTCTGGGACTACAATGCATGATTGAGAAATGGGACAAGGAAATAGCTGAGGCACAGGATATCTTGGCTGTTCTGCCACCCTTTGGACGCATCACCACCTGAGTAGAGATATCTATCCAAAAAGTAAAGATCAAAGCCGTCCTGGACACAGGTTCTCCTGTCAATGTTGTTTCTTCTAAACTGGTGAAGAAACTTAAGCTGGCCCCTGATCTCAACTACCATCAATCCTATGGCACTGCTGGTCTCTCCATGACTTGCTCCATTGGCGCGTACTCTACCTTGCCAATGTGATTTGGTAAACTCCTGTTGGCTGCGCCAGCTGTTGTTCTAGAAAATGAGAGCTATGACCTTTTGGTTGGTACCCAGTTCCTTTGGGAATATAATGGGATCATCAACCTAAAGGATGGTTATCTCTCTATCCTAGGGTACAAAGTCCCTCTGATCTTTGAGGAGCCAATCAAAGTTCCTGGTAAATGTTTGAAGACATGTACTCTGGAGTACCCCACTGGAGTTTTCACCCTAAAATACCAAACCCATTCCACTAACATGAAGTGTCCTCCCATGGCTTGTCCTGCAACTGAGGGAATCCCTCTCATGGCCACGTCTGCTATCACCATCCCCTCAGGGTCTCAGGCTATCATAGACTCCCAGATATCATATGAATTACCTGAACAGACTTTCTTAGAGCTTTACTCCCCTCCTTTGCTGGGGCGTAACAAGCCTTACCTTTGTCCTGGAATTCTGGACGTTTCCCACAAGGATCCTGTTCAATTACTAGTTGCCAACCTTACCACGCTTCCTATGACTGTATCCAGAGGACAGGTCGTTGGTTACAGAAAGTTGTTAAATGCTCCTGAAGTCTTGTCTCTTCACCCTTTTGGAACGTTTCAAGACTTTAACCTACCCAAAGACAAGCCTCAAGTCCTATCTCTGTTCACTGCCCAAGACTTCCCTCAGTTGTCCCCGGTCCAACAGAAAGAGGTGCTTGATCTACTAGACCAATTCTCAGACATCTTTGCTAAATATAGTACTGATTATGGGCTAGCCAAAGGTGTGATTCATCAGATTGACACAGGAGATTCTCCCCCCTTTTGTGCCAAGCCATACCGCCGCAGCCAAGTGGAAGATGCACAGGTTTCTAAGGAGCTCAAACAACTGCTGGATTCTGGACTGCTAGCTCCCTCTCAAAGTCCCTGGGCTTCTCCTCTGCTCATCTTAAAGAAAAAGGATGGAGGCCACCAGATTGTGATGGACTATCAAAGGTTGAATTCTCTAACCAAGAAAGATTCCTATCCCTTACCGTGTATTGATGACGCTCTTCAACGCCTTGGAAGTTCTAAGTTTTTCTCTGCTATGGACTTGGCGTCTGGCTACTGGCAAGTTGACCTCTCTCCTGAAGACTGTCAGAAGGCTGCACTCATCACATCAGAAGGATTGTTTGAGCCTACCTGCATGCTGCAAGGGCTCTGTAATGCCCTGGCAACTTTCCAGAGGGCCATGGATTCCATCCTGCGTGATTTGAAGTTGTTGTGTGTCTTAGTCTACCTAGATGATATAACAGTCTTCAGCGCATCTTTCACAGATCACCTAGTCCATCTTAAAGAGGTGTTCATAAAGATCCGAGAAGCTGGCCTCAAGTTAAAGCCCTATAAGTGTGCTTTCTTCAAAGAGCACCTTGAATTCCTGGGCCATGAAGTAACCCAAACAGGAATTTATCCAATGACCAAGAAGATTGAAGCCATTGAAAAAATGCTTCCGCCCACCAACCTCCAAGAAGTACAAGACTTTCTGGGCATGATGAGTTACTATAGACAATTCATCCCTGATTTTGCTGATACTAGCAAACCCCTGGTCCAACTATTGCGTAATGTCCCTTTTGAATGGACCGCCAGCCAACAGCAAGCCTTCAAGACTCTAAAGCAGAAACTCAAAGAAGCACCCATTTTAGTGTACCCCAATTACAATAAGGAATTCATCTTGTACACTGATGCTAGTGACCTTGCTATTGGGGCTATCTTGGCTCATCTCAACAATGAAGGTGTGGATCACCCTGTAGCCTATACTTCCCATGTGCTGAATAAGCATGAAAAGAATTATAGTGTTACAGAGAAGGAGTGCCTTGCTGTGCTGAATGCAGTCAAACAATTCTGCCACTATGTGTATGGTACCCATTTCACTGTTGTCACTGACCACGCTTTGCTCAAATGGTTACAATAACTTAAGGAGCCTGAAGGACGCTTAGCCAGATGGGCTCTCCGCCTGCAAGGTTATGACTTCACTGTGCTCTATTGCCCCGGGATTCAACATCAGAACACTGATGGGTTATCCCAAATGCCCATCCTTGCCCTACATCCTGCTGAGGCAGACCGCCTGTACGAGTTAATTGGATACCCTTCTTCCTGGGAAAGTGAGATGGAAGAGGTTTAACTTGCCCTGTCCAAATTTTCTGAAGACACCCTCATACACAATAACCAACTCTTCAAGAAGGTGCAGGGTCAATACCTGCCATACATGCGCCCAAGTCTTTGCCTCTCTTTAGTGTCGCAAGCTCATAAAGAAACTGGCCATGGAGGCATTGCCAAGACCTTTGACTTGCTTCAGAAGAATTACTTCTGGGAGAATCTTTGCCTATTGATCCCAGATGTCATAGCTAGGTGCCATGACTGCCCCTTCAGAGACCCTGAGCTGCTTCTCATGAGTTCAAATAGGTCCCCCTTCAACATGCCTTTCACACTGTCAGCATTGATGCTGTAGGTCCTCTCCCCCGCTCACGCTCCAGATGCCGCTTTATCATGATTGCCGTTGATCACTTCAGCAAGTGGGTAGAAGCTCGCCCTACTAAAGACATCACTGCTAAGACTACTGCTGCCTTCCTGCTGCAAGATGTTTTCTACCGCCATGGCTGTCCTCAAGTGCTGTTGTCAGACAACAGAACCAACTTCAATGCAAAACTTGTAACCTCTGTTGTTGAAGCTCTAGGAACTCACCAGTCTTTCTCTTCCCCCTATAATCCTTCCACTAATGGAGCAGTTGAGAGTGCCAACTTGACACTGGTTTCTATCATGAGGAAACTCACCTACTCTGACGCTGCCAATTGGGATCCATACTTACCTGCTGCACTCTTTGCCTATTGTCTGAGCAAGCATTGGGTCACAGGGTACTCCCCCTTTGCCATTTTGTATGGGCGTGAAGCCACCACTCTGTTGCTCTTGGGGGTTCCCCTACTCTCCTCTGATAAGGCCATGAACCCTGACAACCACATCAAAGGCTTAGTCAACCGCATCATTGATATACAAGCCACTGCCTACACTTCTGCATATAAGACTAAGATGCTCAAGCTCTCTCCTGACAACACAGGGCGCTCCCCCCTTGACTGATTTTGCTGTTGGTGACCATGTCCTATACTATCAACACTGTGTGGGTGGGTGCGCGCACAAAATGGACTCCCTGTGGATTGGTCTTTTAGAGGTGACTTTCAAACAAGGATCTGAGTACACTATAAAGCTCCTCTCCAGTGGTCGCCCTTTTGCTCGCGTACACGTCAAGTTCCTCCGCAAGTATCACCCCCCAAAGGCCAATCTAGAGGGGGGCAATGTCATGAATAAGAGGCATTCACCATGTTTTGATTTTGCCTTTGTTGGGCCATTTGAAGACAAATCTCTTGCTTTTGCTTTCAACTCTCAAAATGAACTGGCTTCTGCTTCAGGAAATATGATTGTTCAGTTTCCTGACTCTGCAGCGACTCACTTGCCCCACTCATGCTTGTGGCAAGTGATCCTACTGTCCTGGTAGTGTTTTGTGGTATTCTCAACCACTATATATTCCATTTCCATATTCATCAATAAAATTAAGTTCTATTCACATTTTTGTCTTTGTGTCTTCTGTACTTCTGCGCCTCTCTCTAGCCACGCCTAGTAGAGAATTATTCATCCAGGGCCGCAAGGTAAATGCTATTGCCTTCCCTGTCATCTAATCAAGACTTAGTACAAATCCAATCCTAAGGTTAGGATTCCCTGTTGTGTGTCTGTGCTGCGCCTCAGAACACAACAATAACCTTGTACTTGTAGAGGTCAAAGGGGGTGCAGAAATCAGTCTTCCATTTGTGTCCTTTGGCAACACATATCTGGTTGAAAGCTGCACAAAGGTCAACCTTGGAGAAGATCTGACTGCCCAAGAGGCAGTCTGTGAGGGCTTTGGCAGATGGAATGGGACAGCAATCCTTGATTGTGACAGCATTCAGGGCACAATAGTCAATGCATGGCCTCTTGGAACCATCAGATTTGGCATCAGAGAAGATCAGAGAGGAACAGGGTGACGTAGAGCAAGTGATAAAACCCTTACTGAGCTTGTTGTTAATGTATTCTAAAAGCAACTTGTTGTCTGCATCAGATAACAGAATGATTTTTCCCCAGGGTGGGTTTTCTTCTTCAGTCAAGTTGATCTGGATGTTGTATGGTCTGTGGGGAGATAGATTGCAGCATTGCATGTCGCTGAATACCTCTTCATAGTTGCTTATGCAGAGAGGGATACCACTGTCAGTCAGAGCTGTCTCTGAGGAAGGTAGGATGATGCAGGAGTTTAGCATCTTGAAGTTCCAAAAGCTAGTGGGGAGCTGTTGTTTTTAAGAGGTCTAGGGAGCAGGGAATGTCATGTGTGTAGAAATCAACCTTGCGCTCTTGACATCTGACAATGAGGCCAACTTCCTCACATCAATTCATGCCAAGGTAAACAGGGAAGTTTAGTGACTTTTAACTGATAAACTGGGAGTGGAAGGCAGACTTCCCCAGACGGAACAGAATGGGAGGGTTGGGCAAGCCCATGTGGCGTCCCCCATTTTCTCCCAATCAAGTTGAAATAAAAAGCCTTGATATTTAAAAAATGGAACAGAATGAGAGGCTTTATCTTGAAGGCTGTCACTGGCAAATTGTTGGGGCCACAGGCGTCAATCTTTGGGCCAGGCGTGAGCTTCAGAGCTTTGGCTAGTCTGGAGTCAATGTAGTTTACGTCGGCACCCGTATCCAACAAGGCAAAGGTCTTGATGTTGGAGACAGGGCCATGAATCACAATCCAGATGAAGGGTAGAGAGGAATTTCCAGGGGTTTGGATGTTATTGATCTGGGTATGGTTGGGAGAGCCTGTAGAATATGATGTTTTTTTATCCATAGTAGGCTCTAGTTCCGGGTTAGGGCGGGGGATTTGTCTGGGATCTGGGCAGTTTGCCATCAAATGGTCACCCTGTCCACAGTAAGAGCACAGCTTTTTCAGTTGTCTGCAAAGAGCTTTGGCAGCAGTCAAACAATATCTGCCACACTCCTTTGGTTTGTAGGCAGAGGCTGGTGAAGTGTTGGATGGGCTTACAGTAGAAAAGGAGTGCGGGGTGGTTGTCAGTTGTGTGGTAGGCTGGTTAATGGTTGGGACTGGTCAAGGCTGGGGTGGCTTTGATATAGTTCTGAACTTCTTTTCCCATTTGGAGACTGTCTTTATGAGTGGTTTCAACTCTTCAGGAAGGTTGTGGTGGATTAGAAAGGCCTTGAGATCAGGGTTTAAACCAAGCATATAAAAGTCACAAGCTTTGGAGTGAGTAGCATTTAATCAAGATTGTATCTCACAAAAACGCTTTTTGTAATCAGTCAAGGGCCCAGTTCCTTGGGTGCAGTTTGAGAAGCGCGTGTTTGGGGCAGTGGCAGACTCCTCCTCAGTTCCTTCCTTGTTGGCGTATGCAAGCAGTTCAGATACAAATCAGTTGTAGCTCTCAAGGATGAAATAATAACAAATAGATGACTCAAAGAACCAACTGCACATAGGGCCCTCAAGTTGCTTTGCAAGGTAGATAACCTTTTGAGAGTCTGAGTTGAACTCCAAAGGATATGCTAGGAAGTGAGCTTGTGTGAAAGCTAATAAATTGAAGGTGCTATCTGAAGAATTAGATAGTTGCTTAAACTTAGAAATGTTATTGAGTATAACAGTCTGACTATGGGAAGTGGAAATGTTCTCTGTATTATCCTTATCAATGGGAGACTTTTTCTTAAAAACTAAGAATGAAATAAGGTATAATAGAAAGGACAGAGCTAAGGTGAAAAATAAGGTGACTGCTAATACAAACAAAAGAATGGTTGAGAAAGAAAAGTTTAATTCTGGCATATTGCCAAGTGAAGTTGAGATAATGTAAGGTCTCATGGTTTGGGGAAGATGATTATAAACTAAAGCTTTTTACCCAGTGATATTTATAATAGTCAAATACAAAAAGGTGGGCAAGGTCTGCAATAGCAACTGAACTAAGGCTTCTAAGAGCTTATACAAGGTAAAATAAGGACTGACAATTTATTAACCCTAAGAAGATAAAATAGAGACCAGTCTTAATGACAGATGATTTGTCTAAAAATTCAATCTCTAAGTCTGTTAAATAGTCTGCACTAGAGGGAGGATTAAAGATATCAACAAATAAATTGTGGGTGCTACTATAAAAACTACCTAACTGGTGAAGAATAAAGTCAAAAGGAATCATGGGACCAAAGATTTAAACTAAGATTAAAAAATTAAAGAAGAACACAGGCCACAAAACCTAACAAGTACCTTTTTGGGGTGCAAGTCAAACAATCTCAACTTATTGTTAAGATTGGAAAACCAAGCCTTTTTATTTCACTTGGTTTTTGAGATGAAGAATTGAGGTGAGAGGGCTAACCAATATTGGTTAGGTGATTTGGTGTTGAGAAAACAAAACAAAAGCACATGTTTCCTGAAGTTTAAACTTAAAAAGTTAAACACCAAAGTAAAGGGGATGGCAAGGGGAACAGTGGCTGCTTAGTAGACTTGTGAAAGCAAAAAGAACGGCGGAAGAGCAGGGGAAACCTGGTCCAAAAGTGCTGGCGTAAGTGGTTGAAAGCAAAAAGTTAATTTGACTTTGGGCTTAATTAAATCAAACTAACATATAGATCCGTAGTTTGAGAATTGTCCATAAATAAAGGTAAGCTTTGAACTTGAAACTAACCACTAAATAGATAAAATTTAGCCAGTCAAGTGGGAAAAAATAAGGAAATGTTTTGAAAGCCATTAAGTGAAAGATAACCAAGAATAGATGACTTTGGAATTAAAATTGGTGTCCAAGAAAGAATACTAGCAGCTAAAATAGAAAGGGAGAATCCTGACAATTAAAAGAAATAAAGATATTAGATATGTTTAGCTCCATCTTGGAAGATCCTTTCACTGGGGCAAGTTCCTTTGGTCAAAGTTTCTAAGATCAAATTGTTCAGAAATCAAAAATGAGACCCCTAAAAGTGAAAAATTAAAATACTATGTGAGAAGCAAAATCAAAAATATCAATGATCAAAGTGCAAAAATTGATTTCCTGAAAGTTAACTTTGAAGCCAAGTTCATACAGTTTCCAATATAAAGATATAAACTTTAAAACTTTAAATAGACTAAAGAGACCTCAAGAAGTTTAATTCTGCAATAAAAAATACATTCCAGATAATAAAAATATGCTTAAGCCCAATGTTTTAAAAATAAATTCTTTTTTGGTTTCAAGAGCAAAATAACACTTGGAATTATTCTAACTGTATTCAATTGGATATAAAATATGAAACTAAACAAAAAACTACGTTATAAACTATAATTTCTTTAAAAAAATTTATCTCATTTTCAGCTTATGTAAAGCTATGATAATACTTTGGTATAAGCAAAATAAAGGAATTTTTCTACATGATACAGGCATATGATTTCAGTGATTTTAATTGGTGATCTTTTCAATGATAAAATTTCATAGAAGCTTACCATTAAAACACTATAAAGTACATTACTTGATTATTAAAGGTATACTATGCAATGTTATATTTAATAAAAGATATATGCCTAGGTCTTATGTCAAAACAACAAGGCCAACCCCCAGCAAGGTTCCGCACAAGAGGTTATGTGATCCCCAAACCAACTTCCTCACAAACTGTAGCCAAATGCAGAAGTCAAACCAAATTACTAGATTGAGCAACAAGAACTAGTGACAATCCCAGCTCAGCAGACAGCTCAATTTGGTGTTTCAATCATTACAAGGATCACACCACCTCCTATCCAATCCAGCTGATTGATTGTCCCAATCCTTCTCCTTCTATAATGCTCCACCCCAACTATATAATTCACATATCTCAATTAAGATAATTATATAGTTTCCAGATATTTCCCCTGTTTAACTCTGCTAATATAGCACAGTTATGACAGTGCTAATCTCAGCTTCTCTTGGTGAGTTGGTGGTGCCCTACTTACCTGTGGATGCTCTTGGGTACTGCATGAGGCTGTGAGAAGTGTTAACAGTATTGCATAATTCCAGGATGGTCTGGTTGCTTGATTCTATATGGCCCTGTATCACTTTTCAATGAAGGTACATCTACTCATGGGCAACCATTCACAGATATGGGGTTCAACTCATTGATATGAAGATGAAAAGTATTGCATTCCCTGCAGTATTAGCTTCAGGAGCAGTGATATTTACTTGCTACTAGACAGTAAGTTACTCTATGAAACTACTCATCTATTTGATGCTTAGCAAGGGAGTACTCATTGCAATGAGTGAGATATAATTTCTTTAGCGTGAATAAGAAGCTCCCCTAAAGATAGCCCACATTATTTCAGCTTCATGGCCCGCTTAAACAGAAAACTAGGCTGCAGCAGGGCCCAGCAAGCTTTCAGAGATAGTTGTACCCCACATAAGCTCTGGGAATTGACATATGCAGAGGCAGGTTTTAGTAGAGTGTGGCCAATCAATAATGCTGGTGTTCTTCACACTGCTGGTGAAGCTAATCAGCTTTAAGTCCAGCATTTATTGAGATAGTTCCAAGTAGGGGTGAGATATTGACATCTTGCTGGCCTAAGCAGAGCCCATTTCAAATGCTAAGCAGCACCAGTTGGGCTCAATAAACAATGTAGTCTTCCGGGACATGCCCTTCAGGATGG
Organism: Entomophthora muscae; assembly: GCA_014839935.2. Taxonomy (NCBI): domain Eukaryota; kingdom Fungi; phylum Entomophthoromycota; class Entomophthoromycetes; order Entomophthorales; family Entomophthoraceae; genus Entomophthora; species Entomophthora muscae. Next base: position 187,389 of record QTSX02002888.1, on the reverse strand, counting down.
GCAGGGAGGGTTCTTTGGGGGGTTAGCCATACAGCCCCTGCCATAACATTTCTTGGGAGACCTTTCTTAAAGCTAGGCTGTTAATTAAAATGGCTGCTTGTATCATTGTTGCAACTGAACCAATTATAGCACAGTATTTGAGCAGAGTAAGACAACAGTCCAAGAAAGAGACAGAAAGGGAATTATGAATGTGATGATATTTATTGAAAATGATAAGAGTTCTTATATCAAGGTAATAAGCCATTGGACCACTAAGGGGTGGCACTGGCAGCAGTGATCTAAATAAGGATTGAACATGTGTGGGATAGGTCATGGGTAGGATTGAGGTTGTAATTGGATTCATTGTTATAGAAAATATGGGCCTCTACTAAGTTGAGGGAATTAAGAAGGGATATACCAGTAGATCTGTCATGAGGTGGCTGATTGAGGATTCCCCATGTATTTTGAGATACTGTGGCAAATTAAATATACATTTTGGTAGTAAAAGAATCATAGAACCTAGGCCTGAGGATCTCAGATTGTGATTCAAGGTCTAATTGGTATGATGTAGGCCACAGGTGTAAAACGAGGCGCCATGTAGTTGAGCACTCTTATCAATTTGAGTCAGGGATTTTACTTACTGTGCACTTTGTGTATTGGTGTGGCTCATTTTTTTGAAGTTATTGGGGCACAGAGTAATTGGTTCTTGCACTAGCATATGTAAGGGTATGGTTAGCGCTTGTAGCAGGAGGGTGTGACGGAAATGGTCAGATAGTAGGAAGCAAACTCCATGTGGTGGGAATCACCACCCAAATCCACATAGAGTTGATGATTAACCACCAACAAAGCTTCAAATACTGTTTGGTAAAATTTCCAAATGAGATACTAGGATTAAGTAAAATAAAAACTATAACTAGAAAGCCCTAGATAAATTGCCTAAGAGAGAATCAGGGTGTCTTCTGCATAGAATTTGGGACATTGAGAGGGAGCAAGTGTCTCAGTTCCAGATACAGTAGGAAAAACTCCAGGATTCTGGGGCATTGGATTAACATTAGGAGGAGGCAACGGCAAAGTGCCAATGGCGGAACCCCATCTTCCGGTGATCATTTGCCTTAGAATCAAATTATAGAGGATGTAGCGCAGCAGACCAACTACAGGATGCATGATAAATAAAGCTAGACCAGGAGGTTATTTTATTTTATTTGAGTAAAAATTTTAGGAAGGACTCAACTCTTAAGAGTTGAACAGTGAAAATTTCCCCATATATATCAAAATTTGACTAAGCAATACCACCTGGATCCTTGACTTCTATTCCTTCTGCATTGTCTAGAGATTACCTTGTCCAGTTTGCAAAGAACCCTTGTGTGACCAATTTCTGACAACCGTTCTGATAAATAAGGTTGTATCAAGTGACTCTCAGATTACATTGATTTATCAGTGTCAGCTTACAAAGGGAATCAAATCCAAATGGCAAACTGGAGTGGCAGTAACCCATTTTTGATCAACTGTTTGATTTAAATCTGTCAAATCAGTTAGTTTGGTTAACCGCTTTCCCGCCTTTTGAGCTTTTTGACTTGAGCAAATAATTCCTGGCATTATAGAACCTACTGTGACAGAGGGTTGGAAGAAGTAAATAAATGGATTGCATTTAAATGATGGCTTCTGATCACCCAGAAGCACTTGGCAAATTTTAGATATCTTTATCTTTCTTGCTGCTATTATTCTTATACCCTTGTTCTGGAGCATCTCTTGGCTGCTGGCAATGTCTTCTAGGACATTCCACCACACCCTTGTTTTAGGATAACTGCATTCCAAAATTTTCACCCAGCCAGTGCTAACAATTGTGATTTGCTAGTCTTTACCCAGCTCGTATGACTCTTTCTGGCATGGATATAAACAGCATCACAGACACGGCTTGCCACCTTCATCCATTCTATTCTGATGCTTAGTAATAGGGATTAATTAGGGAATTCAATGGGTTGAGGATTCAAACCAGGCACTACGGCGGTGCCTGATGCTGAATTAGTTTGGCGCCTCAGCACCCAAAATACTTGCTAGGCGGCGCAGTGGTGCTTACAACTGGGTGGGTTTGCCGCAATGATCAACAATCCACTACCAGCCAAATATATTTTATACTGTTATTTTCTAGAGGTTGATTGTTGTAATTTTATCTGTGGGCTCTGTTGTAATTGCCATCATAGCTTGGTCAACAATCTTAACACCCCCTATAATCACATATTCAAGTTAGTTTCAAGTCCGAGATTGTACCCTGTATAATCCCAACATTTACTATCTTCAGTCAAGTTGTGATAGGTGCATTATCAATCCAGATTAAGAGACATATCAGAGGGGTGTCACAACATCTTTGATTACTCCTTCTCGGGAAAGCAATTCCCCGAGTGACTCCCTGAATGATTCCCCAACTAATCATTAAGTCGGTGGCACTCTTATCATTTGACCATCTATTATGGGGATCAAACATTTTGAGTCCTAAGAGGAACACTACTTGGACAAGCCCCATGACTACCATGACGTACATGGATGACATGTAGCTTCTCATGATACTATATAATAATCTAAACTCCTATCAAATAAAGTATTATTCTCTTCTTAATTTTCCCCTTTATCTTGTTTATTATACTTCTCAGAAGTATATACTCGACAGGGGCAATCACAACAAGCCTAACAATCTAGAGATTACATGGTATAAAATCACTTCTACTAATGATTATCAATCTAAGGATTATATGGCACAGAATCCCAGATGCAATAGTCAACAAAGTAGATATTGTACAGTATATGATCTTATTGCAATGATCAGCCCGATTATTAGTGGTCAACCAGCCTAATCTCACAAAGAGCATATCATAATATTAATGCAGCTAGTATATATATGTAAAATTAGGATTCCTATCCCACCAAAGCAGGATTTAAAGCACAAGGCTTATCTTGCGCCAAAAAAATCTGGCTGTACTGTTCTCCTAATGTGAAAACACTAGACCATCCAGCTATCGTTTTTTCGGGATGGAGTTGCAGATATTACCGAAAGGATTACAAATACATAAGCATCCGTCAGTCCCTGATATATGCTTTTACTGGCAAAAATAGTCATCTATGTTTATAAATTTAGACACTGATGAAAATCTGCACAGCGGTACCGTGGATCCTCGTCGTTCAGCCAACCCCACTGGCTGATTTGATGCTTATAAATCAATGATGGTAGTGGCAGCTTTGCGAAGTCTATTCATGACAGCCGAGCCCAAGTCCAGCTCGCTGGTGCCTTGAATAAAGGCAACATCGACTTTGTTTTCAGGAGCATCCAAATCTCGGAGTTTAGCAAAAAGGTCATGAGCAACTGCGTCAAGGCACTCAATAGTAACCTCGATTGAATGACGTTTTGTCAAACTACGAATGCGTGAAGAGCTAGCTTCAGACAAGGTTCCCATAGTGGTCATGACAGAGATTCTGGAAGGAAGTTCCGGTAGCAATAGACGCGACTTAAGCTCCTTGACGAGAGCTGCCTCAAACAACTCCATGGGCTTTGGATGGGATGCCGTTATAGGATCAAATAGTATAACCGAAGCGGTAGGGGAATAATGGCGGTATTTCATGCCCGGGGTAGTGGGGCACTCCTCTAGCTGCTTTGCTTCAGACTCCGTAAAGTCAGAGCGACGATAAACACGGATATCTGGGAAGAATTCCATAAGCTGCTCGTGAGTAACACCGCCGGGACGCAAGATCACTGGCGGAGATCTCAACGCATCTAAAACAGTAGATTCTAGCCCAACATCACAGCTTCCTGAATCTAGTATACATGGGATTTTGCCATTGAGGTCGTGAAAGACATGCTGTGCTGTGGTTGGACTTGGCCGACCTGAAGTATTAGCCGAGGGTGCCGCCACCGGTACTCCAGCAAGGCTTATAAGAGCACGTGCCACAGGGTGACTGGGAAAACGAACAGCAACAGTATCATGCCCACCAGTCACTACTTCAGGTATCAGTGCTGATTTTGGGACCAGGATAGTGAGAGGTCCTGGCCAGAAGCGTCGAATTATGTCTTCGTATACTGTAGGTAGAGCTTCAGGAGTGGGAAGCAGCGAACTCAACATTGAAAGGCTTGAGACGTGTACAATAAGAGGATTATCGCTTGGTCGACCCTTGGCTATAAATATGGCTTGGGCCGATTCGGCTTGTAAGGCATTCCCACCAAGCCCATAAACAGTTTCGGTGGGCATCCCCACGACGGACTTACCCTCCTTCAAGATTTGAGCGGCAATCTTTAGTCCCTCTGGGATAATAGCGTCTTTGAAGATTATCTGGGGGTCATCGATTTCCTGGGAGTCAAAAGTGATATTGTGAGGGTCTATGGAAAAGAGCTGGGTCTTCAAATTTAAAGCGGCGGAACTCATGAAGCGGCTTCTTATTAAGTTACAGTAACTCTGGTTAAATTTAAGGGCACTATTTAATAATCTGGGCATAAATACACAGGAAAAAGAAGTACTGCTCACGACTCACTAGCAAGTTGATTTTGATTAGCAGTTGAAAATAAAAAAGTCAAAATAGCCTTAATAATTAAACATTCTATTTAGCCAGTATTTTACTCAACTAAATATCTGAAGACAAAAAAGATTTATCGCATACTTTCTATCAACAATAAGTTTTACAATCTTTATTTTATAGAAAATAATATTATATTTGAATGATAGCTTCAGTTCCTAATGCCTAAACCCCACTTTATTGAAGGCTTAGAATTTTAGAGTTAAAGCTTTCAGAATGAACTTTTTTATTTGAACTCTTTTACAAAACGTGGTGCTATCGTGACAAGGGTTTAGAAGTGAGATAAAAATTTAATATCAAGAAGTAACTCAAACATTAAATATTGTTCAACTAATAGCAATAAGGCACTTGGTGATCGGCAATCTTTTGGATGATAAATCTCCCAACAATATTCAACAGATATAAATATCAAAAGTACTGGGTAAGGTTTTCTGAAATGTGATTGTTATTTTAAAACGAATAAACCAAATTGAAGCATACTGGGATTTATTATTTAAAATGTGTAATTTTAAATGCTTACCGAACACTGATAGTCTAAGAAGTCTTAATGTTTATCTGATACTCACATCCAAATGTGCTTTCCAAAACTTTTTGGCAGGCATTTGGAACTGGGCATTTCAAACTGGAACTCATTTGGATATAGTGAATTGGGGAAGGGAATGTTCCATCGATGGCTGTTCCGTCAACTGATTTTCAGTCAAACAAAAAAAACACTATTTCTCCGTTACCTTAATAAAATGCACATAAAAACGAGCCAATTTCCGCCACAAGCCCAGATCAAATGTTTTGCCAACCTTTTAAATTCATAAAAATATATAGCCTACGGTGAAATAAGTCTAAATTTCAATACCTGTCGAGTTTATACTTCTGGGAAGTATGATAAATGAAAGAAAGGGGAAGATTAAGAAGAGAATGATACTTTATTGAATATGAATAAAGAATAATATATAGTATCATGAGAAGCCACATACCGTCCATGTACGTCATGGGGGTCATGGGGCTTATCTGAGTAGTGTTCCTCTTGAGTTACGAGGCTTAATCAAGTTGTGTTTCATTTAGGACCTGGATTGAGTGATCCCTGTCATAGATGTTTAACTGATAATGGTGCCACCGGTTTGTTGGCTGAGCGGTGAACCATTTGGTGAGCCATTTGGTGATCTGCTTGGGGTGTTAATTTCCTGAGAGGGAGTAATTAAAGATGTTGCGACATCTCCCCTGGGGTGCTGGAAGGCGGAGCCTTGGGAATTTTCTTGAGAGTATCTGGTATGCAGGCTTGGTATTGATCCAGTTTGGTGTTGGGTACCAGGAGCCTTGAATTTTGTTGGGCTGCTCTTGCCTTACACAAACGGAGTTGGTCGTGATGCATACATTTCAGTTCGGTTCAAGCTCCAATCCCTTTGATGAGATAGGTGTTATTGGGTTTAACTTCCATGACAATGCCTGGTCCAGGTAACCCTGGGTCTAGTTTGTGTTGGTTGTGATTGATGACCCAGATCTCATCTCCGACTTGGAACCTTTCTTGTTGCAATGGGATTGCTTCCCACTGAACCCTTTGTTGTTCCATCACTTCTTGGTCCTTTCTGCCTTGTAGTACTTTTGGGTCGTTACTGTCTGGTATCTTCTTTGGAAGTGGCAGTCGTGGTCCCATGGTAGTACTGACAAGTGAGGGCTTCTGACCATAGACAAGCTCATAAGAGCTTTTGCCCGTATTGCGGTTGACTTGTGTTCTGCAGACCATAAGGCCAGTTGGTAGCATGTCGACCCAGGCTTTTGGATTGTTGGCAGATAACTTACTGAGGGCTTCTACAAGCGTGCCGTTTAGTCATTCTACTTGTCCATTTGCTTGGGGGTGATATGGGCTGGCTGTGATGTATTTTATTCCATTTTTGGCAAGGTATATATTGGTGTCAATGGCTTTAAGTTCAGTGCCTCCATCCGTGATCAGGAGGTCAGGTTTCCCAAATTTGGCTATGATCTCTTTTCCAATGAATTGCCTCACATTGTTGCCTTTGTGTTCTTTGATGGCTTGTGCCATGGGCCACTGGTTGCATAGTCAATAGCTGTGATGATGTACTTTTTGCCCTTGTTTTGCCAGGCATTGGTCCCACAATATCCAGCAACCATACCTTGAAGGGTTGTGTGATGGATACAGGTACTACCAACTTGGGTGGTGCTTTGGTTCAGGCGTACTTCTCACAGACTTCATATTGCTCCAGTACTTCTATGATATCATCTAGCATGTTGGGCCACCAGTAGCGTGTCTTGAGATATTAATGCAAGTTACTGCTGCAGGTGTGTTCCAGATCTCTGTGATATTGGAGGATTGTGTCAATCTTTTGTGTTGACGGGACCTAGGGTACAGTATCACCATTCAGAAGTATTTGGTGTAGCGTACCATATACGTTTTTGAACAGGTGTTTTTTCTTAAGGGCCTTCTCTTGGATTTCCATTGGGGTGCCAGGTGGGAACCCTTCCTGGAGATTCCCCATGATTAACATGGGCCAGTTGGGGTCGCCATCAGCATAGAGGACATGTTTGCTGTATAGCCTTGACAGGGAATCTGCAGTCAGCATTTCCTTGCCTGGTTTATATTTGATTTGCATGGGGTGTCTCTGTATGAGATTCATCCATTCTTCTTGTCTTCTTGACAAGTGTTGTTATGTTCTGAAGAATATCAGCAACTTGTGGTCAGTGAGTACTTTAAACATTTGGGCTCCTTCCAGATAGCATTGCTACTTCATGCGGCAGTGTATGATGGCTACCAATTCCTTGTTGTGTATGGGATATCTTTGTTTGCTGTCTGATAGCTTCCTTGATTCATATGCCACGGGGAGGAAGTCTTTTTCTGCCGTTTGGATACAGAGTACTCCTCATATGGCATAGTCAGAAGCATTGGTTTCTAGCCCATGGATTCCCTCACAATTCAGGTATTGGAGGATAGGGGCAGTGACCATGTGTTCCTTCAGTTGGCGGAAGTGTTGGTCTCATAGCAGTGTCCAGATAAACTTGGTTGTTTTGCCCGTAATGCCTGACAGGGGGGCTGTTAGGGCACCCCAGTCAGGGATGAACCTTCTTACGTAGGCTATCATCCCAAAGAAGGTGCAGAGTTCACTCTTATTTCTTGGAGCTGGCATTTCAGTTTTGGCATGTATCTTGTCTAGGTCTGGTTTGATTATGTCCTTGCTGATGATGTGACTGAGGAATGGAAGCTCTGCCAAGAATTCACACTTTGACAGTTTTGCAACCAATTGGTTCTCTTCAAGGGTGTGGAGGACCAGGCAGACGTCTTCCCAGTGTTGTTACAGGTTGGGACAGTAAATGATGATGTTGCCCAGGTAGATAATTGCTTGTTTTCCGATGCGTTCCTTGAAAACTTTGTTCATGAAGGTCATAAAGGTGCTGGGAGTGTTTATCATGCCAAAGTTGAGATCAACACATTCAAAGGATCCATATTTAGTTCTAAAAGTGGTCTTTGGAATGTCTTCAGGTTTCACGTAAATTTGGTGGTAACCTGCTGTCAAATCAATTTTTGGTAAGATTTGGGACCCCCCCAGTGCGTCAAAAAGGTCATCAATTAGGGGCAGGGGATACCTGTTCTTAATTATGACCTCGTTGAGCGCTCTGTAGTTGGCAACCAGGCAGAGTCCTCCATCTTTCTTTGCCACAAAGAAGACAGCAGCACCAAAAGATGACTTTGATGGTTGTATGAGGTCTTTTCTTGAGTGTTTTGTCAAGGTAAGCTTTTAGGGCGTCATCTTCTTGTGGTGTGAGGCGGTAGATAGGCCGTGCTTTAGGTACACTCCCTTTGAGATCAATTTTGTGTTGTATGATGCAGTCAGGAGGTAATCCTGGCTGTGTTTCTTGGAAGACAGCGGGGAACTTGTTAACTAGCTGGTCTCAGATGTGGTCCTCTTCACATCAAGCTTACGTATTTTTAAAGTGGATAAACTTGTACGTGCAGGTGCTCCAATTGATTTTGCTAGGGTCAGTTTCCTCTTCTGTTTCCATGATTTTCACAGATACATAGTCCCTCATAAGTGTATCAAGGTAAGTTGGGTAAACATGGTGATGCACCTCACTCCGCTGTATGGTGAAGGTAGCACTATCCCAGTCAATATGAGGTTTGGTCTTTCATATTCAATCCAGGCCAAGTATGACATTGTACTTGGGGATTAGTATGATGGGGCCACCAAGCGTGATTTACACATCTCCAATTTGGGTGCAAAAGGTTTTGCCTCTTGAGTTACTGGTGTGCTTCTGTTATCTGCCATGATGACTCTCCTGATATTGCTTTGGGTGGTAGGTAGTCTCATGAGGTCAGCAAATTTCTTGTTGATGAGGGATTGGTCTGCTCCAGCAGCATAATTATGTGCCTTGATATCTGCAAAAGCAGAAAGAAAAAGTGAGAGTTTATTTCTAGTTTGGACAGCAACAGTATAGAATTTTTGGACTAATTGGATAATGGTGATTGAATCTGCACTTTGTCCCTTTAAAAGTCTTGTAGAGGTAGGGGCAGCTTGTCTAAGCACTCACCTGAGCTTTTCCCTCCTCATTGGTATCTTTGGTGCTTGCCTGGTTGGCTTGTGCAGGCTGATTCCCAGTTCAAGGATGGGTGTTATTGGCTTGGTTGTTTTGCTTGTTTGGTTGAGGGTCTTTTCTTGCTGTGGAGCTCTCCTTCTGTTTATTTGTTGCATGTAGATTGTCAGATTTTTGATCTTCATGCTTTCCTTCCAGAAACAAATCTTCAAGGTTCTTGCAGCAATTCATGTCAAACTGACGTCTAATGTGTGTAGGGAGGCCGTTGTAGAAGTCCAATCACGGCCCTGGCTTGTCAAAGTTGATGGTGTTGGGCGCGCAGTCACATAGGTTTTTGTATGTAGCAATGTACTCCTCAATTGTTCCTGTCATCTTGAAGGTTCAAAGCTCTGTAATAATCACTACACTGGAATCCTTCATGGAGAACTTCTCAAGGAATGAAGTTTTGAATAGTTCCCAGTTTTCCTTCTGGTCAGGGTGTTGGGCTAGCCATCTGCTTACAAAGCGTGATATGGTTCCCGTAATGTGAAGGGAAATTTCACTGACCCAGAGTCTTTGGGGTTAGTCCACTTGCTCAAATTTGCTTTGTGTACTGTTGATCCAAAGAGAGGCATTTTCCTGATGTAGTCCCACAAAAGCGCCAATTTTGGCTGTATGCAGGCGTTGGAATACAATATTGGGTATCTCAGGCTGTTGTGGTTGGCGCTGTGGGTAACAATCTGCGGGCTTTGAGAGTGTTGTATGGTTTGATGGGTACAAGGACGTTGTCATAGATAACAAGGCCTGCGGGAACGTCTTGTCTTTCTTTGTAGTCTCTTCAGCTGTTAGGGAGTACCATTGCTTGGGCCTTGTGACAGATCCAGGTCTAATCAGTCAAACTTACTGTTATCTTGCCCTTGAATCTTGTTACTGGTAACTTCCTGTGACAAAGCTTCAAAGAGCTTTGCCTCCAGGGAGGCAATTTTGTGAGACAACACTTTATTGTCATCTCTCCAATAAGCCATAATTTTGACACTATTTTCCTCTTTATTTCTTAGCGCCTCAACTTCACAATTGGCTCTGTCCTTTACTTGTTGCAAAATTTCATCAAAACCTAACAGCAAGTTCCAGGAGTCCCATGCATAAACTTGATTTCATTGTGCTGGGGTTCCCTCTCTGGCAAAATAGTTGGAGTATAGTTCTTCATAAGCCGCTCTCACTTCTACCAAAGGTTCTTCAGGTGCAATCTTAGAGACCTCCAGACTCGCCCAAGCCTCCTCAAGCAAGCTGGTAGGAACTTTCTTTCTTGCAGCAGCGGCCTTGACACAAAGCATCCCAAATTTTGCTCTTTCAAATAGTAATAAAGAAGACATGATAATTAAAAAGAAGTTTAGGGGAAAACGTCAAAATTGACAATATATCTTTGTTTAAAACTAGCTGTTTTTGCTTATATACCATTCAGGGCATATTTGACTGAAAACCCCTCCAGTTCCTGAATCAACCTATGATTCATCACGTGGTCTATGACATTCAAGTCATCTAAAACTAGATTTTTACCTAAAAGATCACCAATATTTCTCAACCTATGAGAACCAACCTACAATGGGAAGAAGTCACCTGACTCCATTCATCCCAATGTACCAATTCAGCATGGAGCTTTCACATCTCCTGGTGCCAAAACCCTGTGGATTACACATCCCAAAACTCAGCTATCAATGTTCCAACTGGGAAACAGCTGATCAAACCTGAATTCCTAGACATCATTGCCTTTATTTAGTTATCTTTTCATTTAATGGTTTTTGCCTTAAAACCCATTAAAACGATTTGAAACTCAAACCAGGCCACCACAGCGCCCAGCAATTTTCCCAGGCGGTGCCTTGGCGCCCCAGCGTCTGAAAAATTCACTGGGTGGCGCAGCGGCGCTTTTAACCTAATGAATTTGCCAAAACAGCACTTTTAACCCAAAATTTGGGGGGGGGGGGTACTTTTAATTAACCTTAACCAAAATTCTTGACACAGTCAAGGCAATTAACCAATATAATTAAATCCTCATTAATTATATTCCCATGTATCTATTAATTAATCTTCCCAGATAATTAAATTGTTTTTGAGATGCCTAGTCTCCAAGATTGATTTGGCCAATCTTGCCTTCTGTTCTTTTATTGAATATAGATACTAAGTTCTCAGGAATCTTTATCTGAAGAATTCCAGCCAACCCTATCTAAATAAAACAAATGGAAAAACAGAGCAACTTTATATCTTGGAGTATTTATTTGGCTAAATACTTAACAGTGACTGTTGTACAGTCACAGGTCTTTTTCTTAGGAGGAATTTTTCCTTTGAGTTGGGTAGGTATGAATAACCTACCTGTGCTACCACTGTTGAGTATATACATCTGGGAAGTATAATAAACAAGATAGGGGGAAGATTTAAGTAGAGAATGATACTTTATTGGATATGGATATATAATAATATATAGTATCATGACAAGCCACATACTGTCCATGTACGTCATGGGGGTTATGGGGCTTATCTGAGTAATGTTCCTCTTGGGTCACGAGGCTTATTCAAGTTGTGTTCCATTTAGGATCTGTATTGGGTGATCCCCGTCATAGATGGTTGACTGATAATGGTGTCACCAGTTTACCAACTGGTTGGTGAACCATTTGGTGAGCCATTTGGTGATCTGCTTGGGGTGTTGATTTCCTGAGAGGGAGTAATCAAAGATGTTGCAACACATCCCTGATTTTAGAACTTTGCTGATCTCTGGCACGTTTCAAATCACACTTGTCACTCTCCACTGTAATGACATAAAACAAAGAATGTCTTTTTCTCTAATCTTATGGTATATTTATAATGAATCCCTTGATCTTAGTCTATCAATGCCCTGTCATGAGCATATCCTCTATTATGAGACTATTAATACACTACTATAAGTATATACTCTCATATAAGTCAACCACTTAAGCTACATAACTATATAATTCACTATTCATTAATCAATAAAGAAGACCCTTTGAAATATATGGTACCCACTGTCACAGTAATGAAATTGGTCCTTGGAATATATTGTCCAAAAAAAGGGGCAATCAAAAGGGATCATCAAACCCACTAAAATGCATAGGAAATTTGAACCAAGCAATTTATCCCAAAAGGTGGTCAGATGGTGTTGCTGTTGAAGAAAATTTATTGTTCTTTCCTCTCTGCCTGAAAGATTATGGGCTTCCTGCATTAAGATACATCCCCCATTTAAAATAGTGCTTAGCCCTCTGGCCACCAAGGTTCACCCATCAATGTCATCATAATTGCCTCAGATTGAAGCTAGAAAATGTAGCAAAGATATTTCCCTTGAGCCAATCAGAATCCATTGATCTTAAAACTATAAAAATTTTAGGCTCTGTTGTAAATGTTCTGTATTAGCAGAGTTACACATGGGAAATGATTGGAAACTAGATATTAATCTTTATTGAGACATGGGAATTATATAGTTGGGGTGGATCATTATAGGAGAAACAAGATTGGGACAATTAGTCAGTTAGATTGAACAGGGGGTGGTGTGATTCTTGTAATGATTAAAGCGCCAAATTAAGCTGTTCAAAAAGCTGTAATTGTCACTGGTTCTTGTTGCTCAATTTAATAATTTGAATTGACTTCACATTTGGCTACAGGTAATGGGGAAGTCAGTTTGTGGGTTACAGAATCTCTTGTGCAGAACCTTGCTGGGGGTTGACCCTGTTGTTTTAATAGCTTTTTCTGTGACAGAAACTACTGAGTAGTATGAAATGGTCTCCAAGTGGTGTGAAATAACCACCCAAATCCACAAGGAGTTGATTATTAACTACCACTGAAGCATCAAATACTGTGTGAGTAAAATTTGAAAAGGATGCACCAGGGTTTAATAAAATAATTAAACCTAACCAAAGTAGACCTAGATAAGTAGCCTGTAAAAATTGAGAGAATCCTCTGAATAGAACTTGGGACATTAGGAAGTAGTATAAGTCTCAATTTTGGATTCAGTAGAAAAGGCTCCAAGATTGACAGGCATTGAGATAGCTTTGGGAGGCATAGACAAAGTAGAACTTAGAGCTGGACCTCATTTTCCTGTTACAATTTGATTTAAAATTAATTCAAAGGGATGTAGTGGAAAAGACCCACAATAAGATGCATTCAGAAGATGTTAAGACCAGGAGATAATGTAAGTTTATAGAGTATTTAGGGAGAACTCAACTCTTAATGGTTGAACAATGGGAGAATTTCCAATATGTGCCAAAATTATCAATCCAGCAATAACACTTGAATCTATGGCTTCTATTATTTCTCATTCTTCCAAAAAGTAGCTTGTTTTCAGGGCCCAGAACAGGCCAGACAAAACCCTATGTTGCATAAGTTTAATGCCTGCAATTGAGCAATTACGTACCTGAGCAATTGTGTCATCAATCACACTGATTGACAAAAAGAAAACCTTAATTCCAAGTGGGGAATTAAACCCTGGTAAAAGCCAGACCTAGAGCAGTTGGAAATTGTTTGAACACCAAGAAAAAATAATTTTAATTGGCCCAAACCCTCTGAAACCAAGTAATTGGGACTTGGGTGCCAAATGACCCCGAAATCCCCTGCCAGCTTCCCCAGGGCAAAAACAGTGAAAGGATCTACTTAACTGACAAATCAGGGCCCACCAATGGAATCTAAATCAAGAATAACTCTTTGAAAGCCAATAAGGAGTTGTCAGTAAGTACTGTAAATTCAGAACCTAAAGGTAAAAATGTGGGATTGTCAAATTCTTTTGCATGAACTCACCAACTTAATGAAGTAATTTACATCTCAGAACAAATTACTTTTTTATATAAAAGGATGAAAAAAATTCCAGTAAGTTGGTGAGTTTACATAAAAGGATTTTTTAATCCCACATTTTTACCTTTAGGTTCTGAATTTACAGTACAATTGCAGTTTCCCAGAAGAATATAGCTGGGAACACTGAAAACCCTTCCCTTGTTGACGTCTTCACTTAATAAACTTTTGTTGGTTAATGCACACTGAGGATTTCTACTTAGCAGGGGCTTATTACATTATAACAAATTTTATACTGCTGGTGCTTTCAAATAGAGAGTACCTCCAGCACTAACGCCAGCCTTCATCCCATCTCCTAGAGTGCTGGATCAAGAGATATCTCCTGCACCCTGTCTCTCTTTTCCTGGTGTCTCTCTGCTCTTTCAACTTGCTCAGTCAAGCCAGACCATGAGCGCCGCTGCAGGAGAACTCCCCCTTGTTCCTTCCACACCACCATATGATTAAAGCAAGCTTGGGCTCACCTACCTTACCATGCTGGGGCTTGCTGAGCAAGTGATCCCCCACATGCAAGTTTGGTGCCCTTGGGCTACGGCTGCCAATTATGTGATGAGGATAGCCCCTGTCATCTACTGGGCCTTTCAGGATCAACTCTTCTCCCAACTGAAGGTTCTCCTGGGAGCAACCCAGGCCATGATACTTGTCCAATACAGAAAAAATCCTTGTGTGATTAACTTTTGATGACATTTCCAATAAATGAGGTTGTATTAGGTGACCCTCAGATCATAACTATTTATAAGTGCCAATTTACTCTGGATATTTGGATTCTTATTATAAACCAGAGCGGCAGTAACCCATTTTTGTCAATGGTTTGATTTAAATCCCTCAACTCTGTCAACTTTATTAACTCCTTCCCCAATTTTACTAGCCCTTTGGTTGGTTCAGATAATTCTTGGCATTATGAAAACTACTGTGACACTCCTCACTACCCTCAAGAAACTTGTTCCTGATAGGATTCTTTTCCAAATAAAGCTAGTTTATTACTAAAATAATTATTACCTATTATATGATGGAGTTTCACTTAAGGCTTTGGGCCCCTGTTATAACCTTGGTAGCTAAATCCACTATGGGGTTTCTGTTCACCAGTCCCCATTGTGTGTCCTGTGTCAAAGCCAATGACTAGCTGGAAGGAGCTGACATTCCCTAGTAGAGGTAGGTGGCAGCTTATTGTTTATACTTGGCTTGCATAACTGTAAACTCTTCTGATACTTTCCCTATGACTAGGCAAGCATCCTCATCATGTACTTGTACTTTAGCTGGTGCTATATCCTCTATGGGTCTGTACCAATCCTTCAACAGTCTAGTAAACTCATTCCTAATAAATTCCCTTCCCCTATCTGTCATCTCAAGGTGTCTAGTTAACCTTTTCTGATCCTCCTGGGAATTTTTACTAGTGGCAAACCTTCAACAGCTTTGGCAGTAGGTATCTTCCTTCCCTTGGCTAGGGTAGAAGATATTAGGAAATTCACTCATAGGGACTATTTACACTACTTGGAAGTTTCTGCAGGGGTCAAAATGGGCTTTTATTTGCTTTCAGAAGGAATATATCCTTAGAAATCTTCTGGTATAAGGCCCAGGGGTAAGGGAAAACAATTGATATGTGCCAATACTTGGAGTCCTCTAACAATCTCTTGGACTCCTTGTAATTGGTCTTGGGCTCCTGCACCTTAGTCTTGGACGTCCTGCTCTTTTCTTGGGCTCCCAATTCTTATCCTGGGCTACAAATTCTTTATATTGGGCTCCTGCATCTTTATCTTGGTCTCCAGCTCTCTGTGTAGTCTTAGTGGCATTTTTTATCCACTGTTTCCAATCATAGAAAAGCCTCAGACTAATTCCCCTGTTATAGCTCCTTGTTTCAGTCCCTGTTTTCTCTCAGATCTCTGGTTTTAAAGGCTTAAACTATCCAGTTTCTTCTACTCTATAATATATTAAATCTTTTCACTTACTTCAGCCAATTAAAAACCAGCTTTTCCCTGTTCATTCCCTCATTTTTAGGCTTAAACCCTTCAGTTAAAGCCCTTAACACCTTGATCAAACAAGCTTTGAGCTGCAGCCAATCAAACGCCTGGATTAAACTGTTTTGCCAAAAGTTTGCCCAAATGACTTGCTCTTGACCCTGGTTCAAACCCGGCGCTGTCTTTCTCCAGATAAACAACTGCTCTGTGTTTCAAACAAATTTGCTGTAATTCCCAGCACTTTTCCCCAGGCAAACTTGAGTGCTTCCAAATATGTTTTTAAGGGTTTCTTGAACCTTAATTTCTTCAACGTTTCTCTATATTCCATGTATTTTTTTCCTTTTTACCAGTTTGAAACTGCCTGTTGCTTGCTTTTCACCTTTAACAACCATCTGGCAAAATTACAGCCTTTGTCCCAACAGTTTCTCTGTCATGTTTCCAGCCTCTCTATCTTCAATTTCAATCAATCAACTCTTAATAAATTTACCCTTGTAACACTGTAAACAATTTCTTCTTTCCTTTCTTTTAATTATATGATAATTAAATCAATTTTTATATCATTGTTTTGGAAGTATTAATTAATTCTTTTACTGCTTCTTTCTTATTATCATTTTCTCTTCCAAAGTCCAAAACAAGTATCCTAGCTCCTGTATTCATTTCTGCTAGTCCTTCTCAGCCAACTTCCAGTTCTTCAGCTAGTCCTGCACCATGATCTTCTAGCCCTTCAGATATTTCTTCCTATTTCATCAGCTAGTCCACTTAGTCCTCACTGTGAACCACCTAGGTTCTATCTGCATCATGAACCACCTTAGTCCCAGTCCTCACTATGAACCATCTTGGTTACATTCCTCACTATGCTCTTCCAGTCCCTCAACTAGTCTTCACTGTGATCATACATTCCTTCTTACTAGTCTTCACTGTTGATCCTATACTATGAACCACTGTGGCTTCATTGTCAGTCCCTGTTACCAATACCTCAGACTTAGGTAATAAGTCTATAAGTCTACTGGTGTTTGACTGGGACCTTGCAAGTGTCCTCCACTTATGCCATTCAACCACAGATAATCCTCATGTCTGTGCAGTTTTTTTGCTCACCCAGGTGATAAGTCTGAGCTTTCAGTTGCAAATTAATCAACTTTACTTCCCAGAGGCCTGATCATACCCAGTTCTTCAGCTAATTACCCAAGAAGCTATCCTGATAACGTCTCTGGGTATATCCATGTCCCAATGGTGGCTTCAGGACCTCCCCAAAGCCTCCAAGAAAACACAGACAAGGATGCCTTACCAGACCATTAGGTAAGGTGCATACCCACAGACCTCCTGTAAGTTCATAAGGGATTATAGAGCTAAATAAGCTCCCCCTTCCCTAAAAGCCCTTAGTTCCTGCTAGGTTACATCACCCATTCTCTCTAGAAGCCAATGTTACCTTCTATGTCAGGATACTAGGAGTACCGTGATGATCCAGCAGGTGAGGGGGGGTCAAAGAGGTAATGGCATGGCCTGCCATATTATGGGACCTAACTTTAACAGGTAGGAAATGGCCTTCCCAGCCACAGTCCAGGGCCTGGCTGCTGGCAAGGCAGAATCAATCCTGCGAGCGCCAGTTATAGCAATCCCTGGAATCAGCTACTCTGGCCAGTGACATCAGAAGTGGGTGGAGTTGAGATAATTAGTTTGGGCGTTGGGAGTGGTTCCATTGGGACCAAGTAGGCAGCAGGATTGTTGTATTTCCTGTTGAAGAGCAATTGGTATATAGTGATTTCTCTGCTGTCACAGAAAATTTGGTAGGGTTCCTTGGGGGTGTTTGGTCAGGTGTACCATTTCAAGTCTTCCAAGGTCCAAGGTTTGTGATCAGGATTGGGAGGATACTCAGTGAAGTGCACCAGGCCAAAGGGAGTGTGAGAAGACGGTAGTAGTTGAAGGCTTTGGTTTTGTCAAATGAATTCTGGCTATCTATTCCTGGGGATGGGTGATGGTGCTTTGGCAAATGCAAATGGAAGAGTATCACAAATAGATATGGAAAAAAATTGGTGAACCAAAGTTTCATAACAAATTTATTGGTAAGGATGACAATACATAATTTCTATAGTGCTTCTGACTTATATACTTACTCACATGCAAGAACCTCTAGGAATTTTTTGGTGCTATCTGTGTGGCCATTCTTTGCATATCAGGTTCTGCTGTTTGATTGGCTGCTTCATGGTCATTTTTGGGGGTTTTCAGGAACAGTTGTTTAGCTTTTTGGTGGCCCATCTTGGCTTGGCTGGTCATTGGTTCTGGAAGGTTTGGATTCAGGAGTCATGGGTTTTCCCCCCAATTTAATCACCATTCTTGGACTGGCTTGACAGGAATTTCTTATGTGATAGAACTTGATTAAAGAAGGGATTCCCAATTGGGAGCCCCAAATTACTAAATGAAGGGTGGGCTTGAACTAGGTTTACTGGGCAGCTAAAATTAGCCTGTCCAGGCCCAGCCAAACCCACCAAGGCTTGGGCATAGCTTTTGGGGCCCAGAATGGGCCCTGAAGCTGCCATAAGGACAGGAATGGTTCCTACACCTGGATTTTTGCTTTTCAAAGAAAATCCAGGTGCAGGCAAGTCCCTCACGCCTGCTTGCCCTGCCTGGCGGCTAGGCGTGGGTTCAATTCCCGCTTGGGGCTTCAAAGCTGTTACTATTGTAACCTGCTAGGTAGAAGAGTCATCTCTTCCCAGTAGTCCTTTGTTACCTACTGGGTTAAGACTTTATCTTCCCCTAGTAGCCAATGTTACCTACTAGGTCCAGACCTCTCAACCAGCACCCTAGCAGCCAATGTTACCTTCTAGGCTGATTCATTGTCTGCCTCTAGTAGTCCTTTGTTACCTAATAGATAGGAATTACCTTCCCTAATAGCCCATGTTATTTACTAGGCTTCTACCTGTTCCAAAACCACTATGCTTTGCCAAATTTTAACATAGAGTCTTTATTGTGGCCAAATCAGCCCTTGCCTTCACAACAGCTTCCATATGGACCTTCACATCCACCATGAACTGGATGATGACCTTCTTTCCTGATGACCCTTTCTACTCTATTCTGTCTCATGCTTCTAGAAATTTTCCCTCTTGTCTCCTTTTAATTTTCAGAATCTTGATATTGATTCTTCTTGCCCCAAAATTACCTCTTTTTAAATACTTTCTTCATTTCCTCTTCAGTGTTTTGGGCTTGTTTTTATGCCACCCCTGGTGTGTACTTTATTCCTCATGATATATTTTGGCGTGTTAGCACCCCCAACTCCAACCTGACACCCACCTTATTTCTGACAAAACTTTTATGAGAAACCAAAATATAATATCATGAAGTCATTTCAAAAACCTTAAAATATATTTTTCTATATCAAATGCCAGAATTTTATCATAGTATTATATTTTGATTCATCAGAAAACTGTTATTGGAAATAAGATGGGTACCACATATATAGACGTTTTTCACTTGACTGGACATTTATATGGGTTATATAGTGCCTTATTAACCAGGCCCTATTGCTTAAAGCCCATGATTTTCCCATTAGAGAGACCAATAGTGATAGGATGATCCCCCTTTTACAACTCATTTGCCAACATATCTCAAAATACACAGGTGTGTCCATCAAGCCATCTTTTTCAGATCTAATGTCATGACATCATTCAACCTTAACTACATTATTATCAGGGAGCCAAGTGCAGGATAAAGCAGTTTCAGACACAGGCAGAGGGACCTCTGGGCCAGTGGGAGGCACCCACCACAGTATTGGTACTAACTTAATAATGTATGATACATAATGGCCCAGAAAGAACCAGGGACCACTGGATGGGACCATGGAGTCCACCAATTCTGTCAGTGTAATGTACATTACACCAAAGAGTTGGGTGGAGGTGGTCTCAAATGTGATCCCAAGATCTTGAGGGCAGCCAGGCCAGGGGGTGACAGGAGGGTTCATAGGGATCAAATACATGGGCAGGTGGTTGTATTTGTTCTTATAGAAGAGCTGTACTGTGTATTATTAGTCTCCTTTTATAAAGGTCTTGGGTTTGTGGGATCTTGTTAAAGGGGCAGCAAAAAGGATTTTCTCTAGAGTAAACTATGAAAAAGACAGGTTCAATGGATGCTTGGTGAAATTAATTGGACCAAAAGAGGTACCAGGGGAACAGAATACTGTGAGTGTGGGGTCTTCAGAATCTGCTGATGTGATGGCAGGAGCAGCAGAGCCTGTAGATTATGTATGGAGGTGATAGAAAGCAAGCATACTATATGAAAGGATTTGGTTGAACCAAAGGCTCATCACAGCTTTGTTGCTCAAGATGACAATAAGGTTTGACCTACACCTGGCAAGGTTTAAATACCATCTACCAGGATTTTATCTTTAGATCAGGATTACAAAAAATTAGGCATTAGGGCAGCGGGAACTTGGGGGTGACAGGCTGAATCAGTCACAGGTGGGCATTATTGAATGGTGTTAAGAAAAAGAAAACCATATTATTCTGTTTGTCAGCCTGGTCTTTTAGAGACAGGAAGGGACACAAGGCATGCTCTAATTCCAGGGCTTTGGGAAATCTCTCTAGGACTCTCATTGGCAAGATATTGAAATTTCTCATGTTTTTCATTGATTTTATTCACTACCACTTCAGAGTAGCTCCTGATGCCATATCTGGGGATTTTGCTTGTGGTTTCCTGTGCTGGTTTCAAAGATTTTAACAGAAGCAAATTCCCATTCAAATCATTCTCAGATTTGAGCCCAAAAAATGCGGGCAATTGTGCCTGTAGTGCTCTAGCTCCTCAGACACCAGTAAATGTCTTGGGTCAATGCCAGGTGCTGTCTGGGTGGAGTCAGCATTCTCCAAGTGAAGTTAATCCTTGGCTAAGATGCTGTACTTAGCCTGGAGGATTGCAAATTCCTTAAAAACTTTTCCAATAACTATCCTAGCATCTCATTCATAGAAAATCACCTCAGCAGGTGTGCTATCCTCCTTGAGTTGGTAACAGCCTTGGAACAGTCTCTTGAAAGTATTTCCTATGAACTCCTTGTCTCTGGAGGTCATTCTTAGTTGTTTGGTCAGCCAATCCCATTCATTGCTTAAATTTTACTAGCAGAAAAATCCTGCAGTTCTATTGGTATATGTAATACTCTCTGGGCTAGGGTAGAAAATATGGCAAGTTTTATCCATGATAAACTATGTGGAATAAGGAATAAGGTTTAGGGTTTGAGATTGGAATTTATTTGAATCAGAAGGAAGATCCCCTTAGTAACCTTCTGAATTGTAGCCTATTTTTTTGGAGGGGGGTTATTTTTGGTTTATCAATTCTTTCTCCTTGCTTTATATATTGTACCCCTTGTAATTGGTTTTATGCTCCTTCCCTTATGTCTTGGGCTTTTTCTGTACCCTTGTACTCCTTGCTCTTTTCATTAGTCTTGGACTCCTTCCCCTCTATCTTGGGCTCCTTCTGTGGCTTCCTTCTTTGGATGATCCCCTTGTTTCAGTCTGTTCTCCTTAAATAGCTCCTTACTTCAGTCAGTTTTCCTTCTAAGGTATTTCTTTTTCAGGCTTAAACCATTATGTTTTTTCTCCTTCTATAATAAACTAAAACTTGTTTATTGCCTCATCCAATAGAGCAGACGTTTCCTTTTCAACCCCCTGATTTATTAGAGTTTTTTCTCTTATTTTACCAATTAAAAACATATATAAACACAATTCAAACTGGAGCTAATCAAAAGCACATATTTGCTTATTCCTCCAAACAGTTTCCTTAGGCTGCCTGCTGCTGCCCCTTGATCAAACCTGTTGTCCCTGCCTTCTGGAGAACCCCTCAGCCTGTGTTTGAATGGGTTTTCTCATTTTCCTGTTATGTTTCCCCAGGTTCATTTGCTTGTTTTTACTCATGTTTATATAAGAAATTTGTTCACCTGCTTTTTTCTCAGCATTTCCCTACAATCCCCCCTCTTGAAAAAAAATCAAACACCCCATTGTCTTGCTCTTCCCTATACCAAACAGCTAAATATTTTTGCTTGGTTTTCAAAGTTTCTCTATGATGTTTCTGTCTACTCCTGCTTCTCTCTTTCCATTTAATCCTTTAATAAACTCTTTTTATTTTTTTTATTTTTTTATTATTAAATTCTTTTATTTATTTAATTCTTCCCAATTTTTTCTGATACTTTTTTTATTTAATATTCTCTTTATTCTTCTGCTTTTTATCTATATTTCTTTTTTCTTTACATCTTTTTAGATATTTTCTCCTTGTTCATTCTTATTCTCTCTTTACAGCCACTATATATGATCTTCACCTAGTCCTTCTGCTTCTTCTTTATGTTGTTCTCAATCAATGTGCTTCATTTGAGCTTCTCTATAATGGTAGTCCCTAACAGTCAATACCTCAGACTCAGGAAATAAGTCTCCACAAGTAAATCAACCTCAACTTGAACCCAATTGATGACCTACATCTAGGTTACCAGAATCAAGCATAGCTCATGCACTACTACTGTTTTACTCACCCAGGTAGTTGGCTTGAGCTTTCAGGAGCAAAGTAACCAACTTTACTTCCCAGAAACCTAAAAACAATTCAGTTCTGCAGTTGCTTCTCTGGACAGCTAACCTAATGATGTTTCTGAGTTATCTATGCTTGCCCAAAAACTTTAATAATTTGTTAAAGCTACCCTAAAGTCTTAGAAATTGAAAATTTACCCCCATCCTAGGTAAAGTTACCCAACTGTATTCTCACCCCAGTTGGGATCAAGATTTTAGGCTTACTAAGCACACCCATCCCAGGGTAGCCACAAATTCTATATCCTTTCATAGCACTAGCCAGGGGCCACCCCATCATCATTCCAATACTCAGACTCAGACTCAGACTCCTGCTCCCCATTCATCAGAGCTATATATATCAATAAACTAATCAACATTTACCTGTATTAGGCATTTAATCTTTATTTGGTCAATAAAAAGCCATTACCTGAAAAATAGCTTCTTGTGTGGATTACTACATGCCCCTTGGCCCTCTGGGATGGCAGGCTGTAAGGGCCAGGGTTTGACCCTTTTTCTAGGACTCACATTATTAATAGAGGCAAAATGTTACTTGTGACAATTATAGGATCTCAAACATTCTTATTGGAAGCAAGGCCAACTACAAAAACAATCCCTCATATGACCTTATACATTCCATGTTCATCCCTTATTTATTTGCCACCACAGTGTCACCCCTTAGTGACTCAGTGTCTTATTCCCTCATTATGAGAACTATTATTATTCTAAATAAATATAATTTATTTGCTAATACCGTTTTTGCCCCCATTATAGACTATTTTCTTCCCCAATACCAATACTGAAGTATTCTTAGTTCAGTTGCAATAGTGGTAGCAGAATTAGGTTCAATTAACAAACTACCTTCAAGAAAATCCCCCAATAAAAAACAGAGAAGGGACGTCATGGCTAATCCTCCAAAAGAACCCTTGCTGTTTGTAATCAAAGGGATATCCTGGAAGTCTATATTATTTATAAGTATCAGCTTATACTATACAGTGTCTATAAAGGACTTCTCTTGTCTCAACAATATTTTAGTATCTCACCCCCTAATTTGGAATTCTCTTAATAAACTCTGGACGTAAAGTTGAATAAATTCATCAGCAGTGTGAATAAAAATCATATTGACAGCTGGTTATATTCCAATAAAATTCAAATTTACATATTTTAATTCCTAGAACTTATGTGATTTGCCACTGCATATGCATACCTAGTGGGCCCTGACACAGTTGATTTCATCACCTGACCAGGCCATAAATTAGATGTTATGTGAGCTATCTTTAAGAATTATGCTGAGTTATGTTACAGCAAGACCTTCTCACCCATTGTGGTGAGCACCCACTTTTTTAGCATCAAACAGACAGATAGTGTCACAGAATACCTCACTTTCTGGAAACAAGCTCTCATCACTGTGTCTAAAGCCATCACTAAATGAAATTCAATGTTCCTCACTTTCATGATTGATGGTTTGAAACCCCATATCTGTAAAAAGGTTCCTGTTATAAAATTCACATATATTGAGAACTTCTATAAGTCCATGATAGAGGCCAACAACCAAAGCACTATGGAATTCCTGAAACATATTATGGTCCCTCTCAAACTTGTTTAATGCCTGGCATCAACCACAGCCAGGTAGGATACTGTCAGACCTGTCAGAAAGAAACTAATAATAATTTTCCTCTCAAAGAAGAACTTCAATTAGCCCATATCAAAGACTCAGGGAAATCCCAGAGGCTGTAGACACAAGAGAATCTACAAACTTATTTGATACCCTCTCTCAAATACTCCTGGATAAAAAACTTGTAAATAATATTATAAAAGGTAGATACCCTAGCTGTCTTTGAGGTAAACTCTGATAACCCCATCCTAAAGTTTAGTCAGTCTCAAAAAAATCACAATTTTCCTAATTATTTTGATTCTGTGGCAATACTGATTGCATTTTCATGAATAATGATGCAGATCAAATCATGATCAAAAAGATATTTGTAGACAGCAACAACTAAAATGTGTCCCAAATTGTTTTAAAAGCATTAAAAGTAGCTGACTCCAGAAGAGTTGCTATCACAAAAATCTATTATGTTCTCATTTAGGATGGGTAACATTCAAGTCAGCCTCTCTGGCCCCATAATGATTGACCCTGGCTATAATATAATTGCTATCCTATATTGGTTACATCAGGATCAACCATATATCAATTTTTATACATCTTATATACATATCAAGTACAATAACATAGGCTTTCATGTATACCTTGTTGAGATAATTTAACTCCTCAATGCTACAGCCTTCTTTTGTATAACATATGATGTCTCACACAGCTTCAAGGGGAGGTAAACCAACTTTAGTCAAGTCAATCTTCCCCAAGGATATGAGGCCCCTCCATTATCACACATACCCCAGTACATCAAGAACTCCTCAATGAGTTAAGGAAATTTTCAGAGACTCTTTAAACACTTCCTCTCACTTGCAAGGTTCAGTATACTGTATATCTACAAGGATCTCTGTCCAAGCCTCATCTGCAAAATTTTCTTATGCCCGTTGTCTGTAAAGTTACCCCTCCCCCTTAGGCTTCCACTTCAATTCCTGCCAAATGCTTGTGGAACTCCACCAAATTGTGCTTGAAAAATTATCTAAAAGTTACTGAAAAAGCCCAAGAAAAGCCATCAATTTAATATTTTGGAATTAATCTGAAGATGCCCCACCTAACTCACCCAAGAGACACCTCTGGTTAAATATCATGTGCAAGAGCAGTCAGGATCAGTGGTAATTGCATCCAAAGCAGGTTCCTCAATTTTTTAGTTGAGTCAGTTTTACTTTTTGACTCTGTCCATTCAAAATTTGTTAAGATTTTACCTCCTTGAGAAATGCACTCATATTTGCTCATATCATTAGTCAATTAGTTTGGTGACATTCAATCTCCCACCCCAATTCCCTCCCCCTTAAACAGATGCAAGAGTTGTAAAAGACTGTGCTTCATCATTCTCTAATCTAATAAAGTTCAAAATTTTTTTGTCTAATTTGGCCATTTGGTTTTTTCTGTTGTTTTTGGTGTTCAGTTGATTCCTCCCCCTTTGGCTTCCCAGGAATTGTTGGTAACAACCTTTCAATTGTTGCTGAAACTAAAATTTTTATTGTGGTTGAGAGTTTGGTTACAAATCCTCTTAAACTGCTCCCAAATTCTCACATTGTTAGAAGCCCGCCCAGTTGGGGGCAAGTTTTCAAATTGACAAGCTAGTGCAGATTATTAGAATCCAGTAAGCATAGTCACAACGGGAATGAAAATCATCCCTGTATGAAAGAGCTCACAAAAACAGTATCTACCTAGAAGAGGATTAAATTAGCCTATCACAAAGTAGGACCAAAGATATAACAACAGGAATAAAGTGTCTATTGGGAGAAAGATTTGAGGTATTTGGTATCAAATAGTCTTTGTAGAGATAACTGTTTACTTAATAGGAGAATTATCCAAAGTAATAGACATGGTATATCACTTCCCAGAAATGATTTGTCTCCAGTCCTTGCCTGAATTCTCATAGGCTCTGGTTCCAGACCCAAGGGAGGCACCCAATAACACTAACACATAACCCACTTGAAAAAACAGAAGTACTAAAAATCATTTAAACCTAGAGTTCCCCCAACAAGAGGCCTTGGGTTGTTTCATTTAAGGCAGAAAAAAACTAAAACAAAATACTAGAAAATAATTCAACAGGATGAATTAATTATTTCATTGATTGAGAAAATAATATGAGCAGATATCATCAGCTTATATAGGATAGAAAGGAAATAATTAGATGGGTTAAATAAGTTCCAATTAACCCTCAAATCAAACCTTCAAACAAGAAAAAATTAAGAATTGAGTGTTTCAGAATTGAAAATTAAGTTACATGTTTCAAATGTTTCCTTTGGATTATCTAAAACACTTAAATTCCTTTTTTACACATGAATTAAGAGGCAGTTAATAAAATAGAGGTAAGCAGGTTATAATCATTGTTAATGGAAGCAACAGACAAAACTAAAGAGAAATAGCATTCTGGTCTATTAATACTTACCTCAGAGCTCTGACCAAAGCTGTCAACTTCATATACCTTTGCACCTATTTTTTGATCATCTGATTATCTAGAATTAAAATAATTAATGGTTTAAACTCATATTTTAAATTAAATCCATAAGAATTAAGTTCAGTTTTGATTTAGCTTCTAGAAAAGTCTTGGTTTCAAATCCAATTTTATCCTGAGTCCAAAAATTCTTTTTTCTGTTTCTAAACCAGCTCCTGGAAGAAATTTGTTGTGAAACTTCCTCCAGTGTTAAGGAAGCTTCCTGACTAAAATCTGCACCAGTTTTAACATCTATTGGAGATAATTAGATTTCAGGAGCATCATAAATGATGGTCTGGGCAGCCTTATAATGATGAAATTTTCTGTCAACACCTTGTGAATGCTTTAGAAAAGAGATTTATCCTCCCCTCCTTTATCTTCCTATGAGGCTGTAGTAATTTTACAGCCAAGAAGAATGGTTTATTAACTGGTCACAGACTACTGTACCTTCAACAAGGTCACCATCAAAAATACACCCTACCCTTTATTGAAAACTTTCTTGGCATGCCTACAGGTGCTCAAATCTTCAGTAAGATTGATCTTACTGAAGTTTAAAACCAAGTTTGTATTATTTATGAGGATTAAACCAATGCTGTCTTTAGAGAATTATACAGGTCATTTGAGTGCTAAGTCATGAACTTTGGCCTGCCAAATACATCATCTACTTTTGTAATGTTATTTAATGAAGCTTTTAAAAAGATTATTAAGAAATTTATTGTGGTTTATCTGGATAAAATTATTGTGTTCAGGCAGAATCCCAAGGTACACCTCCAGTACACATGTGACATTCTCAAAATTCTTCAAAAGAATTGATTAAAAGCAAAACTGTCAGGGATCCAACCCGTGGGGGGTTCCTGAGAACTTGCGGGCGGACGGCCTGCGGGCCCAGCAGGGAGAGCCCATCACAGGATTGGGGCTAACGTTACAATATAAGATAACAATTTTCCAAGGACTGCCCAAGGTCCTCTCGTAGGCACCATGGAATCAATCAATCCAGTGAGTTTGATATACATCACCCCAAATACTTGGGTGGAAGTGGATTCATCAATGGCAACAGATTCTTGCGGGCGGTTGGGCCGCAGGGTGTGGGGCGGCGTCATTGGAACCAAATATGCGGGCAAGAAATTATACTTGTCTCGGAATAGCAGAGGGGGACAAATAATTTTGGTGCCTTCTCTGTAAAGGACTTCTGTCTCTCTAGTTCTAGCTTCAGGGTTGTGAATTAGGATCTCCTCCAGAGTAAACTCTGAATACACCGGGTTGGGTGGGTACTCAGTAAAATGTAATGGGCCAAAGGGAGCTCCTGGTGAACGGTAAAGTTTGGGCAGCTGGTCCGCGGTTTCTTGGGGTAGGTGAGGACAGGGAGCAGAGCCGCAAGGAGTAGACTGTAGATGAAGTAAAACTAATAACAAGTATGGTATGATCTGGTTGAACCAAAGGCTCATATTACTTTATTGCAAGGATGGCAATGGGCATTTTCCTGGCGGCCCAGGGTATAAGTATGCCCATCTGTCATGGTAAAACTTTCACAAATTCTGTCAGCCTGGGTTTTCCCAATTACCAGGTCTTCCCAGTCTTTGGTGGCATTAATTGCGGGGGCTATTTCATTGGCTGGTTTGAACTGAGAAAGCTCAAATTCCCTAGTCAGGTTGTGGGATTGGTTGCCTCTGGGTGGCCCACATTCTATGAGAAAACTCTCTGTTTCCCCTTCTGTGTGGGCCCGAGTTATTTTGGAATCAGTGGCTGGGCCTGCCCGTTGATTGGCTGTCTTATCAGGAACCCCCAGTGTGGAGAGTATTGGCGTAGGTACATTTGGTTCATCAAGCTTAAAAGGATTTTCTGAAGTCAAATCCTGTTCTGATTTGAGCCCAAAAAACTGCGGGCGGCCGGGCGGCTGGCCCTGCGGGCTGGCAGCTTGCAAGATGCTGGGGTTTGAGTTTTGTAGTTGGGGCTTTTTGATAAGCATAGTTGATAAGAGTTTGTCACTTGTAACATCATCCCTTTCTCTCCTGGTGCCTTCCTCCTTCTGGGTCCCCTTTTCCAGGTATTGTTGTATGGCTTCTTGTGCGTTAGGTAGGTTGGAGACCAGTTCCCAGGTGCTTTCTTTTGGGGGGGGGGGTAACCTACCCATTTGACATAGTACTGTGGGGTCTTGTAGTGGAGGCGGTGTCCATGGATGTACTCTACTTTGTATTTGGTTGAGCGCCCCTCTTGGATGGGTGGAGGGTTGGTCTTTATCTTCTGGTGGGGGAGGGAGGTTCCTTCTTTCTTGAATAGCAGTGATTGGTGGAAGACATTGTGGATTTTCCAAGTAGGCGGCAGCTCTAGTTTGTACGCCACTTCTCCTATTTGCTTTACAATCTTGTAAGAGCCACAGCGGCGGTGGGCTAGCTTTCTGCTGGGTACATGTAGGGAACGTTCCGTGAGTTGAGGTAAACTTCATTGCCAATTTCCAGAGGTTTCCCTGTGGGCTCTTTTCTTGTCAGCAAACACTTTGTAGGTCTTAACAGCACAGGTCAAGTTCCTTAGACAGGTTTCCTGGGTGATATGTATTTGTTCAATCCAAGATTGTCCTGCTGTGTTCTGTTCCTTACTGCCAATGCTAGAGTCCCATGATGGATCAAACCCATAATTGTCCTTGAACGGGGACATTCCAGTGGAGGCGTGGTCTTTACTATTGTATGCAAACTGGGCCATGGGAAGCATCTCAGCCCAATTGTCCTGGTCAGCGTTGGCATAGCATCAGAGGTATTGTTCCAGGATTTGGTTGACCCGTTCAGTTTGTCCATCTGTCTGCGGGTGGTAGGAGGTTGACACGCAACATTTTATTCCAAGGTCTTTCATCACTTGGGTCCAGTAGTGGGAGATAAACTGGGGTCCTCTATTGGTGATGATTTCTTCTGGGGTGCCATGTTGTGTTAAGATGCAGTTGTGGAAGTGTCTGGCCATTTCAGTTGCTGTGCAGTAGGTAGAGGTTGGAACAAAGTAGGCCATTCTGGTGAAACGGTTGACCATGACCAGGATTGTGTCAAAGAATTTTTAAGGGGGAAGCTCTACTATGTAGTCCATTGACACTGACTTTCAGGGGCCAACAGGAATGTCCAGAGGTCTCAGTAACCCTTCTGGCTTAGAGTGATGCGTCTTGGTTCTTCCACAGGTTTTGCAACCATTGATGTAGGCAGCTACTTCTTTGTCCATGCCCGGCCATGCGTAGTTCCGCTTGATACTTGAGAGGGATTTGTGTCTACCTGGGTGGCCAGCCATCTTTGAATTGTGGTGGTCAATCAATAAATTTTTTTGGGTTGGGCCTTTGGGTACATAGATTCTGTTATGGAGCAGTAGGGTAATACCTTTCAGGGAGTACCTTTTCTTTGAGTGGTGGCATTCCGGGTCCTTTATCAGGGCTTTGACTAGCTTGACTGAGTAGGCGTCCTGTTTCTGGGCTTTTATCACATTGGGTTTGCTGGCGGCAATCTTTAAGTACTTCAGATGTATCCCTAGGCTGGCAGGGTCTAATAGTGTGTGGGTGTTGCAGTCCTTGATTTCTGTAGAGGAGGGGGTCAAGTCGGCTCTCCTGCTCAAGGCGTCTGGTACTACGTTAACCTTTCCTGGCTTGTAGTCTATGGTTAAGGTATAGTCAGCTAGTTCTAAGGCCCATCTTGCTTGACTTTGGTTCAGCTGGTGTGGTTTGAAGAAGTAGACTAAGTTCTTGTGGTCTGTCAGAACCTTCACCGGATGTTCAGCACCGCACAAATACCTGTGCCAGTGCTTCAATGTCTTCATTATAGCTAAAATCTCCTTATTGTATATTGGGTAGTTCCCTTCAGCTGGTAGCATCTTCTTGGAGTAATATGCTACAGAATGTAGCATACCATCCCCTCCTTCCTGAAGAAGGACCCCACTCACTGCAAAGTTGGACGCATCTGTCTCCAGCACAAAAGGTTTAGCAGGGTCAGGCATGGCAAGAACCGGGGCAGAGGTGAAGGCAAGCTTCAGGGTCTCAAAGACAGCAGTGCACTCCGGGGTCCAGACAAAGGCAACCTTGTCAGAGCACAGGCGGGTCAGGGGCAGGGTGTTGTGAGAAATTTTTTTGGATGAAATTCCTGCAATAATTTGCCAGGCCCAAAAAGCTTCTCATGTCTTTTCTGCATTTTGGTACTGGCCAGGCTGTTACGGCTTCTACTTTGTCCTGCGCCATTGTGAACCCACCAGTCTTCACCACATATCCCAGAAATTCAACTTCAGATTGAAAGAATTCACATTTCTTCAGCTTGGCATGTAGGTTGGCCTGCGAGAGTTTCTCCAGTATTTGGTCAAGGTGTTGGAGGTGTTCCTCATGTGTTTTACTGTATATGAGGATGTTGTCCAAATACGCCACACAGAACTGGTCAAGGTACTTGCCAAGGACGGAGTTAATCATCCTTTGGAAAGTGCTGGGGGCATTACACAACCCAAACAGCATGACCAAGTACTTGTACAACCCATATCTTGTTTGAAGGCTGTCTTTTATTTGTCCCCTTCTTTGATTCTGATCTGGTTGAAGGCGTCTCTCAGGTCAATTTTTGAGTATACCTGGGCTCCTGTCAAGACGTCACATAGGTTGTCAGCGTTGGGAATGGGGTAGAGGTTCTTTATAGTGATATTGTTCAGTTTTTGGTAGTTTACACAGGGATGTACTCCGCTGTCTTTCTTTCCTACAAACAGCATGGGCAAGGAGCAAGGGCTTTTTGACACCCGGATGAACCCTTTTTTTGTCATGTCCTCCAAGTATGTCTTCAGTGCTGCTTGCTTGCGGTGATTGCAGCTGTATATGGGGCCATGGTGGGGTTGGGTTCCAGGTAACAGGTCAATAGCGTGGTCATAGATTGAGTGACTGGGGAGCTGGGTGGCTGCTTCCTCACTGAAGACGTGGCTCCACTTCTCCAAGGGGGCAGGAAGACTACCCACACTGGGTTCCATTCTCAGGGTCAGGAGTGTGTTGGGTTCCTTACTGATTGAGCCCAACTGGAACAGCACCACATCAAACAAATTATCTCCCTTCAAGGCAACTGTTTGATTACAGAAGTTCAGAATAGCACTGTGTCTCTGGGACCAGGAGTCCCCTAGGATCAGGGGGTGAGGAAGCCCTTTCAGGATGATAGGAAACGCTGGGTACAAGTTCTGCCCAATTTTCAGGGGCAATTTGGTTGTACACCTGAAACCCAATTCATGGGAGCTGTTTTCCATGATTACTTTGACGCTTTTGTTGGTGGCCTCCAGTCCAAAGTCCTTGGCAAGGGTGGTATTGAGAAAACTCTCCTCTGCTCCAGTATCAATGAAAGCTCCAACAGTCTGGGATGTTGTGGATGTTTTTGCTTCAACTTGGATAAATTTGTATGATTGAGTAAAGGTGTTTATTTTTGCCAAGAAAATTGAGGGGTTACTCTTCTTGAGGCAAGCCTTGGTGAGGTGCCGGGGTTTGTTGCAATAGAAACACAAGCCTTCACAGTAGTGGCGCTTTAGTTCATCGGGGGAAATTCCTGGTCTGCTGGGTGTTGGGGCTTGGCTTGTGCGCTGGGTGGAAGACGGGGTGCCTTCTTGGTTGAGGCTCAATCCTCTACACAAAAGGAGTAGTTCATTCAGGCCAAGCGTAAAGGGGTGGTGCTTGAGGAGCTCCTTCAGGGCAGGGCAGGCTCCTTGGGGGTACAGGATGGCCAATAGCTTGTCCTCAAGTTGGGTTCTGGCTTTCAATTTCAGGAACTTATCGGTGTAAGCTTGTAGCAAGCGTGGTCTTTGTTGGATATCCAGTAAGCTGATCAGGGCGTGGTGGAAGGGTGTCTTGGTTGTCGCCTGTGGCCATCAGTTTGCTCTCAAATTGAGAGTAGTCTAGGCAGAACTTGACGTCCTTGGCGGTTGCTTTCCCAAACCAGTCCAGGGCATGGCCGGAGAGCATGGAGGCCACTCCAAGGACTTTCTTGGTGTTGTTGGAGTATGAGTTTGTGTTGGCTTGAAAATGGAGGCGGAGGACTGGCATTGCTTGCCTGGCTTCTTCTAGGGTGAGCTTCCCCATCTGGGGCATATCCACCCGGGTTGTGGTCTGGTTTACTATGACGTTCTGCACCTGAGAGTTCAGGGTCTTGGTCTTCTCCTTGCCAGACGGGGTGTCTTTCTGTTTGGGGTTGGTTTGGTGTTGGGTCACTGAGGTTATCAGGTTGGTAGTTAACTTGTACACATAGTAAGCTGAAATCAATAAAACTAGCATACAAGATGCCCCAAGAGTTAACAACATCTTGGGGCCCAGGTTACTGTGTTTGAGGTATATTGCCATAATGTCAGGGATCCAACCTGTGGGGGGTTCCTGAGAACTTGCGGGCAGACGGCCTGCGGGCCCAGCAGGGAGAGCCCACCACAGGATTGGGGCTAACTTTACAATATAAGATAACAATTTTCCAAGGACTGCCCAAGGTCCTCTCGTAGGCACCATGTAATCAATCAATCCAGTGAGGGTGATATACATCACCCCAAATACTTGGGTGGAAGTGGATTCATCAGTGGCAACAGATTCTTGTGGGCGGTTGGGCTGCGGGGTATGGGGCGGCGTCATTGGAACCAAATATGCGGGCAAGAAATTATACTTGTCTCGGAATAGCAGAGGGGGACAGATAATTTTGGTGCCTTCTCTGTAAAGGACTTCTGTCTCTCTTGTTCTAGCTTCAGGGTTGTGGATTAGGATCTCCTCCAGAGTAAACTCTGAATACACCAGGTTGGGTGGGTACTTGGTAAAATGTACTGGGCCAAAGGGAGCTCCTGGTGGAGGGTAAAGTTTGGGCGGCTGGTCCGTGGTTTCTTGGGGTAGGTGAGCACGGGGAGCAGAGCCGCAAGGAGTAGACTGTAGATGAAGTAAAACTAATAACAAGTATGGTATGATCTGGTTGAACCAAAGGCTCATATTACTTTATTGCAAGGATGGCAATGGGCATTTTCCTGGCGGCCCAGGGTATAAGTATGCCCATCTGTCATGGTAAAACTTTCACAAATTCTGTCAGCCTGGGTTTTCCCAATTACCAGGTCTTCCCAGTCTTTGGTGGCATTAATTGCGGGGGCTATTTCATTGGCTGGTTTGAACTGAGGAAGCTCAGGTTCCCTAGTCAGGTTGTGGGATTGGTTGCCTCTGGGTGGCCCACATTCTATGGGAAAATTCTCTGTTTCCCCTTCTGTGCGGGCCCAAGTTATTTTGGAATCAGTGGCTGAGCCTTTCCGTTGATTGGCTGTCTTATCAGGAACCCACAGTGTGGAGAGTATTGGCGTAGGCACATTTGGTTCATCAAGCTTAAAAGGATTTTCTGAAGTCAAATCCTGTTCTGATTTGAGCCCAAAAAACTGCAGGCGGCCGGGCAGCTGGCCCTGCGGGCTGGCGGCCCGCGAGATGCTGGGGTTGAGTTTTGTAGTTGGGGCTTTTTGATAAGCATAGTTGATAAGAGTTTGTCACTTGTGACAAAAACCTTACAATTGTGGGCTCCTTTATAAAGAGATTCTCTTTCTTGATCACACAGTATTGGCTGCCAGCATAAGCCTGAGCTGACCAAAATCAAATCTATCACAAACATGCTACCTCCCATTGATGTCAGTTAAGTTTTTATGTTCCTGGGAAACTCTTTTTATTTGAGAAAGTTTATACCCAACTGTGATGAGCTAATAGTACCCATTAATGGGTTTTTAGACACCAAGAAAGGCTTTCTTGGATGCTTATGAGAGATCAAGCCTTCAAGAAACTCAAGCAAAATCTCCCCACATCTCTAGTTATATAGCTATCCAACCACAGTTTCCTGTATAAACTCAAAAATGATGCCTCAGGCCACACTATAGGGGGTTTTTCTGTGTATATACTGATAATGAAGACTCCCTTCCTATAGTTTAAAAATTATGCAAAATAATAGATACTAAACAATGTTACCCCATTTATAGCAAGGAGTTATGTGATGATTTACATGGGGAGCTATTTCTCAGGAAAGGAATAGGTTTGGCCAAGTAAAGATTGGTTGCCTGAGAGAGTTAAATGTTTTTGGTTTTATTTGTTTGGTCAGCTGTGGTATCTAGGGTTTTTCTCAACTGAGGTAGTTAGTTATTGGTTTTTGCCTTGGGGTGTTAGTAAGGTGGACCCTTGCTAGTGCTTTGGAAGTATGGATAAGTTTTGTACCCTGGGATGAGTGTGCTGAGTAAGCCTAAAATCTTGATTCCAACTGGGGTGAGAATACATTTGGGTAACTTTACCTAGGATGGGGGTAAATTTTCAATTTATAAGACTTTAGGGTATCTTTAATAAATTATTAAAGTTGCTGGGCAAGCATAGATGGCTCAGAAACATGATTAGGTTAGCTGTCCAGAGAAGCAACTGCAGAACTGAGTTATTTTTAGGTTTCTGGGAAGTAAAGTTGGTTACTTTGCTCCTGAAAGCTCAAGCCAACTACCTGGGTGAGTAAAACAGTAGTAGTGCATAAGCTATGCTTGATTCTGGTAACCTAGATGTAGGTCATCAATTAGGTTCAAGTTGAGGTTGATTCACTTGTGGAGAATTATTGCTTGAGTCTGAGGTATTCACTGATGGGGACTAACAAGAGGAAGCCAGGATGGAGATCATATGTAAGGGCTTGATAAGTTGTTTGATGGCTATGCAAGATGCTGTGCTATGAGAATGAATTTAGAACAGTTTTTTCAGGATACCACATCTCAATTGGGGTTCTGTTAGTCTCAGATGTCAGCTTAATTGGTTGGGAGGAGTGAAGAGCCTATCATAGGAGGGGTGCTAACTTGATGAGGTAAAATGCTGAATGGCCTTACAGAGCCCATGGTCCAGTAGAGGAGACCACAGTATCAACTAGGCCAGCCAAGGTAATGAAGGCTATGCCTGTATATTAATTTGGAAGATGGGGGTGCTGGTCCAGGGCTGGGGAGAAGACAGTCAGATTTGGGTGTGGGAGGGGCTTCCATATCAATCTAAAAATCAGAAAGATAGTTGAATTTCTCTTAGAACAGTGTAGCCAGGTGCCTGTATCAGGAAAATTCATGAAAAACTATTCTTGGGGTTATCTGTCTAGCAGGCAGTCAAAGTAGAGGATTTTATCCCAGGTGAACTCCTTATATTTCAGCTTGAGGGGATATTCAGAGAAATTTACTGGACTGTAGGGTGAACTGGGCAGACAATAAACCACAGGCTGAATTTCAGGGACTTCCTCAGATAGGTGGGCTGATGGACCAAGTTTCTGTTGGAACAGTAGTGAAGTGAAAAACAACCAAAACTAAATATTTAATAAAAAGGTAAAACCAAGGTCACATTATTCTTTTTATTTCAGAATGGCAATATCATTTTATAGGCGTTTTATGGGTTTAAATGTTATTTCATTTGATAAGTCATGTTTGAAATGTTCACATGATAGCTGAGTTTTATCAGTTTCCTCCAGGCTGAAAGTTCTGGGTTCATAATGCACCTCATGGCCTGCCAATTCCTCTAATGATATGATTCCAATCTGGAAGTCTGCTAGTAACCCACTAATAGCTTCATCATTCTTTCTTGTGTTCCTGCCATTATTTATTACATTTTATTTGGTAGCTATAAGCTGGGTCACTTCCAACCCAGTGAATTGGGCATATTCTGGAGTGACTTCCATATCATTAGCTGGCTGTATATCACATGATCAGATTTTCCCAACTTCAAGCCAATCATCTATGTTCACTTCATACTTCAACCCTCCACACTGAGCAGCAATTCCCTTTTCAGAAAGCATGTCAGTTATTATGGAAATAATGGTATGTTGATTTATTGCCTCCAACAATCTAGATTAGTCTGGATTAATCATAAGCCCATGAAATTCTTCCGTACTTTGTGAGTTCTCAACCAGGTTGGCCTTCAAATTCCCTTGATTAATCAGTTTTAAATTGCTGTTTGTAACTGCTTACTCACTGGCTAGCCATAAAAAATGGTCTGGCCCAAGTGTCTGTGGGTTCCACAGAATTATCCAGTAAATGTTCCAATTTTGATTATCTTAATTATAGATTGTCATTTCTTTCAGGAGAAATGACATTCATGAAAAGTTTGGGGGAATTTTTGAGAAGGTGCTCTGAAATTTCTCCAAATTGATTTTCCAAGGTAGCAGAAGGTGGAATATTTTGCTTTGGTTTTGTTAAAGTAGCATGATCAAGGAGGAATATTGAGGAAATTGCAGATGAAGGTATTTTTCTATGAGAGTAGGATACAAAGCTGTTTTGGTGAGATGTTTTCCCTGTATTTTACTGAGATTAAAGATCTGGGCAAAACGTTGAAGAGAATAAAAAACTTAAATATTATTATACTATCAAATTGATTAAGTTTGAATGCAGGAGAAATTGGTGCTGGAACAGGGAACTGGTTAGCTCTTTGGTGTGCAAAGTGTTAACACTTTGAAAGGTGGAAATGGGTTTCCTAGTTGAATTGTGGGACAAACTTCAGAAATGATGTAGTTTTCAACACTAAAATTATTAGTTGAGTTGAGGGTATGTTTCCTGATTAATATTATTAGTTGGAAGCCAAAAGCTTAAAATATAAGCAAGAAAACAGTGAATCAATAATTTAAGTTTTTGAGAAAGTAAGTGTGTAAGCTTATTTTATTATAAGAAAAGTGAGAGCCAATGGTTTAAGCTCTTAAAAAGCCACTCTGAAGGTGTAAACATTGAGAATAAAGTGCTATAAGTAGGAGACTGGCTGGAAAGTTGAAGGGGTCTTTTGGAAATCTTTTGGTTGAAATTGGGATCTTTGTTGAGCACTTGATCTTCATCTTGATGGTTACACATCTGGTTAGTTTGGAATAACCTGATGTCTTCTAAAGCATTTAGAAGTCTTTTCTGAAGAAGTAGTTGGTCAAAAGAACCCCAGAACAGTGGTAAATCAGAAGGCTTCTAAGGGGATCTTACTTATGTTAATAAAGACCCTCTTGTCTCTTATTCTTCCTTTTTATGACATGGTGCTTCCCTAGAGACAATGATTTTGGAGCTATTCAAGAGGATCAGAAGAAGAACTTTATTATTTTCAATCATAGAAAACTACTGGCTATTTAATGAGTAAAACAGTGTAAATAACATTGAGATCCAGGATATTGTTGTACTTAAGATTACTATGAAAACTGCCCCCCTAGATGATGGAACTGCTTTTGTAGACCATGAATTGCTGTGAAATACAATTTTCCCTAGTAATTGTTGCAGCATCTACAATTACTCTCTCTTGGGGAAGTGATTCCTTGAGAAATTCCCCAATTAATCATTAAGTTGGTGGCACTATTATCAGATGCTCATCTTATACAGGGATCAAACCTTTCAAGTCCTAAATAGAAAATTACCTGGATAAGCCCCATGACTACCATGATGTACATGGACAGTATGTGGCTTCTCATGATACTATTATTTCTCTAAATTCATATCAATAAATTAGCATTCTCTTCTCAATTTTTGTCTTTATCTCTCTTCATATACTTCCAAGAAGTATATAATTGACAGTGGTAGCATAGGTAAGTTATACACACCTATGAGACTTAGAAAATATTTCTCTAAAGAAAATATCTAACAGATGGCATCCCCCCACCATCTGGAGAAGATATGAAGAAGGTCAGAATGTTCCTACAGGATACACTGTCTTTAACAATATCCTTGTACCAATCAAACAGTACAACTTCTTCAGCATATAAGGAGTTCTGAACTTGACTCCAATCCAGGACATGCCCAAAAATACCCAACATTGTATTTTAACACCTATACTAAGCGGAAATTGAATTTTTTCAGGACTACACCGTGAAAATGCAATCTCTGGATTCAAAGTACACAAAAAAGTTCATAAAAGTTGGATAACCCCAAAGACTCTGGGCAAGTGAAACTGACTTGCAAGTTATCAGGTCTACCTCCCAATTTGTGATAAATTGTTTTGAACAATACCCCAATCATAATGAAGATTGGGATATGTTTAAGAAGGCCTTTATGGAAAAATTCCATAAAAGTTTTATGACATTATTAAAACAGCAGGCTTGACGCACTAGCAAGGTTCTGAGTAAGCAGATTTGTGACCTGCAATCTGATTATCCAGTCACCTGAAGCCAGGTTAGGAAGTTGACTCAAATTTCCAAAAACAACAACATGAACAAAAGCTGAGCCCCCATGGTGGATACCTTGTTTTGGCGCTTGACTCATTACAAGGATCAAGCCACCCCCTTCACCATCCCACTGTGTGATCAACACAATCATGTTCCTGTTATCCACAATTCACAATGACTATATAATACCTATCTCTCAATAAAGAATATTATCTAGTTTCCAAATATTTTTCCCCTTGTAACTCTGCTAAAACAGCACAGTTACAACAACATAGTAATCATGACAGAACTCAGAACGTTCAAAATGATAGGAAAAATTGAGGAATACATTGCTGCATACAAGGATCTCCACAAATGTGTGCCCAACACCATCAACTTTGATGAGCCTGGGCCACAGTTATACTTCTACATTGGCCTCCCCACACATATTAGACAACAATTTTACATGACCTGCTGCAAGAACCTTGAAGATGTATTCTTGGAAGGAAAGCGCGCAGCTCAAAAGTTTGATAACCTACATGCAACAAACAAGCGCAAGGAGAACCCTACAGCCAAGAAGGATCCTCAACCAAATAAGCAAAATAATTGAGCCAACAACACCCATCCTTGAACTGGTAACTGTACTGCCCAAGCCAACCAGGCAAGCACCAAAGATACCAACAAGGAGGGAAAACTCAGGGGAGTGCTTAGCAAGCCGCCATCCCCCACTCTACAAGACTTTTGAAGAGACAAAGTGCAGATTCAATCACCATGATCCAATCAGTCCATAAATTCTATACTGTTGCTGTCCAAACTATAAAAAAAACTCTCAATTTTTCTTTCTGCTTTTGCAGATATCAAGGAACAGAATTATGCTGCTGGAGCAGACTAATATCTTGTTGAAATTTTTTCCAACCTCATGAAACCACCTTAAGCCAAAAGCAATTTCAAAAGAGTTATAATGGCATATAACATGAGTACCTAGTCAGTAAAGAGGCAAAACCCTTCCAGGCACAAATAGAAGATATACAGACTACTCCTGGTAGCCCCATCATTACAATACTTAATTATATGTTGTAATTGGTCTGGACTAGATGAGAAAGGTCAAGCTTCATATTGACTGGGATAGCGCTACCCTCACTGTCAGGACTGACAATTCTCCACCTTTGGAAAATCAGGCCCAGGAGCAAGATTCAAACCCTGACCCTGAATGCTTGCGGGCAGCCAGCCCTGCAAACCAAGGAGCCGCCCACCTGTGTTTTTCTGAGATTGAGCTCCCACAAGCTGAAGCCCCAGTTAAGTCCCAAAGTCAGAATACCAGCATAGGCTTGAGAGTGGTGGTGCCCGAGGAGAGACTTCTCAACTTGCCTAATGGAGGCAGGGAAAGTCCCTCTGTGAAATTCAGAAACTTGAAGTCCTCACATGTAATCAATCAAGTTCAGTTACCAGAGAAAAATGTGGGCTTCAGGCCCAACCCCATGACCACAACCCAGGAACAAGAGAATCAGGTAACTAATTCAGGGATTCCAAAAAATGATAGAACACCCAGCCAAGGTGCCATTTTTCTGCTTCAGTACCCAGGAGTCCTGGCTACCCAGTCCCATATTTCCCAATATTTTGATGAAGCCCCCTAGAAAATAAAAATTTTTGGAGGTGGGGTGCTATATAGACCTATAGACCCTGTGTTCCAACCTTATTGCCATTTTTAAATAAAGGTTATTTTACATTGGCTTCCACAGCTATTATCATATTTTGTATTTGCCTTCTATCAATTCAGCACCAGATCATCTGGCCCTCCTGCCCACAGATTTCTGTCCTCCAGGTGTTCCCTTTGGCCCTGTTAATTTCACAGAGTACCCATTAAAGCCTGAGTACAAGGATTATACCCCAGAAAAGATTCTCAAACTATATCACTTGGCCCATATAAAATTTGCTTTTATATACAACTGTCAAGGTCCCTGGATCCTATCAGAACCCAAGCTGTTTAAAGGCAAGTTCAACTTCTTGCCTGTCTACCACCTTGATATGGAACCCCCTGTGACCCCCAAGCCAATGCCTGTCTCCTATCCTAACCTAGAAACTTACCACACAAGCAAGTTGCTCAGGATTGTATATATTACCCTCACTGGGGTAATTGACACAATAATCCCAGCTGCTGGCCTATGTTCCTGGGTGGAGAAGTCTATGTCCTACCTATAAAGTTAGCTCCAATCTTGTGGTGGGCCCTTCCTGCTAAACCTGCAGCCTGTGTGTTCCTGTAAAACAATGGGCTGGTTGCACAAGGTTGGTGTCACAGTAAGTTCCATAATGCCAGGTATTGTCTGTCCGAGTAAGAAGGCACGGAAGGCCGGGAAACCTGTATCAAATTTGACCAAGTTAACGGATTTAAACCAAACAGTCAATCAAAAATGGATCACAGCTGCTCCAGTATGCCAGCTGAAACCAGCTCCCCCTTGTAAACTGACGTTGATAAATCAATGTAATATGAGGGTCACCCAATATAAGCTCATTAATAAGCATGGTTGTCAGAAACTGGTCATGCAAGGGTTCTTTGCAACCTGGACTAGATACTTACTTGAAGATGCCAAAGGAATAGGAGAACAAGACTCAGGTGGTATTGCTTAGTCAATTTTTCTGATATATATTGAATAATTTTCCCTGTTTCAACTCTAAGAGTTGAGTCCTTCTAAATTTACTCAATAAAAATCAATTATCCCAAGTTCTAATTTTAAATTTTAAAAATGCATCCTGTGCTTGGGTTGTTGCAGTATATCCTGTACAATCTGATTCTGAACAGAATCATTTCAGGAAGATGGGGCCCAGCATCTGGAACTTTGTTGTTGGCGCCGCAAAATGTTAATTTCATGCCAGCCAATTTTGTAGCTGCTCCCCCCATTCTGGAAAATGAAAATTGTGTCACTTCTCAATGCCCAGAATTCTACGCTGAAGATGCATTGATGCTTTCCCAGGTCATTTATCTTGGTTTACTCTGGTTAGGATTAATTTTTCTACTTAATCCTGGAGTTTCAATTGTAAATTTCACAAAAAGATATTTAAAGCCGCATTGGTGGTTAATCATCAATCCTATGTGGATTTGGGTGGTAATTCCCCATCATTTAGAAATGGCTTCATATTATCCAGTGATTTCTGTCACAGTTGGATCCCTGACACTCATCATACAACAAGGTGAGGTGAACCACCATGTATACCCAACTCACCTTGAAACTCTTATGAGAGACCACACATTTGCAAATATTACCAAAAATAAGAGGAAAAAGACACCATCAAAATTGACTAGAATACTTGTACATACAAAACCATCCATTTCAAAAATGTGGATATTTCACATGAACAGGGTCCTATACACCAACAATTTGTCCAATAAATCCCCTATGTATTCCAGGAGAAACTTTCAGACCTACTACCTGACAGAGTTATCCAGCACAAAGTTACCCTAAAAGGAAATGTACACAAGGCCCACCCCATCTACCTCTTAACACTTCAAGAGGGCAATGTATTGAAGGAATATCTAGATGAAGGCCTTGAAAAAGAGCTCATTTGACCATCCAAATCCCCCTTGGGTGCAGCTGTCTTCTTTGTGACTAAGAAATTCTGAAATCTGCACCTTGTTACAGATTAAAGATCCCTTGAAAAGGTCACAATTAATAACAGATATCCCCTGCCTCTGATTGACAACCTTTTTGACACTTTGAGAGGATTTCAATACTTCACAAAGATTGACTTAACTGTAGAATACCACCAAATCCAAGTTAAGCCAGAAGACATTCCAAAGACAGCATTCAGGACCAAATACATGGTTTTTGAATGTGTGGCTCTTAATTTTAGTATGAAAAACACCCCCAGTACCTTTGTGACCTTCACAAAAAAAGTGTTCAAGGACCACATTGGTAAACAAGCCATAGTCTACCTAGATGATATAATCATCTATAGTCCTAACAAAGAGCAGCACTGGAAGGACTTTTGCATGGTACTCAACACCCTTTAAGACAATCAATTAGTGGCCAAAACATTCAAGTGCAAATTCTTCTTGATCAAGCTATCTTTCCTAGGACACATTATTATTAAAGATAGTATTAAATCTGACTCAGTAAAGGTAATAACTGTTTCAGACATGCCAGCACCACACAACAAGATTGAACTTTGTACTTTATTGGGAATTGCTGTGTATGTCAGGAGATTTATCCTCAATTGGGGAGCTCTAACTTCCCCCTGTATGTAATTACTGGC
The DNA here is from genome assembly GCA_014839935.2 of Entomophthora muscae. Classification (NCBI taxonomy): domain Eukaryota; kingdom Fungi; phylum Entomophthoromycota; class Entomophthoromycetes; order Entomophthorales; family Entomophthoraceae; genus Entomophthora; species Entomophthora muscae. The sequence goes on along the minus strand of QTSX02002888.1, from coordinate 144,604 downwards.
AAAACAACAAACTTTGTATGGACCCCGCTGAGAGAACAAGAATTCTGCTAGTTAAAAGACCAAATGGTTACCTCACTCATCCTACAGTCCCCTAACTGCAAAGAAGTCTATAAATTGGAGAAAGATGCCTCTGAATATGCAATAGGAGGAGTTATTAGAAGACAAAATGCAGAAAATGATTTCCTCCATGTTGTTTATGAATCAAGAAAGCTAGCCAAAAGTGAACAGAGATATCCAATACATGGCAAAGAACTGATAACCGTTGTTCACTGCTTAATGAAGTGACATTGATATCTGGAAGTTGCACAGATATTTAAAGTGCTAACAGCTCACAAGTCACTGATATTCTTTAAAACGCAGTTACACCTATCTATATGATAATCTTAATGGATTAACCTCATACAAAGGTATCCAATGATAATTGAATATAAACCAGACAAGAAGCTACTTATTGCAGACGCCCTATCAGGGCTATACCATAAGCACTTACTCTGCACTAACAGAGAGGACCCTAATTAACCCATGTTAATCATGGGGAATCTCCAAGAGGAGTTCCCATCTGTTAAACCAATGGACGTCCAAGAGAATGTCTTTAAGAACAAACAGCTGTTCAAAAATGTATATGGCACTCTACACCACATATTATCAAGAAGTGATATATTGCCCTACATACTGTCAACTCAAAATATTGATACAATCATTTGATACCAAAAAGACTTGGGCCAAACACATAGTAGGAACTTGTATGAATACCTCAAGTCAAGCTACTGGTGGCTCAACATGCTGGACAACATCAAGGAAGTACTGGAGCAATGCAAAGTCTGTGAGAAGTACACTCAAACCAAAGCTCCACCCAAATCAGTAATACTGGTGTCAATCACACAACTGTTCAAAGTGTGGTTGCTGGATATTGTGGGACCAATGCCTGGCAATAACAAAGGCAAAAAGTACACCATCACAGCTATCAACTATGCAACTAGATGACCTGTAGCACAAGCTACAAAAGAACATAAAGGAAACAATTTAAGACAGTTTATTAGCAAGGAGACCGTAGCTAAGTTTGGGAAACCTTAACTCCTAATCACAGACAGAGCAATCAAACTTAAAGCCATTGACACCAACATCTACCTTGCCAAGAACGGAATAAAAATATCATTACCAGCCCATACCACTCACAAGCAAATGGACAAATAGAACAACTAAACAGCTCACTAGTGGAAGCCCTCAGTAAGTTATCTGCTAACAATCCAAAAACCTGGGTTGACATGCTGTCAACAGCAAACATGGTGTGCAGAACACAAGTCAATTGTAACACGGGCAAAAGCCCATATAAACTTGTTTATGAGCATAAACCTGCCCTTTTTAGTACTACTGCAGGACCACAGTTACCTATACCTAAAAAGGTGCCAGACAACAATGATCCCAACATACAACGTGCCAGAAAAGACCAAGAAGATATGGAGCAGAAAAGGATTGAAAGAGAGGCAATCCCATTGCAACAAGAAAGATTCCAGGTTATGGACAAAAGCTGGGTTGCCAATCATGACCAACACAATTTGGATCTGGGGTTACATGGACCAGGGGTTGCCATGGAAGTTAAACCCAAAAATACCTACCTCATCAAAGGAATTAGTGTCTGCATTGGTTTGAAACGTATGCACCACAACCAAATCCACCTGTGTAAAGCAAGAACAGCCCAACAAATATTCCAGACTCCCTGTTCCCAGCGCCAAACTGGATCAATACCAAGCCCGCATCCCCAAAACTCTCAAGAAAAATCTTAGGGCTCCAGCTTCCAGCATCCCAAGGGGATATGATGTAACATCTAAAATTACTCCATCTCAGGAAATTAATTCCCCAAGTGGTTCCCTGATTAATCAGTAAGTTGGTGGTACTCTTATCAGACACACATCTTATATGGGGATCAAACCTTTCAAGTCCTAAGCAGAACACTACTTGGACAAGCCTCAGGACTGCCATGAAGTACATTGTGAGAGAGGGGGCTAGACTAATAAATTCTGTCTCCCATCCTGGTGGAACCATCCGCCAGGATGTCATCTAGTGCAGGACTGGGATGGCAACTCTAAGAGGCTTCCAGGAAGAGGCAGGCTGGGAGAGGGGTTGGAAATAGGTGTTTAAGCCCATAATCAAGGCACCTGACAACAATCATAGGGAACAATCCCAGGTGGGGTGGGAATCCAGATCCATAGGGGGAAGTTGCTGCAAGGATTAGAGGGAGTGGTTCAGCCCTGGCATAATTTCAGTGCTGTTATGATCTGTGAAAGGGGATTCCTCAATGCCTGGCTCCTGGAAAAGTGGGAGGTCATCAGGATAGAGATATATCCAAGCTGACTTGGAAAATGTGTTGAGGATGGTGGGAACCTGGGTCAGATGTGAAAAGGGATTTGAGAGCAGGTCAGGATTAGGTACAGAGTGTTGTGCAGCAAAGGAGATTCTATCCCAACTTTCTGGGGTTGTAGTCCATAGCAACAGGAGGATGGATACCATGGTCACCATAAATGACTTAAAAAAGAGACAACATTTTGTAGAATGAGTTTTAACAAAAAACTCTGGGAAGACAAGCCACAAGAACTGGGGGCTCAAGTTGTTGTGGGTTTGTTGAGTTAGAGTTTTTGGAGGATAAAGCCAAGATTTTCCCTATTTTCCAAGGATTTGAACAGGGTTTGGACCTTCTTGAATTGGATCCCAAAAAAAACATGGGTGGAGGGGCAGCAGGGCAGGTAGGAGGGGAACAGTGGCAGAAGTCAGGAAAATAGTCTGCACAAATACTGTAAATTCAGAACCTGAACGTAAAAATGTGGGATTGTCAAATCCTTGGTCCAAATTTTGAATCACTTTTGCGGGCAACTCAGCTGAGTGAAAAGTAAAATATTTAATAAAATCAACCATTTAATTTGACTTTTTTTTGGTTTATTTAAATTGGCAAATTTTGAATCTCTTGAGCAGATAACTCAACTAACAAAAGACAAAACCCAATAAACAAATGTGGGATACATGAATCAGAAATGTGGGATTCTTATGTACAATTTGAGATTTCCTGTATATCAAAAAAATCATAGACATTATGTGAAAATTAACAAATCTGAAATTGCGGGATTGTCAAATCCAAGAACCAAGTTTCAAATCATAATTGCAAGGAATTTGAAATAAATAAAATTTATGGGTGTCTAAAAAAGGATATTAAAGGATTTAGAGTGGATTTGTGCTGACTATTTTAGGAATCATAGGCATTCTCAAAAATCACCCTATTTCATTTTAGGTTGGCTAAAATTTAGATTGTATTATTCACAAAATTGACATATATAACAATAAAATTGACTAAAATATACATTCCTCTTCTCAAGTTTAAAATTATAATAAAAATTTTACTATGTCTTCTTTCAACAACAACCAAGTCAGCAAGCTGTTCCCTGGCCTTGACAAAATTATGCAGGGCTACACTGGGTCTCTTAACAGTGAAGCCTCTGTCTATGGCCACTCCCAACCCGCAGGTCCCTCTGCAAGCACTACCCAGGAGTCTGTTCTTTCTCCTGCGTCCTCAAGCATAACCCTTTTTGCCCACCATTCATAGGCAGCTGCCAACCCAAATCCCTTATCAGCAATGGCATCTGAAACCAGCCATTTTAGCCATGGGGTCACCCAGAGAGCCCAGAACCCCAAAACAGCCAATCAGATGGCATTGACCAGTTCCCAAGATGGACACGTCCCTCCCCCAGCCAATCAGCCTGCAAGACACAGAAGAAAATAGATCACTCCGGACATTGTTCTTGAAATAATTGAAAAGCAAGGGAAGCTTATGTCCCTTGGGGAAATTGCGGCCACAATGGGTTTTGCAAAGTCAACTGTGGCTGCAACCCTGCGAGCCCACACCAACTGTGGCCCCCACCAAGAAGACCCCAACTGGTGCCCGTACCTCAACTGAAGGTGATACAGCCCATCCCCTTATGATGGTCATTATGGAACGTGACCCGTGGATGCCCCTGGTCCAGGTACGTCTCCAGTTGGGACTCCACAGCATCTTTGCCAACAAAAGAACGGTGAATTCATGGATGCACAGAGTTGTGGTTGCTGCCAGAATCCTATCCAATCAGGTTCTTGGTGGCCCCATTTTGGTGGATACTGACCCATACAATGCAACTATTATTAATTTTATTAAAGGGAAGGCAATGAGGGCCTGTAATGACGTCATCTTCCTATCATACGCCAAGATCTCGGCCAGTATCCAAGACTTTGGAGAGAAGCGCATCCAATCTGACATGCATAAGCGCGGCCCAATCTTGTATTGTTTTGTTGGGGTTTTATTGGCAGTTTCCCAATTGGGCGTCAATTATTACTCGGTGATTTTGAACACCGCAGATGGGTATGCCTACCAGACGGAGCTCAAGGCCATGCTGGAGGAGTGGGCCGCCCAAAACGCTGTGCACACAGTTGTACTGAGTGCGGAGATGGAGCAGCGGGAATGGGCTACCCAAGAAATCAGGGCTGTGGGGCATACCTGCTGGTCCTACCCCATCAACTACGCTGACATGCATCTTGCAGATGTATGTCTTTACAATTTTGGTTCTGCCCTCAGGCGCTTGAAGCCTGCCACCTACAACAAACTATTCACCCAGATTGATAAGGGGTATGAGCTTTTCCCTTCTGCGTCTGTCCAGGACTTATTTGATCTCATCATCTTCTATGCAAGTGATAGTGATAAGTCCAGAAAGGACCCCTGTCTCCCCCCACGCCAGTCCATCTGTTTTGTCAAGCCAGTATATGTGACAGAAGAAGAATTTGAGCAATTGAAGCAAACCGCTCTTGCTGCCCCTTCCCAGTCAACAGACCCTGCCTCCCCAACCCCCCATCAAGCCACCTGCCTTCCAACCCTGACTCCCAAGCCACCACTCATTCCCTCCCCACTATCTCTGATGCCGCCCCTTTCACAGGCATAGATAAAGGTGATGTCCATTCCGCCCATTCCCTTCCCTTCCCATCCTTTGATTAGTAAATAAATCTTTTCTTTGTGACAACTTATTAAAATTGATATCTCTCTTTCAATTCATACTTAATAATATTTTCTTTTTACATTGTTAGCATTCCCCATTTGTAAAGAATCTTGTACATTTGATGCGGTAACATATAATTATTTCCATGGATATTTTCATCATTGTTAATAAATTAAAGACAATAAACGTAAATATTACATTGAAATATTGCAATTAGACATCAACTCTTGATATTTTGATATTATGTGCATAACTCAATGCATTTTGTTTAATAAAATCCACTTTAAACTTGGCCTTTTCCACTATAATTTAATGAAATGGACTGTGTTTATATTAGGGCCATTAACACTTAGTACAGATATTGAAAATTAGTGCATTCTACACCCTGTATATTTACCTATTGGTAATAATTCTATAAACTTTTCAGTCGGATTTTACGAGGTAATAATAATGTAATGTGTTAATAGATTACTGTTTATTGTCATCAATTGGCTGATTTTCTTTGCTGTGGCAATTGTGCATTTTCTTATATTTCTGCACTAGTATCCAATTGGTTGGCTTCACATCCAATTAGATACTAGTGCAGAAATATAAGAAAATGCACAATTGCCACAGCAAAGAAAATCAGCCAATTGATGACAATAAACAGTAATCTATTAACACATTACATTATTATTACCTCGTAAAATCCGACTGAAAAGTTTATAGAATTATTACCAATAGGTAAATATACAGGGTGTAGAATGCACTAATTTTCAATATCTGTACTAAGTGTTAATGGCCCTAATATAAACACAGTCCATTTCATTAAATTATAGTGGAAAAGGCCAAGTTTAAAGTGGATTTTATTAAACAAAATGCATTGAGTTATGCACATAATATCAAAATATCAAGAGTTGATGTCTAATTGCAATATTTTAATGCAATATTTACGTTTATTGTCTTTAATTTATTAACAATGATGAAAAATATGTATGCGCTGAATATAGTACTATAAAAACCAGTTTTTTGATGGAATTTGAACAATATGTCAACAATCTAAACTTAATCAACAAATTAGAAGCACACTTTCAAAAGGTTGTTGAGATAGAAAGAAATATCAGGGAAATAGTGACAGGAAAGCTGGGTAACAAGGGCCAGCCACTGATACAGTCAAAAGAAGATGCCCTGGATAAGTTGGGAAATATTATAGATGAAAAGAATAAAGAAAAAATTACTTAATCTACAGGGAACTATTTTATCAAGTATTGAATTCAACAATGCGGCCTACAATTTGTGGGAGTTCTAGCAGGGGGCCAAAGAAAATAATAAGAAGATAAAACTAATTGAAGGAACAGAAATTCAGAAGAAAATTAACACCAACAAAGAGGAAACTGACCAAATGGAAACAGATGAAAATGAAACACAAGCAAGAAGCAGAAGCGCATCAAGAAATACAGAAGCTTTATCAAATGAAAATCAAGAGGAAGCACAAGTTGCAAGAAGAATAAGAAAAATTAAGCCTAAGAAAAATTAATGAAGAGCATCCAACGCTCATGAAGTTTGCCAATATGGCACCTGTGGCTGAGGGGGCCACAGGGGAAACAATCAGTAAGTTTTTTATGTTTAACTTATATTTATTTTAGTCATCACCAGGGATGGGGATGAGGTTGTGGAAGTGGCGGCTTTTACGCCAAGTTGGTTTTATGGGGGCTACCAGGCACTGGTAGCCCCTATAAAACAAATAAATAAAAATCAAATAAATAAAATAGTTCAACAGAATATGAATACTTTTTTAATAGTGAAGCTCAAGATAGGGAATATCAACCACCCGCGGGGTGCTTGCCATGGATAAGGGAGGCCTATGAACTAGGATCAACAATTAAAATCAAAGAAATGAATGAAATTTGCGGGAATATAAAACTGAACTTCAATGAATACATTTATGAAAGCGTTCAAAGGTTCCCCTTCACAAATATCAATGAATACAAAAAAAATTAATAAAAACTGACTTTCAAATTGGAAATGAATATTTAAAATCTGCTTTATTTAATGAAATTTTTAAAGCTCTATCAAACAAAGTTGGGGATGCAGTCCTTGTGAATAATCTTAAGCCTTTATTGATATTGTTTGCTGAGGCCTGGGGGGCTGATACAAGTTGGACGCCCCCCAGAACCCTCTTCAAGTTCAACCAAACGTCCTATATCAATAGGTTAATACAAACGTTCAAAAAACTGTGCATGTTCTTGGAAAAATATACCTCGCAAAGGATCCACGTTGCGGTGTACCTGGGAATCCTGCTCTATTGCATACTGAAAGCCAACGTGAAAAAAATAGAAGATGTACCTATACAGATCAACATATGCCATGTAGCCCTAGACCGCCAGAAAACACCACGGGGATACAGGACAGTTGAGCACGTCCTCTATGATTCATTTGCATTTGCAACTCTATACGGGTACTACGTGCCCCCCAAAAAAACCTGCTAGTGGATTTCCTCACCTGTTTGCCTTTTATAAGATGGTTGGCCACCACCGGGGTGTTGAGCGCCACCCCTCTAGCAATTGGCGCCAGAGTCATCCACCACACACAGAAGAGTATGTGGTCCCAATTAGATGCATTAGCTGAAAATTTAATTTTGGGGTATAATTCCCCAGAATAAACACATTCCCCTTGCAATTCACATTCCCCCAATAAATCATTTTCTCTTGCAAACTAAAATTTTTATTTTATTTCTTTATTTTTTTATTTAAAATATTAAAATATTCACTGTTAAAATCTTTAATATTGACATATTTAATATCAAATATTTTGATATTGCATAAATCACAATTTAATAAAAAATTTATATTTCAATTATTTAAACTTAAATATTTAACTTTTAAGATTTATAATTAATATTTTAATTTTAATTTTAAATTTTAGTATGTAAATTATAATCATTAATATATCTAATATATTGAAAGACTTTAGTTATAGTTGCCAATACGTCAAATAAAAAAGAATTAAAAATGTTTTTATTTACTGCTTGTTGAGTACAGGTCCATTTATCACAAAGATAAACATGGAGAATTGAATTTATCTGCATCATGTGGCCCGCTCCACTATTGTTCTAAACAAATGATTGTTTACAACTCAAATTACCTTTCCCTTGTAATATAATTTGATACACATATTCAATATATTTGAACTGCGGGTAGAATATGCCATTTTGAAAAACAGCATCTCAAAAAACGCCATATCAAATTTCTGCTATCTTGATTTACTAGTAAAAACGCCATTTTGATTTACGGCATTTTGACTAAGAAAAAACGGTTTTAAAATTTTAGATTTTGAACTCCAAAAACTACCCAAAAAATTCCTAAAAATAAAAATTCAAAAACATTTCTAGGCTTAAAAAAGCCTCATAATTCTAAATCTGCAATAAAAAAATGGGGTTGATTAGTAGCAACAAGTTTGTGTAAAGTCCAAAAGTTAAAATAATCCCAAAAACAACCATTTTCATATATTTTAACTATAAAATATGCTTTAAAATAAACATATATTTGTACCAAATACCAAATAAAATTAAAATAACAATAAAAGTAAAGGAAATAATAGAGAAGATAGAGTGGTGTTTATTGAGGAAGGATCATACATTGGTTGAAAGAGCAACAGAGATGCCTGAAGATGCCCAAGCTTTCTATCCTTGGGATAGTAGGCAAGGACTACCTTGCTAATCTCTGTATACTTTTTCACTGCTCTGGTTTGCTTGGAGGGATCATCCTTGGTCTTGATGCCTGTTTTAAAGTGGCAGGCGGAGATGGCCTTCTGGGTTTTGAGATACACCATGATTTTGTTGAACTTGGGCTTCTGAACCCAGACCCTTGTGGCAAATTGACTATGCCACCCTTCAAGAGAAGAGGTGGTCTTGATTAGGCCATCCTTTACCTGCTTAAAGCAGCTCCACTGGATTGAGTCACCACCATTTCTGATGTGGTGTGCTCCTTGAAACACTCCAACCCATTGAGTTTCAAAATACTCTATGAATGGAGCAAAGGCTGCCTGGTTGGCAATAATGTAGGGATGGCAGAGGAGGGCGTTGTAGAAGGCATTGGTTTCCTCCTTCCGCACAAGGGCAAGGGCAGCAAAGCAGTTGAGCACGTCCTTTGCTTCCTTTGTGCCTTCAGTGTAGACCAGCTCATGAAGTGCAGAGCACTTTTGAAGGCAGCGGCAGAGTGCCTGCCAAAAGTGAAAGTAGCATTCCTGAGGGGAGCTCTTGAAGTCTCTAATAAAAGCATTGGCCTGAGCCTGCTCAAAATCTACTACCAGGTATTCATGGTATAGAAGGCTTTTGGGCTTTTTCTTGATGGGGGTGGCTTCCTCTGACTGGGCCTTTTTCTTGCACCATCTAGTCTCCTTTTGCTCCTCTTCAATAGTTGGGAGGATCTCATCCAACTTGGCCTTTAATATTGTTAGAGCCTGGACATAAGTTTCCTGCTTCTTATTTGGGAGGAAAAAGAAAACCAGTGGAAGAACAAGATTGCCAACCTGCTCATGGATATTCCAAAGCTGGCTGAAGAGCTTTGGGCAGGTTGAGAATGTTCCATCTGCAAGCCAGGTCTTGCATTTTAAAAGGTTGTGAAGATCCTGGAAGGTAGCAAAGCATATGATCTGCTCTGGGGCATGTTGCCCATCATTGTGAAGGAGAAATCTCTCTTCATGACGTGAAAGCTTTTGCTCTTCAGTTAAAATCAACTGGTCAATTGATGTAGCACTGACGCCTTCAGTGCTCAGAGCATATCTCTGGTCAGTGAGATATCTCTGAAGTTTTGAGGTGCCACCAACAGTTGCCAGTTGGGTATCATTTAGATTAATGAGTGCATTGTTTACAACCTCAGTTGCAGTTTGGTCTTTGGTGGTTGGTATGACCTGGCAAAGAAACCAGCGGATCAGTTGATACAGTGGATCAAAGGGCTTGGCACAGTCATGCCCAATAGTCAGGGCTTTAAAACAAGTGAACCCATAGGTGGTAAGTCTAGCTGGACAGCCAACGTTATCACATTTGAAGTGATGCTGATGGATGGGCTTCTTCTCGTTGTTGCAGCTGAAGCTGTAGCCCTTGTGGACAAAGCCAGCACCCCCTTTCTTTGTCATAATTGGATAGCTAACAGGGTATGTGGCGGGCACAGCAAATGTGCCATCTCTGTTGCATACATTATGGATGGTATTAAGATCCCAGAGCTCAATTGGCTCATCTGCAGGAGCACCAGGCTCAGGCTCCTGCTCTTCTTCATCCTCAGTCTCTGAAGTGGGGTCAGAGTGGCGGTTAAAGTTGAACAACTTCTCTTGAGGGTCTAACAGGGAGTAAAAAAAGGAGAATGGGGAGGGTTTGGGCTTGTTTCCTCAGGCTCTGGTGAGAGCGTAGGTGTCTTGGGAGGAGCTTTACCCTTAGCAGGCTGCTTTTTAGGGGTATTTTTGGCCTTCTTGGCCTTTGGAGGAGTGATTTTAGACTTTGAGGCCTTGGAGGCCTTGGGCGCAGCTTTGGCAGTTGACTTGGGAGGCATATAAAAGTGAATTAGTATCAAAATATGAGAAATTTGGGGGTTGTTTTTAAAGAAAAAAAATGAGAATATTTTAATATAAAAGTATTAATTTTTTACATAGAATTGTAGAGAAGATCAAAAAATAGATACTATCAAAATTTCAATGTTTTTTATTTTTAAAAAAATATTAGTTACGCAAGTAGGCAAAACTTTGAGTTTTGACTGAAAACTTGCTTTCAAAATGGCGTTTTTGAAGTGACGTAATTGAGGTGATGTAGCTCAAAATCATAGTGTTTTTGACCATTTTATATATTAAATTAAAAAATCTACAGTGGAGCTACCTCAACCAGGCTAAAGAGTAAAACTTGAATTTCTCAAAAACTAGCTTATAAAACTGGGGTTAAAAAGTACCCAGTTGTTTAGAGAAGATAAAAAATATATATCTGCAAAGTTTCAGTTAATTTCTTACATTTTTTAATACTATGATAATTGACGTAAAACTATACTTTTAAAAAGTGAAAAGCAAGAATTATGGTGGGGGAATTGATATAGCGTATCCTGGTGTCATATGTAATTTCCCCTTATTTTCCCCTATCCATTGTGCGCATCAAATCAATTGGGTGATGTGAAACTCGGTGGAATTTGAAGTGACGTAAATCAAAATGGCGTAATCACCCTCTTCCATATTAAAATCACTAAGAAAATATTTTATTAATGAAACCCTTATCAACATATCTATGTATAATAAAGTTATAAATTACATATAACAAAACTGGGTTTTTTTACCCAGCAATGACAATCACTAGAAGGACTATCATAGTGGTGTCTTTTTAGGTTGTTCTTAGTATAAGTGTCTTAGATTAATACTATAGGAACATCTTCTGGCACTATACCACAGGCTTTATTTTATTTTGGGTAGTAGCTTATTTTAGTTTAAGATAGATGGTGTAATTTGAAATGACGTAAAGTCAAGATGGCGTAAACACGCCCCACACTAAGTGTTTTCATATGTAAATAAAGTTAGCAAAATAAGTTTTAATTAATCTGACTCAAAGTGACGGAATCAAGATGGCGTAACTTTGAGATGCTGTATTATAAAAGTATATGTAAATTTCAACTATTTTATTGTTTATTTTATTTTTTGTGATTCAAAATCATTAATGCAAAAAACACCATCTTTGTCAGGAATGACAATTTGGATGCTTCTAAATCTCAAAATACGGAACCAGAGTCAAACCCTGGACAAAACCCTTTGCGGACCGCCAGACTTATAGGCTGGGAACATGGCAACCCGTTACTAATTAATGAATTTGCTACCAGCCCTCCAGGACCCAAACCCTTAGCTTTCCTGCAGGATTCTGCAAGCAAACTGCCAGTGCAAGAGGCCAAGAATTTCCCCGAGTTGCCAGCGCCTGACACCAGCAGTTTGCCCGGTGAAATAGACCAATCTTCCCCTGGGAATTATTCCAAACTCTCCCAAAGTCCCAAGGAAGGCACTGAACCCAAAGAGGCACCCTACAACCAAATTGATAAACAGAAGGATTTGAAGTCTTCTCACCCCAAAGCAGCAAGTGGCAAGCCGCCAGTGCCAAGCGCCACACTGCCATCTGAGACACCCGATGCCAACCCGCCCAAGTCCAGAAAACCCAACCAAGAAGTGAAGCCTGGCAGTGAGGGATAAATACCTGCCAGGCTAAGACCAAAACCCCATTGTCATTTTTAAATAAAGGTTATGAGATATTGGTTTCCCCAATTCTTGCCGTATTTTATCCTTGTAATCTGTCAGTTCACTCAAAGATCCTCTGGACCACCCGCCAACCTGCCAGCTACGTACCGCCCGCCAGGTGCCCCCTTTGGTCCCGTCCATTTCACAGAGTACCCCCTAAAGCCCAAGTACAAAGACTATACCACCAACAACATACTAGCCCAGGATCCCTTGGCCGGAGTCACAGAGAGAACCAGTTACAACCAAGAAGTCCCTTGGTACATTACCAAACCCGGCCTGTTCAGAGATAAATACAACTTCCTCCCTGCCTACCAAATAGACATGGAGCCACCTGTCACCCCCAAACCAATGCCCGCCTCTGCCGCCAAGCTCCCATGGACCATACCAACAAGCTTTTTGTAATTGTATATATAACCCTCACGGGAGTAATAGATACTATTGTCCCCGCCGCTGGTCCGTGGTTGTGGTTGGGCAAGTCAATGTCTTACCTCATTAAGTTAGCACCAATCCTTTGGTGGGCCCTGCCCACCCAGTCTGCAACCCGCCAGTTCCCAGACACTAGCAAGCCGGCCAGTCAGGGTTGGTTCCCTGACATTATGATGATCTATTTTAACACTGGTACCCTGAGCCCCAAGATGTTGATTATTCTTGGGGCATCTTGTATGTTTTTTGTAATGATAATCACATATTACACATTTATGATGACCAAGAACCTGATTGCTTCTGTGTGAAAGAACACAAATGTAACCCCAGATGACCCCAAGAACTCTGACCCAGCCGCCAAACCCACCAAAGGACCCTCCTCTCAGGTTCAGAATGTGATAGTCAACCAATCCCTCACCAAAGTGGAGATGCCCCAGATGGGAAAGCTCACTCTTGAGGAGGCCCACTGCGCCATGCCAGTGCTCCAATTACACTTCCAAGCCAATGCCCTGTCCTATTCCAGTGACACTGAGAAGGTACTTGGAGTAGCTGCCATGCTATCAGGAGAAGCTCTTGATTGGTTTGATAAAGCCACTGCCAAAGACGTGGAATTTTGCCTAGACTATGCCAAGTTTGAAGCCAAACTGATGGCCACAGGGGAAGACCGCAACACCAGATACTACGCCCTGAACTCCTTGTTGGAAATCTGACAGGGTGCCTGTCCCATCCAAGCTTACATTGACAAATTCCTCAAGCTAAAGACTCGCACCTAACTGGAAGACAAACTGGCAGCCATCATCTTCCAAAAGGGAGTCAACCTAGCAATGAAGGACTTGTTGAAGCACCATCTGCCCACCCTCAGCCTAGACAATCTGGTCCCCCTGTGCAAGGGCCTTAGCATGAACCAAGAGAATGCTGGCCCCTCCCAGACCTGCCAAACCTGAGCACCAACCCCCAACAGAACAGGAATGACACCCAAAGAGCTCCAACAACACTGTTGCAAAGGACTCTGTTTCCACTGCCACAAGGCAGGCCACTTGACCAGAGCCTGCCCTAAGAAGAACACTGCCCCAATCTCAATGGCGCAAATAAACACTTCTTCCCAGTCCTACAAATTCATCCAAGTGACCATAGAACTATTGGGAAACAAGCGCCAGATTGAAGCTTTTATTGATACCAGAGCTGATGAAAGTTTCATTGACACCGGCCTGGCAAAGGAACTAGGCATGACAGCTTCAGAGTGTAGCCTACAAGTGGTCATGGGAAACAGCTCCCTTGACACGGGCTATGAGTGTGAACAAGAACTCTTGTTGACAATTGGACATAATGTGTACCCGTTGTCCCTGATCCTCCTACCCGGACTGCCCCACCCCCTTATATTGGGCAACTCCTGGTCCGACAAACATGGCCTGATCCTAAACTATTGCAAACAAACCACCACGTTGGGCCAACCTGAATCTTGTGACACCGTCCCCTTTTGTATGAGCCATGGCCAAACCCCCCACCAACAAACTCTTAACCATAAAGATAGAACCTAGTGTTGGAATACTACCTACGCCCCTGCAGAAATGGGACCACGTGTTTAGTGAAGAGGCAGCCACCAAACTACCCAGTCATTCAATCTACAACCACGCCATAGACCTGCTGCCGGGGACCCAACCGCACCACGGCCCCATCTACAGCTGTAACCACCGCGAGCAAGTGGCCTTGAAAGCATACCTTGAGGATATGACAAACAAAGGGTTCATACGGGTGTCAAAAGCCCCCTGCACGTCGCCCATGCTGTTTGTAGGAAAGAAAGACAGTGGGTTGCGTCCTTGCTTAAATTACCAAAAGCTGAATGACATCACAGTGAAGAACCGCTATCCCATTCCCAATGCTGACGACCTCTGTGACGTCCTGACTGGAGCCCAGGTGTACTCAAAAATTGACCTCTGAGATGTGTTCAACCAAATCCAAATTAAGGATAGAGACAAGTATAAGACTGCTTTTAAAGCCTGATATGGGCTGTACAAGTACCTGGTGATGCTTTTTGTCCTCTGCAACGCCCCCAGAACCTTTCAAAGGATGATCAACACTGTCCTAGGGGAATACCTTGACCGCTTCTGTGTGGCATATCTGGACAACATCCTTATCTACAGCAAGTCTCACGAGGAACACCTGCGCCACCTAGACCTCATATTGGAGAAACTCTCCCAAGCCAATTTACACACTAAGCTCAATAAGTGTGAATTCTTTCAGTTGGAGGTTGAATTCTTGGGATACGTAGTGAAGACTGGCGGCTTTGCCATGGCACAAGACAAAGTAGAAGCAATAACGTCTTGGCCGGTGCCTAAAAACAGAAAGGATGTGAGAAGTTTCTTGGGTCTGGCAAATTATTGCAGAGATTTTATCAAAAAAATTCTCACATTACCCTTCCCCTGACCCGCCTTTGCTCTGACAAGGTCACC
The DNA here is from genome assembly GCA_014839935.2 of Entomophthora muscae. NCBI lineage: Eukaryota > Fungi > Entomophthoromycota > Entomophthoromycetes > Entomophthorales > Entomophthoraceae > Entomophthora > Entomophthora muscae. Next base: position 129,492 of record QTSX02002888.1, on the reverse strand, counting down.
TTTGCCTGGACTCCGGAGTGTACCGCCGCTTTTGAGACCTTGAAACTCGCCTTCACTTCCGCCCCTGTCCTGGCCATGCCAGACCCCTCCAAGCCTTTTGTCCTGGAAACCAACACGTCTGATTTTGCGGTGGGAGGGGTCCTTCTTCAGGAAGGAGGGGATAGTATGCTACACCCCGTAGCATATTACTCCAAGAAGATGCTGCCTGCCAAAGGAAACTACCCAATCTATGACAAGGAGATGCTTGCAATAATGAAGACCCTGAAACATTGGCGCCGGTACCTATGTGGCGCTGAATTCCCAGTAAAAGTCCTAACTGACCACAAGAACTTGGTTTACTTCTTTAAACCCAGAAAGGCCAGATGGGCTCTAGAACTGGCCGACTACACCCTGACAATTGACTACAAACCCGGGAAAGTCAACATAGTACCTGACGCACTGAGCAGAAGAGCAGATATGATCCCACCACAGCTGAGACCAAGGACCACAACACCCATGTACTCCTCAACCCTGCCAGCCTAGGCATCCAACTGATGTTCATCAAGATCATGGCCCATAAGCCTGACATCATTGAGGCGCAGAAATTAGACAAGTATTCAGCGGAACTCATTGCCAACCTGACCTCAGACCCAGACAACCGACACTACAAGAAGGGATTCTCATTGAAAGGAACTACCCTGCTGTTACACAACCGGATCTACATACCAGAAGGCAAAACAAGGACCAAAGTACTCATAGACTATCACAATTCAGAGATGGCTGGCCACCCTGGCAGACTCAAGATAATCCAAGGAATCAAGAAGAATTATGCTTGGCCCCAACTGGACAAAGACGTGGCTGCCTACATCAAAGGCTGTGAGACATGTGGAAGAGCCAAACTCCGTAGATCCAAACCTGAAGGCTTGCTAAGACCACTAGACATCCCAGAGGGACCCTGGCAGTCTGTTCCAATGGACTATATTGTGGAACTACCCCACTCTAATTTGTTCAATGCAATCCTAGTCATGGTAGATAGATTCACAAAAATGTCCTATTTTGTCCCTACCACCACCCACTGCACTGCCGCAGAAACAGCTAGACATTTCCACAACCGCATCCTAACCCAACACGGCACCCCGGCAGAAATCATCACTGATAGAGGACCACAATTCACCTCCAAATACTGGGCTCAGGTGATGAAGGACTTGGGGGTAAAGCGCTGTGTATCAACCTCCTACCACCCACAGACCAACGGCCAGACTGAACAAGTGAACCAAATACTTGAACAGTACCTATGATGCTATGCCAACACTGACCAAGATAACTGGGCCAAGATGCTACCCATGGCACAGTACGCCTACAACAGCAAAGACCATGCATCTACCGGAATGTCCCCTTTCAAAGCCAACTACGGGTTTGACTCCTCATGGGACCCTAGCATTGGAAACAAGGAAACCAACCCGTCAGGATGTGCCTGGATTGAACAGATCCATAACACCCAAACTGTATGCCTAGCAAACCTGAACCAAGCCGTACAGACATACAAGGCCTTTGCTGATTGAAAACAGATCCCTGGTAAACCCCTCCAAGTTGGAGACAAGGTCTATTTGGATTCCCGTAACGTGCCCCTGCATGTGCCTTGCAGAAAACTAGCTCACAGGAGAAGCGGACCACACAAGATCACCAAACTCATTGGAGAAGTAGCCTTCAAGCTAGACCTACCCCCCATGTGAAAGATCCATAACGTTTTCCACCGTGCCCTGTTGTTCAAAAAAGCCGGAAACTCCCTACCCCACCAAAAGATCAAGTCAAGCCCCCTGCCAATCCAGAAGGACCACTCAATGGAGTACAAAGTTGAATACATCCACGGCAACCGAGTCCACTACAAGACCCCCCAGTACTACGTCAAGTGGGCAGGCTATCCCCCGGAAGAAAGCACCTGGGAACCCTTGAGCAATCTAACCAATGCTAAACAGGCCATCCAACAATACCTTGAGAAGAAGGCCCTGAAAGGGGGAATTTTGGGGGAAGAAGGGGATGATGTCAGGAATGACAATTTGGATGCTCCTAAATCTCAAAATACAGAACCAGAGTCAAACCCTGGACAAAACCCTTTGCAGACCGCCAGACTCATAGGCTGGGAACACAGCAACCCGTTACTAATTAATTAAGTTGCTACCAGCCCGCCAGGACCCAAACCCTTAGCTGTCCTGCAGGATTCCGCAAGCAAACTGCCAGTGCAAGAGGCCGAGAATTTCCCCGAGTTACCAGCGCCTGACACCAGCAGTTTGCCCGGTGAAATAGACAAATCTTCCCCTGGGAATTATTCCAAACTCTCCCAAAGTCCTGAGGAAGGCACTGAACCCAAAGAGGCACCCTACAACTGAATCAATAAACAGAAGGATTTGATGTCTTCTCACCCCAAAGCAGCAAGTGGCAAGCCGCCAGTGCCAAGCACCACACTGCCATCTGAGACACCCGATGCCAACCCGCCCAAGTCCAGAAAACCTGACCAAGAAGTGAAGCCTGGCAGTGAGGGATAAATACCTGCCAGGCCAAGACCAAAACCCCATTGTCATTTTTAAATAAAGGTTATGAGATATTGGTTTCCCCAATTCTTGCCGTATTTTATCCTTGTAATCTGTCAGTTCACTCAAAGATCCTCTGGACCACCCGCCAACCTGCCAGCTACGTACCGCCCGCCAGGTGCCCCCTTTGGTCCCGTCCATTTCACGGAGTACCCCCTAAAGCCCGAGTACAGAGACTATACCACCAACAACATACTAGCCTGGGATCCCTTGGCCGGAGTCACAGAGAGAACCAGGTACAACCAAGAAGTCCCTTGGTACATTACCAAACCCGGCCTGTTCAGAGATAAATACAACTTCCTCCCTGCCTACCAAATAGACATGGAGCCACCCGTCACCCCCAAACCAATGCCCGCCTCTGCCGCTGAGCTCCCACTGGACCATACCAACAAGCTTTTTGGAATTGTATATATAACCCTCACGGGAGTAATAGATACTATTGTCCCCGCCGCTGGTCTGTGGTTGTGGTTGGGCAAGTCAATGTCTTACCTCATTAAGTTAGCACCAATCCTTTGGTGGGCCCTGCCCACCCAGTCCGCAACCCACCAGTTCCCAGACACTAGCGAGCCAGCCAGTCAGGGTTGGTTCCCTGACAATCTTGAATTAAATTCAAGATGCCGTTCTCAAAATGGTGTGTTGTACCAAACTGCGTCCTAAGTACAAATTAATAAGGATTATATAAAAATCATTGGTTGTTGTGTTGTGTGGCTATAGTGGCACTGAAATAACAAGGATCATATGATGACACACAAGGTCTGATTTGTGGCATAAAAAAGCCAAAGTACCAACAACAATTAACAATTATTTAAATAAAAAATTCTATTTCAATCTTTTTTAATTTATTTATTTGGTAGCGCAACAGTCAATAAAGTATTCAGTGCATTATAATAAAAATATATTCTTCATACCTAGTATAGTTAATTTTACTTACCTTTTCTATGTATTTTTTTATATGTCAATAATACAATTCAATGTCACATAATTATATATAAATAATAGTTTTTGAGACCTAATAAAAACAAAATAAATAAAAATAAAAGCAAAGTAAACCGGAGAGCCCATTTATCTGATTGGCTCAGAGGCCAGGGCTTTAGGGAGGAAGGATTCCGAGTGCTTGTAAAAAGCCGCCACCACATTGGGTGGCATCGCAAATTGGCTGACCTCAAGAATATTGAATAGGTCCTTGGTGTCCTGCGGAAGGCCTTGTTTTACCTTATTCTTGATCCAACCAAACACCTCCTCAATTGGATTCAGGAATGGGGAATATGGCGGGAGGAAGAGAAGTCTCATTGGACAATCAGCAAGGCAGTGGCTGGAGGAGTGGCTATTCTTGTTGATGGGGGGAACTTGGACACAACCAGATCCACTTTGTGGAGCCCAACATTATCAAGCACAACAACGTTGGTTGTGCTGCTATAATTTATCCAAAGGTACTCCTTGACAACTTGGAGAAAATCAAGAAAAGTCCCGCTATTGTGGGAACCCTTGATCATTTGGTATTGGTCCAACCTGCAAGGACCAAGAAGCGCGACCATGGAATAGGTCTGGGAACGGACAGCTGCACAATGGGCTACGCCGTCCTTGGACCCCTTCTCAACCCACCCATGCCTAGACCTGAGTGAGGAGGAAAACAATGATTTGTTGATATAAAAGAACTGGACATTCCCAGTCTTCTTTAGTGCCAGATATGTTTCAGCATAAATGTGTCAATCCTTGATGGACTTTTCACTGTTTCTGTTGTATGGAGAAACTCTGAGCACCTTCCAAGAGAAGCCTAAATCAACCATTGTTTTTTAAACAAGGGTTTTAGAAATAGAAAGCCCAAACTCTGTGGCAAGCATTGATTGGACAGCAAGCGTGTCCAGGTGGCAATCCCTGGCTACCCACTGCTTGATTGTGTTGATGTGCACAGGCTGCAAGAGTTTTGGCTGCCGCTTAGCCTTGGTGGATTTGGCAATTGGCCCGGTATTGCCATACTTGGTGTTGATGTCAGCAATGTACCTGGCTGTGACACCAAATTGGGATGCAATATCCCAAACCGCCATTCCCCCGTTCAAGCAGTTGAGGAGAGCTTCACGCTCACTATCTGTCAACTGATGCCGGCCCTTGGCAGGTACCACAGCATCCTGGCTACCAGGCTTGACACAGGGGACAGGGACCTTTGTGTAGAAGGTGGGATCACGCTTGGTTGCGCTGGTGCTGTCACTGGTGGAATAGATCACAGGTGCAGATGGCTCAACAGTGGCTGCTAATGGCTTGAAGGTGGTGTCAAAGACGCAGGGGCAGGAAGTAGCAACTCTTGGGTCAAGAGTGCGGGGCCGGGTGACAACTGGGTACACAGTGGAGGTGTAAGTAACCTCAGTGTTCCCGGTGACCCTGGTGTAGGAGACTTTTGTGGCAGGCCTTGAGAGTGGCTTCTGCCTGGGATTTAAGCTGGTTGATCAGGCCTGGGACGCGGGAGGTGGTTAGCTGGCAATGACACCTTGGGAGGCCTGTGTATCAGCATGACTCCCTTCAAGTTGGGTTCTGGGTCTGTTCTTGGACCCTCTGGGACGCCCTTGTGGACGGGCTGCCCCGCAGGCTGGTGCAGGAGCAGGTTGGGAATGTGATTGACGGTCCATAAAAATAAAATAAAAAATATATTTTAGATTAAATATGTATTTATTTGGAGATATTGGTTTAGTTGTGGGAAGTTGTTTTCTCTTGATTTATCCTTGAATAGTAGCAGAGTTTCTATATCGGTGATTTGAAGTGAATAATATTGTATACTTTCCAGGTTTGGATGATTTTAATGTTTAATAACTTTTTATGTCTAATTATGGTTATTGAGATTGAATTTTTCATTTGATTTTAGTTGTGGTGGAGCTTCTTGATTTGGGTTGGTGTTTTCTAGTGTGCTTACTGTACATTCAATTTGGATTCTAGTTCCTGCAATTAATATCTGAGTTTACTAGTGGCATTCAAAAGTGATTTGAAATTTGGTTCTTGGATTTGACAATCCCACAATTTCAAAAAACATAGTAAACTTAATGAAAATGGCTGATGGATTTGAACGCTTCAAATCTGATTCCAGTTAATTCATTTTGTCCATAGGAAATATGCAGCTCGACTTGAACTTTGTAAAGTGTCTATGAGTTCCCGCATTTTCAAATATTCAAATAAATACTCACAAAAATCAATTTAATTAAAAAAAGGCCATCCCGCAAAAGTGATTCAAAATTTGGACCAAGGATTTGACAATCCTGCATTTTTACGTTCAGGTTCTGAATTTACAGTAAATTAAAACCACAAAATACAAAGTAAATTTGCAAAAATCAGGAATTTCATTTAATAATCAGAATTTTTTAGCAAGGGACCTGATGGCCCTTGCTTTCATTATATGCATGGGAGGGGTAAATGTATTGGGTGCATTATAGAAGAGAGTTTTGGAAGCAGCAGGAGGAACCAGTTAAATGTGTGAACCTAATCTACCCATAGCCTGGGCCCAAGAAATAGGCGCAGCCAGCCTGGGTGCAGGGGACAGTAGCCTGGTTAGCTAGGTGCATTCCAAGGATTCAGATACAATATTCCCATTGCTATTTGCCTGTCAGAACCATCATTCCTGATGATTCCACCACCAGTGATTCACAGGGTTTAATTGTTAATATGGATGGGTTGCTTAAAGTTGAAGAGCCAGACATTGAAAGTTGTAAAAATATGGATTCCAAACCTTTGATGTACCAGACAAAACTCAAACCTGCTACCTTTTCTGTGGACTTAGGGCGCTCAAAAAAAAGTTTGAAAGCAATTAAGAGATTGATAGTAATGCAAAAAGACTTTGAAAATGTTAAATCCAACCAATCAGAGGCTTCAAAATTGCCTGCTGACATTGTTGACTGTCTAGTTGATAAAGAGAGCTCTGTAAAACAATCAAACTTAAGTTTAACAAACCCGGTAAGTTAAAACAACTGTTAATAAGTTTTTTAACTGAAAGAAACAATTATTTTTACAACTGGTAAGAGTAAGTTGGTTCCTGAGGAGTTAAATAGTTGTTTCATCTGTTTAAGAAATGTTTCCCACTTGTTTCAAATGTTGTTTTAACTCCCACTCCTTTTTCCAATTGCCTTACTCATCACTATATAAGTTTTTGTGCATTGCCTATTGCCAATGCTCAATCAATAAAGAGTTTATATACAAACTTAAATATTTTTATTGTTTGTAAGACTTTTAGACAATTCTCATGAAACTGCCTAATATTCCCCCATTTTGGGGAATCAGGCTTAAATGGGTAGTTCTAATCTTGGTTTGTACCGTAGTACATTCAACTGTCCAGATGGAGACACACCCCGGTACAGGAACCAGCACTGAGTATTGCGATAATGGGAAGTGGGTGCCAGTGGTCTCAGGAAGATGGTACACAGCCTCTTTGTTCTCTTCCTATCCTCCCACCAAGCAAAAGCCTCAACCCACATCTGCCAATCCTGTGCAAACTAGTTGTTTTTGTCCGTTTGCCTCTGTCTCCTTGCTTGCCTACTTGGGGGCATACTCCTTTCTTGGGCGGTTCAATCCCTTACTAGGAAGATATCAAATTCTTGGAGGGTTATTACATTTTGGTATGGTTTCTGTACCAATAGGTTCTATGATCACTGGGTTAAGCCCTTCTGAATTGATCCACCATGTTGGGCAACTATTACCTGCAGGATGGGTTCCTGACATTGCCATTAATATCACATCTGGAATGTCCTTAGAACCATTTTCTCCAGGCCAAGGGACCCCTGGGGGAGGAATTAGTTGACCGGGATTCCACTATATGTGGAATCTTATCCCCGAGTTTCCTGGGCTGCAAGCCAGACAACCCCAGTAAAATGGGGGCCACATTTTTTGTTATCCTGCCAATTGTTTTAAGGCAGGAAGGCACCAGGAGAGCAAACAATCCAACTGGATTAGTGTCTTCTCTGTAGCAGGAGGGAACTCCAAAGAAGGAGGGGAAGTTTTTGCTGTAAAGTCCAGCACAGAACGCTCCTCTACAGTGTGGACAAGGTCCACCAGGTTGTGTAGAGATTTTGCCTGGACATGACCTGCCTTTTTTGTGGCTCTAGGGAATATATCCCTGTCCAGAGCTAGCAGGGCCACTTGGAACTTTATATGCATAGAGAGTATATGGCTTCCCATGATACTATATAATTCCCCAATATTCATATCAATAAAGTATCATTCTCTTCTCAATTTCCCCTTTTATCTTGTTTCATATACTTCTAAGAAGTATATGCTCAACATTTTTATTTTCCCAATAAAGCAGCATTATATAGGGAGCATATGAGTGGGGCAGCCAATTGGTTGCAGGGACTTCTGCTTATGCCAGTCTAGCCAATCAAGAAAGAAGATCCTTGGTTTACTTGGTGCCTCAAAAAAGGCAATAAACAATATGCATCTCATGGCTAACTTGGTTTGGAATGTGGCCTGTGAAGTCTACTGTCAAATTGGGAGTCAAGAACCAATTGCTGTGAAACCTGTACTATTAATAGACCCATCAATTCATGATTTGAAACCCCAAATATTGATCCAAAAAGGCCTATAACACCTAAAGGTGATGATGAGATTGCTGGGTTGCCCTGTATGTATTTCAATTGATTACCAATAGCCTCTTATAGCCATTTAAAGTTGTCTAATATATACTAAAAGTCACAGAAATTTGACAACCATGAACAAAATGTCTAAAATTTAGTGCTAAGGTTTGGGTTATCCTTAAAAAATGTTCACAGGTCTCATTTGAGTCTTGGTGGATAAGTTAAAGCCAATTTTTAAACCTACTTTCTACAAAAAATAATGGAAGGGTGTATAATGTAGCTGTTTGATGCAGTACTTTCTACCAAGTATTTTCATATGCCTGTGTAGTTTATTGATTTAAGAAAAACAAGGGATTTAATTATGAAGGTTCCAAATTTTAAAAACACTTGCTTATTGAAAGCACCATCATTTGGCCTATTTCTTTATTGCTCTTTAGCACAAATACTTGTAGTGAGGATGGGGTTTGGTAGGTGAGATCGGGAATTAAGAAAGTTTCATATAGTTGCTTGGATCAAGGTTTTTTTAGCTAATCCATGTTTTGAAAAGTGCCAGTTTCTTAACTGGTAAAAAAGGTGTTTATGGGTGTTGTAACGTGTATGGGATCTGTTTTGTAGCCCGTTCGACTTGATAACTGGTGCACGCGAAATCTTCCAGTCCCATACTTTGTCTGAAGCCCCCTGACAACAAATTGCTTAGAATGACGAATGGCTGACGAAAAAAATGCATTAAGCTCCAGAAATGACACGCTCTGGAATAAAAAGCTTTTTTAAACAGTTTGCTCGATGGCTGCAATCTCATTAGATATTATCTGCTTGGTTCTGTTGGGGATGGTTGTGAAGATAATTTTTTGGGACAAGCGATCGTATGGAATAAAATTTATATTTAAAAGTTGGACAGATACCAAACAATTCCGTTTCTACCCAATCCATGACGATTGGTTCGAATTCTGGGACAAAAAGAACGTATTCACACTGAAAGTAAGACTCAATATTGCAAGCACAGGTCTAATATCAGAAAGAACAAAGTCGAATCAGAATTTGAGCCTCCATCAGCGCAGCTATTAATAACCTTCAAATCACCAAATACTCTTTAGTTTCGCTATCTCTCACTAACTAATCATGACATTGGAACAACCTGAAGTAAGCGAAGTCGCCACCAAGTCTCCCGAGGGCGAGAGAGTCCTCAACAAGGTATTTGTTGGAAATCTTTCCTTGGGCCATACCCAGGCTCAGCTGAGGGAGACCTTTTCTCCAGCAGGGAAAATGTAAGGAATCTCTGCCTATAGCTATGCTTTTTGTATTTATACTTGTTTTAGAGTTAAGGCTAAGCTCATGGCTCGTAATAAAAAGCACTTTGCATACGCCTTTATAACTTTTGAAACCCTTGAAGAAGTTGAAAAGGCTGTTGAACTTTTTAATGGGATGGATTTCGAAGGAAGACCGTTAAAAGTAGAAAAGGCTATACACAAAGAACGCGCCAAGGGTCCTAAAAAGCCCAGAAAGAAGAACTCCAAAAGATCTGACAAGGCCGGCAAGGACCAAGACACCAACGAAGAGGATAAGACTAGCGATAAAGAAAACGGCGTCGCACCCAAGCCAAAAAAGAATGCTACAGCCGAGGTTAAGCCTGCCTCTGAGCAGAAAGTAAATGGTGACTCGGAGCATAACGGTGAAGAGCAACAGGAAGGTCTTCCCAATAACCGGCGGAAAGGCCGAGGAAAGAGCAGTCGTCCACGTCGGAAGCGCACAATAGTTAGCGGAGAACCTTCACCCACTACCTTGTATGTTTCTAACCTTCCATTTAACCTGAGTGACGAGGGTTTACAGCAAGTATTTTCTTCCTATGAAGTAAAAAGTGCGCATGTTGTTCGACATGCTCCCTCTGGGCGCTCTAAAGGCTTTGGGTTTGTTGATTTTGAATCAAATGAGGAACAGCAACGCGTGCTTGCTGAAATTGGAATTGTTGAGATAAATGGACGAGTCCTTAATATATCAGTGGCTCTTTCAAAACCGTTTGTTCCTTCTGAAGAAAAAGATGAAACCGAGGTGAGTACTCGATACTGATATTGTTACTAGCAACTGTATAATATTGTTAATTTCATTTTTTTCAAAACTTTATTTGAGTTCGTTTTAGATTCAAGATTTACTTTTCAAAGCGCTCTACAAAGTGCTTTGCTGAGTGCTTTTTTGTCTGCCTGTCCCAATTTTATTTTTATTTAACTATTTATTTAGGCTACATCTGAGATCCTGCATTCTGAAGATGCAGATAAGAATGTATCATCAGCTTGATTAAGGCTCGTAAAACTTCCGAATTTTGCTTGGCTTCTAAAAGTTTTACGTCCTCTTGCCTGCTGGTCATTTTTAATTAAAGATGTGCTGAGATAGATACTAGTAATTTCTTATTTGGCTTTTTAAGCACATGTCTCTTTTTCTAAATTTTATTTAATCTATGCTTGACTCTGGTAGTTCAACATTAAACTGTTTCCTTTTTTCTATCAATGTGCTTTAAAAGTCGCCATGATTAAGCTTGAAATGATTCCCTGGAATATGTCCGACAATCAGTTAGCTCAAACTTATGATATACGATGTCTAAGAAAATATCAAAGTTATTTAAATACCTTAATAGTTTTCAAAGCTGTTGACAATAACTTATAATAATCAGCATTCCTTTTGAAAAAAGTTGTATCTGTTCACCTTTTAGGTATTGTCATGAGCTTAATGATTTCAAGCTAATCTTTATAGCCAACAAATTTAAACCAGATCTTATAACTATTAAAGATGCTAACCTGATTTAAAGAATCGTGAAGCAACTTGGCTACTTTAGTCAGTTGAGATAAAAGGTCACAAATGTATCCAATACTACTCTTTTCTAGAAAAAAGACCAGCTGCTTGAAATTCCTTTTTAGAATCCACATTCCAAGCCTCTCGAAAAGCCTTTGTCTGTGCCGCAAACTTTGAGTTTTATATAACAAAAGGAACATAATGCTTCTGTAAACTCTATTATACATTAATTTTACCATGCCTGATGGTGAATCATACTCAACTTGGCTAAAGCTGCAGTTGAGTTGAATGAAAGTCTGATAAAGCAGTAAATACCTAAGCATATATCATCCTCGTTTTCTTTTATACCTCAAGGGGTTGATTTCAGATCAAGTAAACTCACAACTATCCTTTAATCTAATCAATACCTTATGATGAATAAATACTTGTCGAGGGCACAGATTTCGATCATTTGAATTTTCTTTCTGTTGTCGTTTTTGTTTGCAGCTTTGCTCGATCAAACGTAGACCATATTTTTCTTACCCAATCATGGCAATTCATCTACCCCGTATAAATTTAGCACCTTAGGGTGACCTTACAAGGCCATATAATTGTGTAACTTATTATTGTATGTATCTGTCTACAAGTTAATCAAGCTATAAGCACATTTCATACCCTAACACCCCAATTGAAGTTAAATTTTATTAAACTTATAGCTGATATTCCCAAACCCTTTACATCTTGATGCATCCAACACTAAAAAAGCCAATCGAAACCAGATCCATAAACAATATAAATGCTAAAGTAAAAATGACCCTTTGTTGTTAATTTCTAAAGGTTTACTCTCGCCTCTACACCATTTTTGGATTCGGTTCCCATTGGCTTTGTCGGTGTGGGATGCATCAAGATATAAAAAGTTTGGGAATAGCAGCTATAAGCCTAATAAAGTTCACTTCAATTGGGGTGTTAGGGTATGAAATGTGCTTATAGCTTGATTAACTTGTAGACGATACATGGCTGGTATATTCCAGATAAAGGATAGTTCACATGCTGATCAGCTAATTAGACTAAAATCTTGTGGAGACCATTAGGGGCACTAAAATACAAGGAACATTAAAAGGCATAGGCAAGACAAGCCAGCAAGATCGACAAAAAAAGGAAATAAACAGATACTGTAGGCAGAATACCAAAGAAAATAGAGTTCAAATGGGGTATGCTATTAATTATCTGGGAAAGATAAAAAAGCTTATAAAAAAGAGGGTTACAGTGGTATATCATTGAACTGTTTATTTTTATAGATAGCATGGGGGAGTGTGGTGAACACAGCTTCACAGGGTTTTCAGGCATGGGCTATTGGCGGCCTTAATAAAGGTTGCTGCCTAACAAATGTTTGTCAGTGCTGTTAAAATTTTGGTCTTCAGCTCTTTTGGGTGGTGATAAGAGGGACACTTATTGGCACTATGTAAGGGTGAAGAGGTGCCATGTGATGAATATGATATGTGGTATTAAAATCATGAGACAAACTAGGGCTATAATAAAGTTTAGGCGCCCAATCACAATGATCTTAATACTTTCTCCTTCCATCTCTTTTGGGTATCTACAGAAGGGACACATAGGGTACCATACAATAATAAGAGGCCTAATACCTGAACTGGGGGGCTATTTGGGGGAATAGCTGCTGAATTCAATGGCCCAGGGTGTTTAGAAAGTGAAGTTAATTACTCTGAACTTAAAACTCATGCTAACTAATTGGGTGATGGATGGCAAAGGAATATGTCAAGTTGCGCTATTCTAAAGTGAAAAAGGAGAGAACTTGGTGGAAAGCCTTTATGACAAAAGACTTGTAGTTCAAGCTAAGTGGGAGTTAGTGACTTGGGTGTTGGAACAAGGTAAAATTCATTACCTTTTTGCCCAGTTTTGGGAGGATGTAAAATATGAGTCTTCCTAGGTGGCAGAAAGAGGGCGCTTGAAGCTTGAAGGGAATGCAAAATATGAATAAAGAGAATCTTAGATTTATTTGGAAAGGGAAATTCCCTTAAATATCAAGGGAATTGATATTTGTATCATCAGTGGAGACACCAATGTGGCATAAGGCTCTTTGAGGTACAGGTAACTTGCTAATTTATCCTGATCCAAACATGGACAAACTAAACATCTCAATGCAAAAACAAAAACCCTCCATTTTTTGCCTTTTGTCTTGAGCCAAACCATCTGTACATCCAATTGGCAATACCTTCAAAGTTGGGTTCACATCATATCCCCCCTCAAGATTGAACACAGGGTGAGGTAGTCATAAAGGAACTTGGCATGAACTCTGATAAACAGGCGCCCAGAAGAGTTCATTTTCACTGTATACCTGGGATCATTATTGAAGGTTACTGTGAGAGGACCAATCCATAAGGAGTCCAGCTTGTGAGCACAACCACCCGCACAATTCTGATAATATAAGGCCTGATCTCCCAATTGGACCTTAGGGACAGGAGAAAAGATGGCATTAGAAGGAGACAGCTCTAAAGTCTTTGTCTCATAGGCAGTGGAATATGTGGTGGCTTGGATATCAATAACTTGGTTTACAAGATCTCTCACAGACTTCTAAGATCAGTTACCACATCTTGTTCTACCAAGAAGTGGCCCAAAATTGAGGATGTGGTGGCCTCTCTACCATAAAGCATAGCTAAATGGGAGAATCCAGTAGTAAAATTCTTGCTCAGACAATAGGTAAACAATGCAGCAGAGATGTAGTGATCCCAATTAGAGGCATTTGAATGAGTCAACTTGCGCATGATTGGCATCAGCGTTGAGTTGGCTCTCTCTGCTGTCCTGTTTGTAGCAGGATTAAAAATGGGCAGAGAAAGATTGATGGGTACCCATAGCCTCAACAATAGACATAATGAGTCTAGCATCAAAGTTTGTTCCATTTTCAGAAAGCAGGACTTGAGGGCATTCATGGTGATAAAACACATCTTGCAACCAGAACTGAGCAATGGTCTTGGCTGTGATGTCTTTAGTAGCTTCTGCCACAACCCACTTGCTAAATTGATTGATGGTGATCAGGATGAATTGACGGCCCAAACAGGAACAAGGCAGGGGTCCCACAGCATCAAGGCTAGCAGTATAGAAAGTGTGCTTGGGTAGCACCAGCTTGAATTTGTGCTGGGCTGGAAAAGCTTGTTGAAGTTGACGCCCATGGCAGGAAGCCAAGACATCCAGGATCAGTACTTGTATGTTTTCCCAATAGTAATGTTTGCTCAACCAATTGTTGTAGCTGTGTTGTATTAGCAGTTACACAAGAAAAACAATTAGAAGCTGGATAATTATCTTTATTGAGAGATATGACTTATATAGGTTAAGAAAATCATATTAGGAGGAACAAGATTGTGATAATCAATCAGTTGGATTGTGTCAGGATCACTCCTGAAATAGCTCTGAATGAGGACCAAAGCAAAAAATAGGCACAGTCTAGTGCAAAAGGGGAGAATTGCCAAATGCCAGATTGAGATACCACTGCTTCATTAAGCATGTTCTTATAGTTAAATAGATGATGTAATTCATGAAATCATATCTCAACTGATAATCAATGCCCAACCCCGCATTTAAGAGCTCTTGACAGCGTCTAAAATTTATCTTAATGAATTAAGTCAGGTCAAAAAATGCCAACCAAGAGATAAATTGAGCAAAAGTGATCCCTCCTGCATGAACTCCCATTGCATGAAATGATGTCATCCATACAAGTGTATCTCAGAAAATAATAAGGCAAAATGATTGATCAGTCACCCATTTTAAAGCTCTCTGTATTTTGAGAATAATTTAATAATTAATGAGTACCTATTAAGAGTCCACATTGCGCGTAAAAACAACTGGAACACAAGACCTTGTTATTAATGAAATTCAAGTTCATTAATGCACAATCCACCCAAGGGAGTAACCAATCAGATAAGTCCCAGAATTTGGGGATAAAAATAGAGGGCAGTTCACGCAGCCCTGAACAATTCAGGAATAACACCCAAAGCTTGGTCACCAATCCTGGCACCAACCAATGGGGATCTGGGACCCAGGCCACATGGTTGGGGCCAGACTCTTGTCAAACCCAACCACCCAGTCTAAAATTAGACCTTGAAGAAGACTTAGGCCCATTCCCCCTCCTGATAGTACTCTAACCAAAATCCATTGTCCACAACCAGGAATTGTTAACCCATCCACAGATAATAGGTGAACAAAGGTTTGACTCTATTCCAATTACCCAATTTCAGCCTTCATCACCCAGACTTTTGGGATTCCCCATTTCCTTCTTTCACTCCCACTTGCAAAACTTTGCACAGCAGGAGATACTATAAATAAGCACAATTTGAATATTTGATAGCTTAAGCTATCATTGAAGTTCTACCCAAGCTTGCTATCTATTTTCCTATATCCATTATAAAAAGCAAGTTCTGCTGTATCTACCACAGCTGAGCTTTACAGATTGGGCAGGGGGTGGTGTAATCCTTGTAATGAGTGAAGTCCCAGATCAAGCTGTCCACCAAGCTGGGATCATCACTGGTTCTTGTTGCTGGATTTAGTCATTAAAGCCAACTTCTGCATTTGGCTACAGGTAATAGGGAAGTCAGTTTGAGGGTCACATAATCTCTTGTGAAGCACTTTGCTGGGGGTTTGACCCCATTGTTTTGACACCCCCTGTGGGGTTCCTGGTCACCAGTACCCATTTTGTGTCCTGGGTCAAAGCCAGGGACCAACTAGAAGGAGTTGTCATTCCCTAGTAGAGGCATATGGCTGGATTAAAGTTTATACCTGGCTTTCATCACAGCAAATTCCTCCAATACTTTTCCAATAACTAGGCGGGCATTCTCACCATGCACTTGTACTTCAGCTGGTGCTAGACCCTCTGTAGGCCTGTACCAGTCTTTCAGCAACCTAGTAAACTCATTCCCAATGAACTCCCTTTCCATATCTGTCATTTCAGGGTGTCTAGTCAACCTCTTTCACTCTTCCTGAGAGGTCTTACTAGTGGCAAACCTTCTACAACTTTGACAATAGGTATCTTCTGTCCCTTGGCCAGGGTAAAAGATGTTGGGCATTTTACTCATGGGGCTTATCTTTACTACTTAGAACTTTGAGCAGGGGTCAAAATAAACTTGTATTCACTTTTAAGAAGGAAGATCCCCTTATAAGCCTTCTAGTATATTTCCTGAAAATCTAGAAAACAATAGGGGTTTGAGAATACCTTGAAGTCCTCCAACAATATCTAGGACTCCTTGTACTTGGACTTGGGATCCTTCTCTTTGGTCTTGGACTCCTGCTCCTGAGTCTTGGGCTCCTACACTTTTCTCCAGCTCCAACTCTTCATCTCCAGCTCCAGCTTCTTAATCTTGGGCTCCTGCACCTTTGTCTTGGTCTTCAGCTCTCTTTATAGCTTTAGTGGCCTTGTTATCCACTGTTTCTAATACTAGAAAAGCCTCAGATCAATTCCCTTTTATAGCTCCTTGTTTCAGTCCCTGCTTTCACTCATATCTCTGATTTTCTAGGCTTAAACTATCCAGTTTATTCTGATCTATAATATATAAACTTTGTTGCTTACTTTAGCCAAATAAAAACCAGCTTTTTCCTGTTCATTAACTCATTTTTAGGCTTAAACTATTCAGTTAAAGCCCTTAAAACAGTGATTAAACAGGCTTTGACCTGCAGCCAATCAAACACTTGGATTCAAAGGTTTTGCCAAAATATTCACCCAAATGACTTGCTCTTGACCATGGTTCAAACCTGGCGCTATATTTCTCTGTATAAACAACTGCTCTGTGTTTCAAAAAAATTTGCTGTAATTCCCAGCACTTTTCCCCAGGCAAACTTGAGCGCTGCAAATATGTTTTTAAGTGTTTCTTGAACCTTAATTTCTTCAACGTTTATCCATATTCCATGTATTTTCTTCCTTTTTACCAGTTTGAAACCAACTGTTGCTTTCTTCTTACTCCTTTTGATGGGTTTGGCAAAACTTCAGCCTTTGCCCTCAGAGTTTCTGTGACAATTGTCATGAATGACATTTCAATACTTGTATTGAAAACCTGAAAATTGAAACCCGGGTCTCAGAAAAAGCCTTATATTGACCAGTGTAGACAGGAGCCTGCCTAACTGCCAGTTGGGTCAAACCCTGGACCACCAGAGATAGATGGCCCCAAACAGGGGGAACAGAAACCTTCCAACCTGCAAAGCGTCAATATTAGAGGTTCAAAATCAACATTGGAGATCCTGGAATCAAACCCTGACCCTCCAAAGACTACTTGAGTTACACAAAGTGGACAGGAACCCGCCAACTTGTTAAATTGCAAACCTGAGTTGACAAGTTACTCCAAGACCCGCCAGTCTCCCGAGGACTATTCCCCAAATGGTCATCAGATTGATGCCAACCTTGCGCCACCAAAGATCTAGACCTATTCAGAGGTTGTAGCTTGCCTTAAGGAGGTTAAAACAAAACCTACTACTAACTCTTCCAATGACCACCAGCAACTGCCAGTCTTCTGTCCAGAATGGGTAGTACAATTGAACTACTCAGGTGACATGGTGAACAGTAGCAGCAGAACAAAGCATTGTCACTTATGTTCACCAGAGCAGGCACAACCTGGATCTGCTGCCCTCAAGACTCTAAGCCAAGATCCATGCCCTACCAGTGCCTTGTCTGCAAACCTGAACCTTGTGAAAATCAAAGAAGCAAAAACCCATGGTATAAAAGCCCAGGGGGTATGGTGATGACCATATTGTCATTTTCAATAATAAAGTTTACTGAACCTTTTGTTTGAACAAATCTTACCTTATTGTCAAAACCGCAGGCTTGACCCACCAGCAAGGTTCCAACCAAGCGGGGTTGTGACCCGCAATCCAATTACCCAGTCACCCAAAGCCAGAAAGGAAGTCAACTCAAATTACCAAATCTATCAACATGAACAGATGATGATCCTTCACGGTGGATACCTTGATTTGGCGCTTGACTCATTATCAGGATCAAGCCACCCCCTCTTCCATCCAGCCGTGTGATCACCAATCATGTTCCTACTATCCATTGATTCACAATAGCTATATAATCACTATCTCACAATAAAGATTATTATCTATCTTCTAAATATTTTTCCCCATGTAACTCTGCTAAAACAGCACAGTTACGGCATTGGTAGCACAGGTAGGCTCTCCGTCCTACCTATCTTGAAAAATTCCGCCTGTTGGCCGCACACTCTGCGGCCAACAAATCCTCAACAGAATCATGTCTGGCCTCCTGCCCGACTGGACTCTGTATACCCCTGGTACCAAGATACCTGATGGTTTTGTTCTCTACCAAAACACAGTGATCCTGCTACCCGCCTTCAACGCCCTGTCCGCCCAAGGGTTCTTTCAGGCACCTTCCTTGATGCCACAACCAGCTGACAAAACCACCATGCCCGCCTATGTTGCACAAAGACTTTGCAGCACCGCCTTGGAACCCTTTGCGGGGGCCAACAACAACAATGCTGCCGCATGGATTCAGTCTGCCCAAAGCAAGCTGGCTCAGATGGAATGCCCACAGCAATTTTGGATTGCGGAGATCTCCATTTGCCTGACCCATGACACTGGCACCTGGTGTGACAAGTGGCAAAAAGAGCACACTGACAAGAACTGGGACACCTTTAAACAGGACTTCTTGGCAAGGTTTGTGCTTAAGGATACAGCACTCATGATCATACGCCAAGTAAAGAACCTGACCCAGACAGGCACCATTAAAGAACTCACCCGCGCCTATGAAGAACTCCGTCTCTGTGCCCCATCAAACACGGCCTTTGATACCCCCAGCAACACACCTTATGTACTACAACGCTCTCAAGCTGCACGTGATGAGACATGTGAACCTGGACCAAGTTACCAACCTGCAAAGCCTGTACCGTGAAGCAGAAAAAGCGGAACAAACATCCAACGCTCTACACACGGCACAGACTGGGAAACAAGAAAGGACTAAGGACTCTGATCCAAGTAGGCACTCCTCTTGACCACCCCCTGGAGGCAACAGCAACAACAACAATCACAAACCCACGGGTTCAAATGGGAATGGAAATGGAAATAACAGCCAGTCAAATTGTACCCACTTCCGCGTCACTGCCACCCAAGGCAACCAAGATGAGGGAAAAGCCCAGGGAGAGCACTAAGCAAGCCAAGCTCTCCCCACGCAACTCCTGACTTGCCCAACAATGAATACCAACCCAAGGACGTGGATCAATGCCCAATGATCCAAGTGCCCTTGGAAGACCTGGTACTATACACCATTGCCAGTCATCCCAATAAATTGATGTCTTACCATTTCTGCTTTTGCAGTTACATAGGCTCAGCACTCCTGGACTTGGGCGTAGATTGAACTTTAGTCAACAGCAGCTTTGTGAATAAATTCAAGCTGGCCACTAATCCTTCACGGATTAAAAACGTGGTCCTGGCTGATGAACACCACATTGCTGTGACAAAGGAAACTGCCCCCTTCTCTGTCATGCTTGAGAACCTCCACTCCACCATCCAAGGTCCCGTCATTGACTTCCCTAAGTTTGACATTGTACTGGGGCTAGACTGGTTATGGAAAAACAACCCCCACGTGGACTGGGCAACCTCAGTGTTGACCATCAAGCGTGAAGGTGTCAACCACCAAATCTACCCGGACTCTGTAGATTAACTCCTACAAGACCACGTCTTTGTACACATCACAGAGACCTTGGACGAGAAGGAAAACCTGAAAGCAATTGACTGGGACTCTTGCCAGTATGAAATCATACACTTCAAGGACCACAAGGACACCTCCACGCCCTAAGATTGCAACATTATGGCCCGTCACCCAGAAATCTTTAAGGAGGCGTTACCTGGACTACCCCCTGAGAAACACATCCAACACTCTATCCAACTCAAGGAGGCTGTACCCAAGGCACGCCCCATTTACAGGCTGACCCCAAACAAGGATGACGTCCTACACGCCTATCTCAAGGAGGCACTAGAAAAATGACTTATCCACCCCTCACAGTCTCACTTTGGGGCCGCCATATTCTTTGTGGCTAAAAAGGACGGTACCTTACGCCTGGTCACAGACTACCGCGCCTTGAACAAAGTCACCATTAAGAATCATTACCCATTGCCATTAATTGACAATCTCTTTGACGCCTTGGGAGGTGCCTCCGTCTTCTCCAAGATTGATCTAACCGCAGGCTACAACCAGATTTGTATCAAGGAGGAAGACATCCCCAAGACAGCCTTCTGCACCAAGTATGGTTCCTACAAATGTGTGGTACTCAACTTTGGCATGACCAATGCCCTGTCCACCTTTATAACCTTCATGAACAAAGTGTTTACACCATACATAGGAAAATACGCCTTAGTGTAGCTGGACAATATTATTGTCTACAGCCCCTTGGTGGAACAGCACCACAAAGACCTGGAGGAAGTCTTTGCAATCTTGGCATGGCACAAACTGTTGGCCAAGCCCTCCAAGTGCCAGCTCTTCCAAGAGCAACTACTCTTCTTGGGACACATAGTCTCAAAAGATGGCATCAAACCTGACAGTCAGAAGATACAAGCCATCTGCAAAATGCCACCCCCCAAAGAAAAATCAGAACTCTGCACCTTCTTGGGAATGGTGGCCTATGTACAACGCTTCATACCCAACTGTGGCGTCTTGACTGCCCCCCCTGTCTGCCATAACAGGCGCCAAGTCCAAGTTTATATGGACCCCCCAACGTGACCTCTGTTTTAGATGTCTCAAGGAAAAGTTCACAACAACTCCCATCTTACAATACCCCAAACAAGACAGAGAGTACCAGATGGAACCCAACGCTTCATATGCATCCATTGAGGGAGTACTACAAATTAAGAACAGTGATGGTGACTTCCTGCCCGTAGCCTACAAGTTGCGCAAACTGACAGATGGCAAGTGTCAATACCCAATCCACAACAAAGAACTGTTGGCCATCATACACTGCCTAGTCAAATGGTGCTGTTACCTGGAACAGCAGGAAGAATTCACAGCACTAACCAATCATAAGTTGCTCATCTACTTAAAGATACAAGCAAACCTGTCACACCGCCAAGCGCGGTGGATGAAAATCTTAGAAAGGTTTAACATGCTCATCCAGTATAAGCCCAGTGCTGAGCTTGCCATGGTGGACGCCCTGTCTTGTCTGTATGTCTGCGCTTCTAGGGGAGAGAATGGGCTCAACCCAGACTGGCCTCTCCTAGTGCTACGTACAAAAGACAAAGGGTTCCTTGCAGGCACACTGATATCACCAAAGAAACGGTCATCAAGAATGAACACCTCTTTGCGGATGTATATGGAACCCTTCACAGAAAAATGTCGGATGGCACGACCATTCCCTACATCCCCACACATCAACAAGTCAATACCATTCTTTGCTACTACAGAGATCTTGGACATACTAAAAGCCAAAATCTATACAAATTCCTAAAACATAAAGCCTGGTGGCCAACCTTATACCGCAATGTCCAGGAATTGCTAGAACAGTGTGAGGTCTGCAAAAAGTTTGCCAAAAGCAAAACCCTCCCTAAGTCTGTACTCCCCATTCAAACCCAACTACTGTTCAAAGTATGGGCTCTTGACATTGTGGGCCCCATGCCAGGAAAGCACAACGACAAAAAATACATCAACACAGCCATCAATTTTGCAACAAGGTGGCCAGTAGCCCAAGCAGTGAAAACACACACTGGTAACAACGTCCAACAATTCATTGGCAAGGAAATAATCTGCAGGTTTGGAAAGCCAGAACTCCTGATAAACAACAGAGGCAAAGAATTGACCTCCAAAGACACCAATGTGTACCTCACCAAGAATGGGGTCAAACACACCGTCACAACACCATACCATCCACAGGCCAATGGACGCGTAGAGCAGCTTAATGGTAGCCTTGTGCAAGCCCTAGCCAAACTCACCGCCAGGAGACCTGAAGACTGGTATAAGCAGCTACCAACTGCATTACTTGTGTGCCAAACCCAAGTGAACAGATCCACCGGAAAAAGCCTGTTTGAACTAGTATACAGCACACAGCCAAATATCATTCAAGCATTGACAGGACCCAAACTGGAAATTCCAAGTCAAGTCCCCCCTTGCTCAGACCCTCAAATAATAGAGGTCAACAGCAAACAAGCAGCCAAAGAAAAGGAATGCTTACAAAAGACCTTTGTTTCCATCTGCCAAAGACATGAAGTTGGGGACAAAGTCTGGGTCATGAATGTTGACAAAAGCAAACTACAACCTAAAAAAAGTAGGGCCAGCAATCATTCTAAAGGTAAACAACAATAACACTTACCTTGTGCAAGGGCTTGGGAAACGCAAGCAAGACAAGACCTTACACCACAACCGCCTACAACCCTGCAAAGCAAGACAGAAACAACAAGAAACTGCCCTGCCTGCCACCAAACAACAACTGATTCAATATGGCGCCCGGGCTCCTGACAACCTCCCTGACGACCTGCCCCCAGAGGAGACCAACCTTCAGCTGGGGGGGTGTTGAAACCACAGGCTCAACCTGCCAGCAAGGTTCCAACCAAGCAGGTTTGTGATCCGCAATCCAATTACCCAGTCACCCAAAGCCAGACTAGGAAGTCAACTCAAATTACCAAAACTATCAACATGAACAGATGATGATCCTTCATGGTGGATACCTTGATGTGGCGCTTGACTTGTTATCAGGATCAAGCCACCCCCTCTTGCATCCAGCCATGTGATCACCAATCATGTTCCTACTATCCATTGATTCACAATAGCTATATAATCACTATCTTGCAATAAAGATTATTATCTATCTTCTAAATATTTTCCCTGTGTAACTCTGCTAAAACAGCACAGTTATGACATTATCTAGTCTTAGTGATCTTACATCTTAATTCCAGCCAAGTAGACCATTAGGCAACCGCCCTTTGGAGACCAACCTGCCGACCCTACCCAGGCACTATACTGTCCCCCAGGAGTCCCCTTTGGACCTGTGCATTTTACCAAATACCTGCCCAATCCTGCCTACGCGGAGTACAACTTGGAGACCATCCTCATTGCTGATCCCTTGGCAAGGACTAGAGAAACTGAATACATAGGACGTGAAGGAAAGAGGATTGAGGTGCTGCCCTTATTTTCAAAGACAAGCACAATTATCTGCCTGCCTACTTTGTTCTCATGACTCTGCCCTTAACCCCGCAACCTGACCGCCCAATGAAGAGCCCCACTGCAGCCAAGACTATGTCCACCCAACTGTTTGGAGTACTCTACATTACTTTGACGGGAATGGTAGACACTATGGTGCCCAATTCAGGGCCCTGGTCTTTACTTGGGCAATCTGTTTCCTATATTATCAAGTTAGCACCCATCCTATGGTGGGCATTACCCTCTGGCCTGGTCATATTCTGACCTGTGCCAACCAATGCCTCTACTTATTCCTGGCTTCCTGACAACAATCCATATGGAAGCAGTTTTGAAGGCGAGGGATGATTTGGTTTTAAATAAAGCCGCTATGCTGAAAGTTGACAGTGTGTAGTGGTTTTAAGACAGGTAGAGGCCTAGTAGGGAACGTTGGCTGCTAGGGAAGGTAAGGCCTGTCTAGTAGGTAACAAATGACTACTAGAGGCAAACAATGAACCAGCCCAGAAGGGGATGTTGGCTGCTAGGGGTGGGGAGTGTATTAACCTGGTATATAAAGCAGGCTAGCAGGGCTGGTTGATGATGTGACCCTGGCAGGTAATGTGGGCTGCCAGGGAAGAGAGGAGCTAAGAGAGCTCTACATGCCCTTGTTCTCTTAAAGGAGGTCTGTGAGTAAGCACCCTACCTAACAGACTGGTAGGATGTCCTTATCTGTGTTTTCTTTGGGGCTTTGGGGAGGTCCAAAAGCTACTAGTAGGTGCATGGATATGCTCAGAGATGCTATCAGGGTATCTTCTTGGGGAAGCAGCTATAGAACTTGATAATAAATAGGTCTCTGGGAAGTAAAGTTGGTTACTTTACAACTGAAAGCTCAAACTCAGCACTTGAGTGAGTAAAGACAGCTGCACAGACATGAAGATTGTCTATGGTTGAATGGCCTAAGTGGAGGATACTTGTGAGGGCCCAGTCAAACTTCAGTAACCTTATAGACTTATTGCCCAAGTCTGAGGTATTAATAAAAGGGACTGACAATGGAACCATAGTGGTTTATAGTGTAGGATCAACAGTAAAGACTAGTAAGACAGACTATATGATCACATTGAAGACTAGTTGAGGGACCAGAAAATCATAATGAGGAATGGAACCAAGATGGTTCATAGTGAGGAATGGAACCAGGATGGTTCATGGTACAGATGGAACCTAGGTGGTTCATAGGAAAGACTAGCTGATGGACTAGGAGGACTAGCTGATGGAATAGGAAGAACTAGCTGAAGGTCTAGAAGATCATGGAGAAGGACTAGCTGCAGGAATTGAAGGTCTTGGAGTAGAGTTAGCTGGAGAACAGTAATTTGGTTGACAAGAACTAGCAGAAGTGGATGCAGGAGCAGAAATGCTTGATCTGGACTCTTGAAAGAAGGATTGCTGATAAGAAAGAAGCAGCAAAAGAATTAATTAATACTGAAAAGTTATATGATAAAAAGATTGAGGTAATTATCATATAAGAAAAAGAAAGATAAAAATAGTTTACAGTGTTTAAAATGTAAATTTATTAAGAAACAATTGAGTGGAAATGAAGCCAAGGAGGCCAGAAACAGGACAGAGAAACTGTGAAAACAAAGGTTGGAGTTTTGCTGAAATGGTTAAGAGAGGCAAAGAGAAAGCAACAGGCAAGTTTGAAGTGTAAAAGTGTGAAGAAAATGCGGGGAAACTCAGAGAAATGTTGAATAACTAAGGGTACAAAAATACCTTAAGTAAAACATATGTGGAAGCACTTTAGTTTTGCCGGAGAAATGTGACGGGAATTACAGCAAATTTGTTTGAAACACAGAGCAGTTGTTTATACGGAGAAATATAGTGCCAGGTTTGAACCATGGTCAAGAACAAGTTATTTGGGTGAATATTTTGGCAAAACCTTTGAATCCAAGTGTTTGATTGGCTGCAGGTCAAATCTTGTTTGATCACTGTTTTAAGGGCTTTAACTGAATAGTTTAAGCCAAAAAATGAAGGAATGAAGCAGAAAACCAGGGTTTTAATTGGCTGAAGTAAGATAAAAGATTTAATATATTGTGGAGAAGAAGAAATTGGATAGTTTAAGCCTAGAAAACCAGAGATCTGAGAGAAAACAGGGACTGAAACAAGGAGCTATAAAAGGGAATCAATCTGAGGCTTTACTAGGATTGGAAACAGTGGATAAAAAGGCCACTAAAGCTATAAAGAGAGCTGAAGACCAAGATAAAGGTGCAAAAGCCCAAGACAAAGGTGCAGGATCCCAAGATTAAGGAGCTGGGGCCTAAGATAAAGGAGCTGAAGTTGAGCAAGGAGCAGGAGTCCACAACTAAAGAGCAGGAGTCTAAGACAAAGGTGAAGGAGGCTAAGACCAAGTACACAGAGTCTAAGAGATTGTTAGAGGACTCCAAAGTATTGACAAACCCCTATTGTTTCATATACCCCTGGGCCATATATCAGAAGGTTTCTAAGGGGATCTTCCTTCTGAAGCAAATAAAAGTACATTTTAACCCCTACACATATTTCTGAGTAGTACAGATAAGCCCTATGAGTGAATTGCCCCATATCTTTTACCCTGGCCAAGGGGGAGGAGGATACCTATTGTCAAAGTTGTAGAAAGTTTGCCACTAGTAAGTCCTCCCAGGAAGAGTGGGAGAGGTTAACTAGACACCTTAAAATGACAGATAGGGGAAGTGAGTTCATTGGGAATGAGTTTACTAGGTTGCTGAAAGAATGGTACAGGCCTACAGAGGGTCTAGCACCAGCTGAAGTACAAGTACATGGTGGGGATGCCCGCCTAGTTATTGGAAAAGTATTGGAATATTTTGCATTAATGAAGGCCAAGTATAAACTTCTAGCTAGCCACCTCCCTCTAATTGGAAATGACAGCTTCTCTAAGCCGGTCCCTGGCTATGACCCAGGACACACTATGGGGACTGGTGGCCAGGAACCCCACAGCTTCCCTGTTCTGTTTCTTTCTACTCTTGCTTCTTCTGACTAAATCAGATTCTTATAAATTCACAGTTTATTTTCTGCTTTTTGTTTTTTTTCCTTCCTTCTTATCTTTTAATTCTTTTTCTTAATCCTTTTCTTTTTAACTTCTTTTTCTTAATTCTTTCTTTCTATCCAATTCTATCTTCAACTGTCCAAGCCCATATATTGCTCCTTCTTCCATCTCTGCTAGTCCTTCTCAGTCATCTTACATTCATTCTGCCAGTCCTTCTCTATGTTCTTCCAGTATTTCTGCCAGCCCTTCTCTCTATCAACTTCCAGTCCTGCTCTATGAACCACAAAGGTTTCATCCTTGTCTATGAACCATAAAGGTTCTGTCCTTCTTTGCAGTCCCTGTTACTATCACCTCAGACTAAGACAATAAGTCTACAAGTGAATTTGTGTTTGACTGGGCACCCATAAGTGACCAACATTATGGTCCATCAACCACAGACAATCCTCATGTCTGTGCAGTTGTTTTTACTCACTCAAGTGGTGAGTTTGAGCTTGCTGTTGTAAGGTAACCAACTTTACTTCCCAGAGACCTATTTATTATCAAGTTCTACAGCTGCTTCCCCAAGAAGATACCTTGACAACGTCCCTGAGCATATCCATGCCTCTCTGGTGGCTTTAAGACCTCCTCAAAGCCTCCAGGAAGACACATACAAGGAAACCTTACCAATATGTAAGTAAAGTTCTCCACTTGCAGACCTCCTGTAAGTGGCCAAAGGATCTTAGAGCTATCTCAGCTCATCTTTTCCTAGAAGCCCTAAGTTACCTACTAGACTGGGGAACTATCTTTTCCTAGCAGCCATAAGTTACCTACTGGGTTGAGATTTCATCCTTTCCTAGTAGCCATACATTACCTGCTAGGTTAGGACACCATAAATACCTAGTAGCCATCAGTTACCTACTAGACTGGGACATTCTCTACCTCTAGTAACCACCAGTTACCTACTAGACATTTACCTGTTTAAAACCACTATGCTTCTCCAAATTCAAGCATAGAGTCTTTATTGTGGCCAAATCAGCCCTTGCCTTCAAAACTGCCTCCATGTGGATCATCACACCCCTCAACTGAATTTTGGCCTCCTCATTGGGGAGGTCTTCTGGAAGGTTTTCAGGGGCGCAGGCTCCACATTCTATCAGATGCTGCTTGGTTGCTGGGATGAGGGTCTCACATTGTTTCTGATGTGCCTTGCACAGGCAGAGTCTGTTGTGGTGAAGGACTATATCTTGTTTTCTTTTGCCCAAGCCTTATACCAGGTAAGTATTGTTATCTTTTACCTTTAAAACAATGGAAGGACCTACTTCTCTTGTTGTAGTTTACTCTTGCAATTGTTCATTACCCAGAATTTGTCACCAACTTTGTGTCTATTTTTCAGGGGGACAAACATATCTTGTAGTCATTTTTTCTCTCTGTCTGCTTGACCATTGTTGGTGTGGAGTATCTGGGGGTCTGATCTCGGAGGAACTTTATGTGGTATCTCTAGCTTTGGCCCTAAAAGTGCTTGAATAATGTTTGGCTGTATGCCATACACTAGTTCAAAAGGGCTCTTCCCAGTGGATCTGTTCACTTGAGTTCAGCATGTCATGAATGCCAATATTCATGCTCTATCAATTTTGCCTTTATTGGGTGCTTTTGAGGATGAATATCTTGCTTTTGCTCCTCAAAATAGATCTATTTTTGAGGTGGGAAATTCAACTGTTTGGTTTCCTGATTCTGCGCAACTCACTTGCCCCACTCATACCTGTGGTGAGTGATTCCACTGTCCCTATTGTCAAAATAGCTTAATTGACCTGCCAGCAAGGTTCTGAGTAAGTGGGTTTGTGACCCACAATCCAATTACCCAGTCACCCAAAGCCAAGTTAGGAAGGCAACTCAGATTCCTAAATACAATAACATAAACAGAAGTTGATCCTCCCTGGTGGATAACTTGTTTTGGCGCTTGACTCATTACAAGGATCAAGCCCCCCCTTCACCATCCTGCCGTGTGATCAACACTATAATGTTCC
Organism: Entomophthora muscae; assembly: GCA_014839935.2. Taxonomy (NCBI): domain Eukaryota; kingdom Fungi; phylum Entomophthoromycota; class Entomophthoromycetes; order Entomophthorales; family Entomophthoraceae; genus Entomophthora; species Entomophthora muscae. Next base: position 101,479 of record QTSX02002888.1, on the reverse strand, counting down.
TACTATACATGATTCACAATGACTATATAATACTTATCTCTCAATAAAGAATACTATCTAGTTTCCAAATATTTTTCCCCTTGTAACTCTTCTAAAAACAGCACAGTTATGACGCTATATTGTTTTATGGTAACATCAAACAATATATATTCTATTTCACTATCACCAACAACAAATAAGTTCTATTCACATTTTTGTTTTTGTGTCTTCCAGTACTTTGGTGCCTCTCTCTAGCCACAACTAGAAGAGGTTTACTATTCAGGGCCACAAGGTAATTACTTCACCTTCCCTGTAAGCTAACCTGAGGCTTAGTATGTGTCAGGGAACCAACCCTGACTGGCCAGCTTGCTAGCGTCTGGGAACTGGCAGGTTGAGGACTGGGTGGGCAGGGCCCACCAAAGGATTGGTTCTAACTTAATGAGGTAGGACATTGTATTGCCCAACCACAACCACAGACCAGCGGCGGGGACAATAGTATCTATCACTCCCGTGAGAGTTGTATATACAATTCCAAAAAGCTTGTTGGTATGGTCCAGTGGGAGTTTGGCGGCGGAGGCGGGCATTGGCTTGGGGTGATGGGTGGCTCCATGTCTATTTGGTAGGCAGGTAGGAAGTTGTATTTATCTCTGAACAGGCCGGGTTTGGTGATGTACCAAGGGCCTTCTTGGTTGTATCTGGTTCTCTCAGTGATTCTGGCCAAGGGGTCCCGGGCTAGTATGTTGTTGGTGGTATAGTTGCTGTACTCAGGCTTTAGGGGATACTCTGTGAAGTGGACAGGACCAAAGGGAGCACCTAGCAGGCGGTACATAGCTGGCAGGTTGGCAGGGGGGTCAGAGGATCTTTGAGTGAACTGGCAGATTACAAGGATAAAATACAGCAATAATTGGGGAAACCAATATCTCATAACTTTTATTTAAAAATGACAATGGGGTTTTGGTCTTGGCCTGACAGGTATTTATCCCACACTGCCAGGCTTCACTTCTTGGTTGGGTTTTCTGGACTCGGGCGGGTTGGCATTGGGTGTCTCAGATGGCAGTGTGGCACTCAGCACTGGCGGTTTGCCACTGGCCGCTTTGGGGTGAGAAGACTTTGAACCCTTCTGTTTATTGATTTGAGTGTTGGGTGCCTCTTTGGGTTCAGTGCCTTCCCTGGGACTTTGGGAGAGTTTGGAATAATTCCCAGGGGGAGATTTGTCTATTTCACCAGGCAAACCGCTGGTGTCAGGCGTTGGCACCTTGGGGGAATTCTTGGCATCTTGCACTGGCAGTTTGCTTGCAGAATCCTGCAGGACAGCTAAGGGTTTGGGTCCTGGCAGACTGGTAGCAACTTCTTTAATTAGTAGCGGGTTGTCGTGTTCCCAGCCTGTGGGTCTGGCAGTCTGCAAAATTTTTTGTCCAGGGTTTGACTCTGGTTCCATATTTTGAGATTTAGGAGCATCCAAATTGTCATTCCTGACAGTATGAATCCAATCCTAAGGTTGGGATTTCCTGTTGAGTGTCTTTGCCGCGCCTCAGAACATGACAATCACAAGGAGATAATTGTGAGAAAAACCTTTATACACCATTCTATTAGATTCTTTTAAATATTTTTAAATCTTCTAGGCAGTCTTAAGACTTTGCTGGTGGCATCAGTTTGGGGGTTTGGGTAACCTTCTGAACAGCATGGCTCATGCTTCTTTATAAAATACAGCACATTGGGCTTTACATCAAATTTGACAAAAGAAATAGCTTAGATCAATTTTTCCTGGTGTTTGGTTTCAAAATGTGTGTTTGGGCTTTAAATTCTGTCCAGTGGTTGCTGAGTTATGCTCAAATTAATATTCAAATCAATTATTGTGCCTTTGTTACATATTTTTGTCATTTTGCACTGGTTAGGAAGTTTGGCTGGAAGCCAAACTTTAAGAAGCCATAACTCATTGTCTAGAGCAGCTAGGAGATTCATCAAACTAGCTTTGTGATTTTGGAGAGCAGTAGAGTTTTCCCAAGTATTTTTTATAACACAAGATGTTTCAGGGCGTTTCCTGTCAATAAGCCAGGCATAGGTAGATGCATTGGTTGGCTCAGGATAGAATACAGCCAGGCCAGAGGGTAATGCCCACCATAGGATGGTTGCTAACTTGATAATATAGGGAACAGATCACCCAAGCAAAGACCAGGGCCCTGAATTGGGCACCATAGTGTCTACCATTTCTGTCAAAGTAATGTAGAGTACTCCAAACAGTTAGGTGGACGTAGTCTTGGCTTCAGTGGGGGTCTCCATTGGGCGGTTGGGTTGCGGGGTTAAAGACAGAGTCATGGGAACAAAGTAGGCAGGAAGATAATTGTACTTGTCTTTGAACAATAATGGCAGCACTTTAATCCTCTTTCCTTCACGTCCTATGTATTCAGTTTCTCTTTTCCTTGCCAAGGAATTGGCAATTAGGATGGTCTCCAAGTTGTACTCCGCATAGGTGGGGTTGGGCGGGTATTCAGTAAAATGCACAGGTTCAAAGGGGGCTCCTGGGGGATGGTATAGTGCCTGGGGAGGGTTGGCAGGTTGGTCTCCATAGGGGTTGGTTGCCTAATAGTCTACTTGGCTGGAATTAAGATGGAAGATCACTAAGACTAGATAAGGTAAGATTTGTTCAAACAAAAGGTTCATAAAACTTTATTATTGAAAATGACAATATGGTCATCACCATACCGCCGGAGCTTTAATACCATGGCTTTTTTGCTTCTTTGATTTTCACAGGGTTCAGGTTTGCAGACAAGGCACTGGCAGGGCATGGATCTTGGCTTAGAGTCTAGAGGGCAGCAGATCCAGGTTGTGCCTGCTCTGGTGAACATAAGTGGCAATGCTTTGTTCTGCTGCTACTGTTCACCATGTCACCTGAGTAGTTCAATTGTACTACCCATTCTGGACAGAAGACTGGCAGTTGCTGGTGGTCATTGGAAGAGTTAGTAGTAGGTTTTGTTTTAACCTCCTTAAGGCAAGCTACAACCTCTGAATAGGTCTAGATCTTTGGTGGCGCAAGGTTGGCATCAATCTGATGACCATTTGGGGAATAGTCCTCAGGAGACTGGCGGGTCTTGGAGTAACTTGTCAACTCAGGTTTGCAATTTAACAAGTTGGCGGGTTCCTGTCCACTTTATGCAGCTCAAGTAGTCTTTAGAGGATCAGGGTTTGATTCCAGGGTCTCCAATGTTGATTTCAAACCTCCAGTATTGACTCTTTACAGGTTGACAGGTTTCTGTTCCTCCTGGTTGGGGTCAGCTATCTCTGGTGGTCCAGGGTTTGACCCAACTGGCAGTTGGGCAGGCTCCTGTCTACTCTGGTCAATATAAGGCTTTTTCTGAGACCTGGGTTTCAATTTCCAGGTTTTCAATACAAGTATTGAAATGTCATTCATGACATTTACTGACACCTGCTAAAATCTAGTAATCAAATTGGAAATGACCACATGACACCTGCAACCAATCTTACCATAACCAATGTCCAGCCAAGAAAAGATAGTCCACTAGCAGGCCAAGAAGCTGTTCTTGAAGACCTCAAATATTGAAAAGCCAGCCAACCAGACAACAGAAGTTGGGATGCCAAACCTTGCCACCCAGATAGCACAAGAAGAAAGCCCAGAAGTCCCTACATGTGAATGACTATGTAAGCCAGAAGCATCAGAGAAATTTCTGTATCATCATTTTTACTAATAAAGTTGTTATGAACCTTTGGTTCACCAATCTAATTCCATACATATTTTTGATACTCTTCAATCTGAAATCATCAAAGCCTCAGTACTCATCCTCAGGGATTGATAGCCAAGCATCAGTTGATAAAACCAAAGCCTTTGATTACTATTGCCCATCTGACGCCTTATTAGGCCCTGTGCACTTCACTGAGTATCCCCACAACCCTGATCACAAACCCTGGACTTTGGAAGACTGGCAGTGGTATACCTGCCCCAATTCTCCCAAAGATTCCTACCAAATTTTAAGTGACAGCAAGGAAATTACTATATACCCTTTGATATTCAACAGGAAATTTAAAAATCCTTCCACCTACCTGGTCTCATTGGAACCGCACTTGACACCCAAACAGACCATCTCAATCCACCCCACTTCCAATGCCACTGGCCAAAGTAGTCAATTATTGAGAGTGCTATACCTGGCTTTCACTGGATTAATTGACTCTGCCTTTCTAGCGGCTAGACCATGGTCTGTGGCTGGAAAGGCCCTTTCCTACCTGGTAAAGTTAAGTCTCATCATCTGGTGGGCCATGCCCGTACCTGCTTATGCCCCTCCATCACCTGAAAGGTCAGAGCAATACTCTTGCTATTCTGATAGCATACTCATTAGTGTATGTCAGGATTGAAATTTTTCTTTCTCTTGAAACCTGGGTCCAAGAGCAGGTTTTGAACCCTGGTCCTGGCTACTTGTGGGCCGCCAGCCCCAAGGAACAGGGGATGTCTTCCCGCGTTTTTTGGATCAAGTCCCCTCAAGCTGAGACCGCAAATTCTTTCCAGGATAAAGATATCAGTGAAAACTTTAGAAGCCACATCACTCAATGGAGGACTAGACAAATTACCTAATGAAGGCAAATAAATTCTGCTGTGTTCTGAGGTGTGGCACAGACACACAATGGGAAATCCTAACCTTAGGATTGGATTTGTACTAAGTCTTGGTTAATTGGCAGGGAAGGTGATGCAATTACCTTGTGGCCCTGAATAATAAGTATCTACTAGTTGTGGCTAGAGAGAGGCACTGAAGTACTTAAAAACATAAAGACAGAAATGTGAATAGAACTTAAATTTTATTGAGGATAAGGATAATAAATAGGAATTTATATCATTTAGTGATACTACAAAACAATACTAGGACAGTAGGATCACTTGCCACAAGCATGAGTGGGGCAAGTGAGTTGCGCAGAATCAGGAAACCAAACAGTTGGATTTACCACTTCAAAAATAGATCTATTTTGAGGAGTGAAAGCAAAAGCAAGTGAGTTTTCCTTGAAATAACCCAAAGAAGACAAAATCAATAAAACATGAATATTGGAATTCACAACAACCCCCAGCAGGAGATTGAATCAACTCATCCATGTGGGCTTGTAATTCTTGAAGAATAGTAATTGCAGCAGCTTTTTCCCGTACTAACCCATCCTGCATTTCCTGCATACTTTTTGAGGCAACCTCAGTCAAGCATTGCAGTTGCTCAGCAGTATGGACACAGAATTCATTGAGTTGTACCACTAACTGCTCAAAGTCAGTGTGGTGAGTGTTAAGGGTGGATTCAACCTGGGCCTGACAGGGTTGTTGAAGCTGGTGGAACTCCTGAAGGCGCTCACAAACGTAGTCAGGGACAGAAGAGCACAGGTGTTTGAAAGATTTAGTCAATTGAGCTTGGGAAGTGATAGGTTCTCTCTGTTTATTGGATAATAGGGAGAACAGAGAATATGCTCACTGTTGATAGGCAGGGGGCTGTTCCCAATGGTTGGAAACAGCAGCACAAAGGAAGGGAATTTCATGGACATGAAGCCCCAGTATCATCTGATGATGGACTAACGCAGATTGAACAAAAGACAAGATCAAGCAATTAGCAGAGTTGAATAATGAAAGGAAGTAGTGTGAAGTACAAGAAGCAACTATCATCTCATAATATTCTACAGAATCAAACTGGGCTTTTAAATTAGGAATGGCTTCTTTGCAGGCTAATCAAGGGCCACTGACATGATTTGATCTAGGTCAGTGGTACCTAGTAGGTAGGCAACAATACAGGGGCCATTAGCCAGATTTAGAACAGTGTGGTGATAGGCAGGTTGGCAATGTCTTATTTCATTGGAGGGCTGGAGACTTCAGGCAAAGACAGATCATGAATTGGTGGAGATGAAGGATGTTGGAAATTTTGACCAAGCAATGATGCCAATTATGACAGAGCTCACAGATTGGGGTTGCTAATACCAAACCCATAAATAAGTAGTACAAAACACAATAATGCTAATTATGATGGAGCTTGCGGATATGAATTGCAGATACCAAATAACATAAATTGGTAGTATAAATTATATGCCTATTGGATCAGCAGTAGTCTGCTGACCTGAGCCTTAAACTAGCCAATGATAAGTGCTGCCGCGGCAATTAAATGACACATGATTTGCTGCTGCGGCACTTTAAAAATACACAAGCGCCGCAGCGCTGCCTGGCAAATATTGCAGGTGCCAAAACGCTGCCTTACTTTTTTATTGAGCGCCGAGGTGCTGGGTTTGATTCCCCATAATCTTGAATTCCCATATTTATCACATTAATAAACATTAAGCTTGTATCATGCCAAGGAAGTAGGAAGTGATCCTGAAGTAATTAAATTATTTCACGCCAGCAAGGATCACCTGTGATGGGTGAAGATGAAGATATTTTATTGGTTGATGTGCAATAAGCGCCAAACCTAGATTAAGAATTACCCAAATTAGGAGGGTGTTAGAATGTCCTAGAAGACATTGCTAGCAGCCCAGATATTAACCTTGCAGAAGGTATAAGAAGAATTAATCATTTACAATAAAATCATCTTTAGACAATTTTATTTTACCCTTAATCTGGTTGACCTTTATCCTGATCCTTAAGTGCTTCTGCGCAATCAGAAGCCATTGCATGGGCAATAATCATGGTTCCATTTGATCCTGGCTCTTCTGATACAATACTACTCATATCCTCACATATGACTGTATTCTGGCAAATGTCCTGTGCCCTATAATCTCAAATAATTGTGGTGCTGTAATGCAAAGAGCACAAAAATGGTGCTCACTACAGAGGGCACACATTTGCCTGTAGAAGAAGGAGTCAATTGGAAAACTACTAGTAACTACAGGCAACACATCCAAGCGCAAAGGAGACCAGCATCATAGGAAGCAACACATGAGACCAATGGGAAGGCACCAGTTCAGGTCCTCAACTCACGCTGTGGTACAAGTCTAAAAAGATACCCAACTAGAGCACAAAAATACAATTGCTGCCCTTGCAAAAAATGCTTGAAAGCACTACTAAGCAGCAGGTTGTTACCCCAATTCTGCTGCATGGGCGCGCTCAAAGGCACACTTGTTTCATGAAAGCTCTAACAAGCAGCAGGTTGTTACCCCAACCCTACTGCATGGGCGCGCTCAAAGGCACACCTGTTTTATTGAAGCGCTACCAAACAGCAAGTTGTTACACCCACCTTGCTGCATGGTTGCGCTCAAAGCACATTTGATATTGCGGAAGCAAACAAGAGTGTTCACAAGTTCAAACTGTACCAGCCACCTTTGCTGGATTAAGGGCCTAAGAAGCCAAAGGACTCAAAGGATACCAAACTCTTTCAAAGACTTGAGCAGCAGTGGCCACCTCTACATTGGTAACAAACAACTAATCACTTACTCTTGTACCAACCAAAATTACACCAAGACAACAAGTTGTACAGGAGTTTTCTAGGCGCAATCAATAATACAGCTACTTTATGTAAACCTCTTCTAGGAAGGGGAGCATTATGCTACTTCAGAAGAATAACTCTAAGTCACATTCCTGGGGGTCAGATCTGAAAAGTTGCCAGCAAGACCCAAACAGGTATACTATTACAAACAAAAAGACTGGGCGCTCAGTTGACTGAATGTTGAGCAACTTGTGTTATTGCTGGTATGTTCAAAGCTACAGATAGATGTTAGCCTTGCCAATGTACTCTACCTAATCCTATTCAAGAGCAATACAGACTACAATAGAATAGAACTTTGCTGATAATTAAGTTTATTGAAACTGGAGTACAATCTAGCCAGCGGCTGCAATCTATCCAGGTGTAACTAAGAACTTGTTATCATCTTTTCAGGAGTCTATATCAATATATACTGCAACAACCCTTGTTATTGTCCTTTCAGAAAGTTCTCAGTGGCTACCTTTGCAATAGGTCCATTTTAGCTGGCTGTGCCTATCCTGATTGGCTGTCCTTGGCACATGTGTTGCTACTGGCCTTGACAGGCGTACATGGCACTTCAGCTACAGCTGTCAGGGACCCACTTGGCAGGGAATAAACTTCCCAGCTGATGGGCCAAGGCCCCTACATTCAAGCCTGCTATTACCAAGCAAATAGGAACTGTTACCATTGCAAGATGTCCAAGTTGTCCTAGGTAAGCAAATCTCCCAACATAGAACTGAATTGTCCAAGTATATAGTAGCCCACCAAATACGTCAAGATGTAAAATGAGGCATAAGGTCTAACCAGAGTAGGTTCAGTGGGAGGGGTAGCAAACAAGCGGCCATAGTGGAATTTATGTCCCCAGTGTCCAGAAGGATATTTGAACCATCCATGGGCAAGGGATTCCTTCTGGTGGATGTCATCTGGGGAGGAGTTATACCAGTTGGTTGTAAGAGTTGGATTTTCCAAGGCGTACACCTTGGTCAAGAAGTAGGCTAGAAATTAGGATAGGAAAAGAATTCCCCTCATGGCTTCAAAAAAGGAGTGTTATCAAAAATGGAGGAGTAGCTAGAAGAGTAATAATTTTTATTGTTGGAACAACTAAGTTGAATAAGATTTAAAAGTTTAAATAGTCTCCAAAATTGAGGCTGGGAGTTTGAGTGGATATTGGGAGAAAATCAGAGGGATTTGACAATGATGTGCATCAATTTCATGTTTAAGATTAATACCTGGCCAATATGAGCATTGATGTTGAGCAGGAGTTGTAAGATAATCATGAAATTAAGAGGAGCTGAAACAAGACAAGTCACAAGATCCTTATAATTTAAGAGGTGCTCATATTGAGTATCAGTCAATCTTAAGGACAGAGCCTTGGTTTCATCTTCTGATTCTACATCCGAGAGCGTCAGGATGATCCCAGACAGCCAATCAACAGCCAAGTGGTAAGTGACGTATACAATCTTATTATTAACACTTTTGAGTTCAACAGGTGTTTTGAAAGCAAAAACTAATTGAATCAAAGGATAATAAAAAGGTAAATCAACGGTTTGAGAGGATTCTAGACTAACAATACACTTGTCTGTAGCTGCCTGAGTTTGAATCTTGGTCTGGAAGGTTTTCAATAAACAAATATAGTTGTTAGGTATGTTGTGGTGTGTTTTTGACTGGGTATACTTAAAGTATTTGTTCTGGTGTTGATTTATAGAAGTGTTTTTGAAAAGGTTGTCAACAATATTCAAGTAGTCAGGGAAAGAATCCCTGACAACAGCCTACACTCTTCTTGAGCTAGCCCACTGCCATTTGTTGGTTGGCTGTATCTTACACACCTATTATTGTGCTGTGAAACTTTGCCGTATTTAGTTGATGCTTAGAAATTGTCCCTGTTCAGCCCTCTCACATTGGAAGGTGGAATTCCAGTATTCTATTTATAGGGCTTAATAAGTGATCCTTTTCTGGCTGGAAAGCCTTCTGCTTATTAATGCAATGGGTCAAATTGGGGATTATATGCCGTATAATAGCAGACTCAATCCAGTATTGACCTGTGGATTATCTGCCGTGTAATGCTGACCCAAACCAATAGGAAGCTTGATTATACGCTGTGTAATGCTGACCCAAACTCAGTATTTTCTTGACATATGCACATCACTTGTTTGATCTGCTCATAGACATCATCAGGCTGGGTGAGGCTGAGTTGATACAACGTCTAGTAGGATGGTATGGGCAATATACAGTTGATGATTTAGTGATTACATGCCGTGTAATCAATGACAATCACTATATTGACTAACGTTTATATGGTGTATAATAGCCATATCAATTATAATAAACTAGTAATTATACAGTGTATAAGTAATACACATTGGAATGATAATCAGTGATAATACAGCATATAATTGTTGCATCTATCCTAATAAACTAGCAATTATACAGTGTATAACTGCCATATCCAATATAATATATTAGTAATTATATGGCGTATAACTGCCATATCATTTATAATACATTAGTGATTATACAGTGTGTAAATGTAATGATCTGCGTGTAATAATTAGCCTGATTGTTTGTGGTCAATCAGCCTAACCTCACACTGAATGAGCGCCATATCTCCAAAAAAGATTCAAAAGAAGAGAATGAAAAAATAAGAAATTAAAAAATACAAGATAATAAAAACAAATAATAAACAATTTTTTTTAAAAAGATAATAGAAAAAGATGAGAAGCTAAGAAATTTTATTGCAAAAAGAAAACTCACTGGGGACAGTCTCTGGGAGCGGGGGCACCTCTGCGCTGCGGAGAGGAGGATGTAGCAGAGGGAGTTGTTTGGCAATTGGCATGTTGGGGATGCTTCACAGGGTGTTGGATGTTGACAATAGGGCACTTGTGGGCGGGGAAGAGGTACTAATTGTTGTCAAGGCGCTGACACATGTGCGCCAAGATCACCAACATCTGCGTCCAGGCCAACTGGGAGTTCTGGGACATGGAAGTCCAGTTGCAAAGCAGGAGGCAGAGATGGCTTACAGGCACCAGGCAACCCCAATCACCACAAGCAGAGAACACGGCTCCAATTGACAAACAGTCCATTAAGGCGTCCTCCATGTAGGAGTAAGCCAGGGGCAAAGGGACCCAGAGTTGGTAGGCTAGAGCTTGATAATGCTCCAGGCAACAACCAGCGTACCCTGGCTGGTCAAGATGGCAGCTATTGGGGGTGTACCACATAAAGTGGCACGCAGCGGCAGCCAAGGGAAGATAAAGACTGGCGTCACCAGTACTCACCAGTGGAGGAAGGCCTTAAAAGTAGCTGAAAAGCGCCAACTAGTGTTGGCCTGAATGGGGAGGTCCAGGGTCTGGTGGAACAATGGATCAGCGGCAAGCTCCAGGGCCCAAATCTGAGTCACCTCATCAATGAACTCATTGCAGATGGCAATGGTGTGGGCGTGCTGAGCGGAGATCTGGCCAGGCACCAAGGAAGCAGACTGCATGCCAAGGCGCACCTTAGCAGCCAAACAAGAAGCATCATATCAGCCATGATATAGCTCCCCAGCTGAATGGGGGTCATGGCGTCCTTGTCAGAGGGCATTGCCTGTAAAAAGCTGTACATAGTCTCCTTGTGGTGACAAACCTTAACTTGCTCAACAGATTGGGATAATCCATTGGAACTTTGTCCAAGTTGCGCCGAGCGCAGAGCATTGATGACAGGATGGCAGGAGGCTCATCAGAGGAAGGCAGGTGCTGCAGGAATGGGCGCAAAGCACCAGAAGGACCACCAACAGGAGGTGTACTGGGGACGGGAGGAGGCTCATCAAACAAGGAACCCTCATTGAAAAGATCACCAGCATCAGAGCCAGGAGCAGAATTAGGCATGGAGCCAGCCACAGTGGTGGTGCAGTCTTGCTTGCAGAATTGTTCCTCTATGGAGCAAAGACGGTTGAAAAAGGCGATCCTCACGGAGCAGGGCATTTTGCGGAAGGCATTACGCTCTGCCTCACCCATGGTGGTCATCATGGTGTTGTATGCTTGGCAGATACTTTGGCGGTTGTCATTGTTGTGGCTAGTTGGGTTCATCTGAGAAAGAAAGGGAGTAGTGCTTGGTCAAGTGAGGGGATATGTTAGGAATTTTGACCAAGCAATGATGCCAATTATGACAGAGCTCACAGATTGGGGTTGCTACAACCAAACCCATAAATAAGTAGTACAAAACACAATGATGCTAATTATGTTGGAGCTTGCAGATATGAATTGCAGATACCAAATAACATAAATTGGCAGTATAAATTATATGCCTATTGGATCAGCAGTAGTCTGCTGACCTGAGCCTTAAACTAGCCAATGATAAGCGCCGCCGCGGCAATTAAATGACACATGATTTGCTGCTGCGGCACTTTAAAAATACACAAGCACCGTGGCGCCGCCTGGAAAATATTGCAGGCGCCAAAGCGCCACCTTACTTTTACATCGAGTGCTGGGGCGCTGGGTTTGATTCCCCATAATCTCAAATTCCCATATTTATCACATTAATAAGCATTAAGCTTGTAGCATGCCAAGGAAGTAGGAAGTGATCCTGAAGTAACTAAATTATTCCACACCAGCAAGGATCACCTGTGCTGGGTAAAGATGAAGATATTATATTGGTTGACGTGTGATAAGTGCCAAACCTAGATTAATAATTACCCAAATTAGAGGTGTGTTAGAATGTCCCAGAAGACATTGCTAGCAGCCCAGATATTAACCTTGCAGAAGGTATAAGAAGAATTAATCATTTACAACAAAATCATCTTTGGACCATCTTTATTTATCCTTAATCTGGTTGACCTTTATCCTGATCCTTAAGTGCTTCTGCGCAATCAGAAGCCATTGCACATGCAATAATCATGGTTCCATTTGATCCTGGCTCTTCTGATACAATACTACTCATATTCTCACATATGACTGTATTCTGGCAAATGTCCTGTGCCCTATAATCTCAAATAATTGTGGCGCTGTAATGCAAAGAGCGCAACAAAGGACCATAAAAAGTTGTTTTGAAGGGAGTAACTAAGGGGCTTACAGTCCCTGTAGTGAGCACTATTTTTTCATGTACTTGGGTGCAGCCAAGAGACACAACAGGAAATTCTAATGATAGGATTGGGTTTGTACTAAGCCAGGGGTTAGTCTTCAGGGATGAATAAGGAATTTACCTTAAGGCCCTGGGAATAATAATTATCAGAAATCTCCTCTAGATGGGACTAGGGAGAAGGCGCCAAAGTACAAAGATAACACAGAAAAAGAGTTTAAACAGAAATTAATTTTTATTGTAAATAAAGAATTAGAATAAATATTGTTGCAACTAAGTTTTCCTCCTTGCCTGCTAATGTATCTTACAATACACAGGGGCACTTGATGAGCTGCCCCAGGACATATCTAACGGCATGGATCAATCTGATGGTGATGTTGAATTGCAGGCACTGTCTCCTAATTAGAAGTGCTGCCAATTTGACTTGCTGATCCCTGTGCAAGTAATTCTACAGTTCAAACCTTATGTCAAACCCGCCACTGTGCCACCCCCTGTGGACCTGTGGCTTCCCTGTATGGTATATTTATTATAGTATTCCTCAATAAACCACATCTTATTCTATTCACTCTTGTCCTTTCTATTGGAATGTTGTCTTTCCCAATCAAATACTGAACTATCATTGGTTAAGTTGCAGCAATATTGTTTGGTGATACCACAAAACAATACTAGGACGGTAGGATCACTCTCCACAAGCACGAGTGGGGCGAGTGAGTTGTGCAGGATCAGGAAACCAAACAGATGAACTTCTAATTTTGGAAATGGACCCATTTTGAGGAGCAAAAGCAAAAACAAGGGATCTGTCCTCAAAATAACCCAACAAAGGCAAAATCAAAAGAGCGTGAATATTGGCTTTCACAACAAACTTGTGTGTTCTAAACTGAATAATATTCATTTATCTCAACAGGTTTGAAAACTACTGTACAAGAGCAAACCACAGCAGGAGATAGCTGCGCCTGCCTCTGCAGATTGGTCAAATAAGCACTAAAAAGGGTAGTAAAGGAGATAAATATAGTTTATTGGGAGTCAAGGAAGTGAGAACATAGGTTAGTTACAAAACTTTGATTCGAGCAGACTGGAATGAATTATGAATATTTGTAGCCAATTAGAATTCACCACAACAATGGGAATCAAATTTTTTTAAGATGAATAAACTGAAGGTCGATCAAGCCTAGGGAAGAGACAGAAACAGAAATTGTGCAAACACAGTGTCACAAAACCATTTTTTTGATTGTTTTGGATTGGTTCACAAACAATCCATGTGATTTTGTATCACAACTTTTGGAGTAGGTCACAATTTGTGCCTCACTCCATTGTGTAGATCACAAAATATAAAAAGAAGGTGGTTTTCATGGATGAAATAGATGATTTCATTTTGTGCAAGGCACAGGATGTAAAATTAGAGGAAGTTCAGTTGTGAGACTTTATTATTTAAATTGAATTTATTAAAGCTTTACCTGCCATTACCTCACAATGATAGATTTGATCATATCACAGTTTGCTTTAGATAATTATATTAAAACACCAATCAAAATACTATAAATATCTACTTCAATTAAAAGGAATAGCTTACATACTTATGATTGGACACAACACAAAACTACATGAGATTGTGCTTGGTCACATCACAATTCATGCAGATTTGTTTTGTGATTTTTGGAGCAGGGCACAAAATGTGGCAGTTGAAATTGTGTACTGCTCCCTAAAAACACAAAACCAATCTGCATGAATTGTGATGTGACATGAAGGTCACAAAATGAATTGTGCTCAACTGACAAAGTCACAAAACCAATTGTGCCAATCAAAGCTTGGTCACAAACCCAATTGTGTAGATTTTGGTGCCCGTCCCAACCCTAATCAAGCCTGAACTAGGGATGCTGGCTTAGCCCCGGCTAGGCTTCAGCTTCTGGCTGCTTAGGGCTGCATCAGATTTCAGACGGGTGGCTCCTTTTTAGAAAAGAAGCCACCCGTCCGAAATCGTTTCATTTAAGAGAGATCCGGAAGTTGAACTTCCGGATTTTTTTTGAAATAAAAAATTATATTTTTTATATTTCTTCTTTTAAAAATTTAAATACATAAATTTGAAATTTTATTTGATTTTAAAAAAATATTTTATTTTTATTATTTATTTTTTTTGGCCCGTCAGGAAAAAAGAAGGCCTCAGATGGCCTTCTTTTTTATGAATTTTCGGATTCCCCCAACATAGGGGAATCAGAAAGACGTAGACAGGGAAGAGCGAATGGGGCGATTACGGCATTTGCCGTAATTGTCCCTTTTTGGGGCCGACGCAGCCAAAAACGGAGGTACCTTTTTATTATTTGAACAATTCTAAAATAAACCTTTGAATCGGGTGCCCCAGAGCCAAAAACTGGTGAGCTACCCAGGGTTTGGCCGAAGCAGCCATAGCCTGAACACGAAAACGTCACCCCATGAAAATATCTCAAAGTTTTAGTTTAGCTTCAATCTTAAACCTTGTCAATATATTTAGAAATGATAATGTCTAGCATCGGCAAAAGATTAGCTAATATTCTAAGAGTATCTAGTACTGCCAATCGTGGTTACTCATACTGGGGATTCAATGTAATTTGTTAATGCAAAAAGTCCACAAAAAATAAACTGCTTTCCTTTTTTAAACTAAAGATCACCACAGTTTTACTTGATTGGCATTTCTATTTTGTGTCTTATAATAGCTTTACATCGTCTTTGTAACGCTCTAAAAGATTATCTGCATTAAGCTCTTTATCCCAACCAACATCATGCCTTGATTCTATTTTTGAATTAATAACTTACTGCTTTCAGACCAACTATTCCAACAGAGAGCCAATCACCTCCGATCTAGTTCCCTTTGTCATCGAACAAACCGTAAGCATATAATTCTTTTTATTGCTTATAAGAAGATCCCTAAGCCAAAATATCTAGCTAAATTAAACTAGGCTCGTGGCGAAAGATCATATGATATTTTTTCGCGACTTCTCAAGGAAAGAATCATTATGCTAAATGGACCTGTAACAAATCTTTTTGGAAAACTTGGCTAATCCCCGGTGAAGGTTCATGATGGTCTTGCTTCTGTTGTAGTTGCGCAGTTGCTTTTCCTCGAAGCTGAAAACCCCGAAAAGCCTATTAGTTTATATATTAATTCACCAGGCGGAGCGGTTACCGCTGGGCTTGCTATTTACGATACGGTTAGCCACCATCTTCATCAAAAGCATACTAACCCTTTTTATGTTATGTTTATCCAATAAAGATGCAGGTAAATATTTTTTTAAACTTGAGTTTCAATTAAGCTGTGATTTTTTGCAAAAAAATTCCTTAGTTCTTTACATCTATTTATGCTTCAGTGAGTTTTTTATTCTGGAACAAGCTTACTTGTCTGTCTATGTTTACTTTATAATCATGTTGATACAACTTTCTAAATTGTTACAAGTACATTCAATCTCCTGTCTCAACCCTCTGTAATGGCCAAGCCTGTTCAATGGGATCTTTATTATTGGCCGCTGGTAAGTCCATTACCTTCTTCTTTGAAATTTTTTACTCCTCGTGGGTGTGACCTTTCGCTTCAACATACTTTGATGACTCATTTCCATTAGGCGCCCCCGGAAAGAGATTTGCTTTACCACATTCCAGCATAATGATTCACCAGCCAAGTGGCGGAGCCAGTGGGCAAGCCAGTGACATTGCTATCCATGCACGTGAAATATTAAGAACCCGTGAGCGTTTAAACCGCATCTATCAAAAGCATACAGGAATAGCAAATATTGAGACCATAGGTACTGATGATCCAAAACATATCTAATTTTTAAAAGAAAAAGCTGTTGAACGTGACTATTTTATGACTCCCCAAGAGGCTTTGGAATTTGGACTAATTGACAAAGTCATTGAGAGTCGGGATTCTGTTTCAAACTAATTATGCATTAAGATAAGCTGTATCTCTGATTGAAATGTATACATCTTATAGCACATCTTATTCAATCTGAAACTAGTATTGTTTAATGTGCAAATCTAAACCCAACTATTCATCTATGCGATATATGTTATTTTATGGTGTCACCACTCTAAAGCTTTCCTGACGATAGCCCATTTAATAAGCAAGTGGTTAGTTGTTCAAACACATTTATTTCTCAACGAATCCGTTTATGTAGAATGGTTTAAAGGGCTTTGCGAGTAGATTTTTCTGTGGCTTTTCCATATATCAGCTTCGAATGTAATATTTTCTGGGTATTTTATTTCCCAACAAATGTTTCAAAGCATAATCTGTATCATTTTTACTCCAAAAAGTTGCAAAAAATGAATTGAATTAGGCTATTCATTTTTGCCCTTAAACTACATTGCAGTTTAAGAAAAAGTCTTGCCCAAACCTGTATAAATGTTGACACATTTGTTTGTGTTGCAACTGGACTAGTTATAGTTCAGTATTTGGGGATAGGGAAGATATCCGTACAGGAGAAGGACAAAAATCAGATTAGGAATAAGATCATCTTTATTGAGATAAGTGAATGTTTTTATACCATGAAAGAGGGTCCTTGGGCCATTAAAGAGGTGGCATGTGTGGCAATGATCTGGATAGGGATCACTAGTGCTGCAACCAAGTTTCCCTCCTTGCCTGCTAACGTATCTTATGATACACAGGGGGCGCTTGATGAGTTTGCCCCAGTATGTTTCTAACGACATGGATCAATCTGATGGTGATGTCAAATTGCGGGCACTATCTCCTGATTAGGGGCGCTGCCAATTTGACTTTGCTGATCTCTGTGCAAGTTATTCTACTTTCCCAAACCTTATATGTAACCTGCCACTGTGCCACCCCCTGGTGGCCTTGTGGCTTTCCCTATATGGTATATCAATCATAATATTCTTTAATAAAAACATCTTTTCCTAAACATTCTTGTCCTTTAAATAGGAAAGGATAATGTAAAGTTACGCCTCCCCCTTAGGCCTCCACTTCAATTCCTGCCAAATGCTTGGGAATTTCTACCAAATTATGGTTGAATATTTGTCCAAAAGGTTACTGAAAAAGCCCAAGAAAAGCCATCAATTTAATATTTTGGAATTATTCTGAAGATGCCCCCACTCAACCCACCCAAGAGACACCTCTGGTTAAATATCATGTGCAAGAGTGGCTGGGAGCAGTGGTAATTGCATCCAAATCATATTCCTGATTTTAGTTGGTTCAGTTGTCCTTTTGACTATGTTCATTCAAAATTTGATAAGATCTTCCTGCCTCAAGAAATGTATTTATATCCGCTCATATCATTGATCAATTGGTTTGTGACATTCAATCTACCACCTCAATCCTATTCCTCCCCTTAAATGAATGCAAGAGTTGTAAAAGCCCTTGCTTTATCATTCTCTACTCTAATGAAGTTTGAAATTTGTTAGTCTAATCTGGCCTTTTGGTTTTTTCTGTTGCTTCTGGTGTTCAGTTTATTCCTTTCCCCTTGGTCTCGCAGGAATTGTTGGCAACAACCTTTTGGTTGTTGCAGAAACCACAATTTTTATTGTGATTGAGAGCTTGGTTTTATTTCCTACTAACCTGCTTCCCAATTTGCACAGTTGTCTTCCCCAATCAAATACTGAACTATCATTGGTTCAGTTGCAACACCAGTTGTCAGGATTGACAATTCTTCCTCTCTGAAAACCTGGGCCCAGGAGCAGGAATCAAACCCCAACCCTAGATTCCCTCAGGCTGCCGAGCCTGTGGACTGAAGGACCACCCGCCCGCGTTTTTCTGGGATCAAGCCCCCGCAAGCTGAGGCCGAGAATGTTGGCCCATGCAGTGAAACAGGCCAAACCAAGGAAATTATTGCACCAAATGAAGACCAATCACAGTGCCTAATAGAGGTACTGAAGCGGCAACTATGGCTTCATGAATTTGAAGTCTACACCAGTGGCCAATCAAGAGCTGTTCCCAGGAAGAGGCATGGGCCTGTGGCCTGACCCCATGACCACAACTCTAAAGCAAGTTAATCAGGTAGCCAATTTGAGATTCTTGACCAATGAAAGAACTCCCGGGCCAATTGTCATTTTGCTGCCTTTGGACCCGAGCACCCAGTTCCCCCAGGCCTGTCTTTCCCAATGCCCTGATAAACCTCCCATGAAAAATATTAAGTTTGGGGGTGGGGTGCTATATAGACCAAAGGACCCCACACTCCAAACTTATTGCCAGTTTTGAATAAAGATTATGTTATTTTGGCTTCCACAGCTGCTGCCTTATTTTGTATTTGCTATCTATCAAATTAGTACAAGATCTTCTGGTCCTCCTTTTCCTCTGTCTGCAGATTTATGTCTCCAGGTGCTCCCTTTGGCCCCGTCCATTTTACCAACTACCCTCTGAAATCTGAATATAAGGACTATACCCCAGAAAAGATACTCAAACTCAATCATTTGGCCCGTATGCAATCTGCTGTTAGATACAATTGTCAAGGTCTGTGGATATTCTTAACACCAAAATTGTTTAGAGGAAAATTCAACTATCTTCCTGCTTACAACATCCATATAAAACCACCCTTGACACACAAACCTATGCCTGCTTCCTTGCCTGACCTCCCAACTGATCATACTGGCAAGCTCATTGAAATTGTGTACATCACCCTCACAGAGGTGATTGTCACTATCATAACAGTTGCTGGCCCATGGTCTCAGGTGGGAAAGTCCGTTTTCTACCTTTTTAAGTTAGCTTCTCTCTTGTGGTGGGCCCTGCCCGCTAAAACACCGGCCCAAGTTATCCCTGAAAATGATGGGCCGGCTGCCCAAGACTGGATCCCTGACACCAGTGCTCTGGATAAGGTCATTGTTGGGATTGACATCATAATTGAATTTGCCCCTTATAAGGAAATATATAATCCTGCTGTTTTAGGGAAGTCAAGAAGAAATCTATCATTAGACCTGTCATGGGGTTACTTGCTAGATGCGCCCTTTGTATTATGAGATATATTGGCAACAAAAAGGCCCACTTTGGTTACAAAACTCCCCCTGCTCCCTGCCATTTGTCCTCAATACCTATGAAACCCTGTAAAACGTCTGAAAGGATGCAGAAAAAGCATTTCTGTGCAGGAATAACAGCAATGCAATCAGTTGTGATGGAGTTGATTGGTGTTACCCTTGACATTCTTGAAATTAAGATGTGGTTATTCATGACTAAAACTACCTTGAAAAGCCCAAGACATTGAGGGTCCATTTTTACGTGCTGTGGATTGACTGTGTACACATAGTCTCCAACATTGTAATGCTCTTCTAAGCGTTTAAGAGCTCTCTGAACTAGAGCTTGTTCTGACTCTTGGGCCTTGGCTTTAATCCTTATGCATCATTGAAAACTTGGACAACAAGAGTTTGAGCACCTAGACAAAGAAAAAACCAGTAATCTGGAAGGTTGTTGTATTTTTGGGTGCAACCAAGGAGCACAACAGGAAATCCTGACAGTAGTATTGGGTTTGTACTAAATCAGATGTTAGTCTTTAGGAATGGATACATGAGTTACCTTAAGGCCCTGAGAATGATAATAATCAGAAATTCTCTCTAGATATGACTAGGAAGATGGCGCCAAAGTACAATAAAAGTCACAAAGAGAAAATGTGATATAGACCTTAAGATTATTAGATAGATAAAATGATTCTTATAAGGCAAAATTTTACCACAAAACATTAGAAAGACAGATAAATAACTGATCATCCTCATAGGTGGGTCAAGAATCAATTGTGTTGCCAGAAAAAAGGTAAATAAGTTCTTCATCTATTTTGAATCAAAGCCCATTTTGAGTTGCAAAAAGGAAATTGCAGGGGTTCACACTCAAAATGTAACTCTGCCAAAGGCAAGCTTGAAAGAGCATGAATATTGTGATTTATAACACTGTGTAGTGGTGTCTGACTAGGTGGCAATAAATTTGGCACCTGAGTGTAGCATTTAATGAGCTTTTCAATACCTGTTGTCCCTTTACAGTGTGGTAGAATTTTGGCTCTACCTCCCCTTTGCTCATATAAGGACCATATCTAGAGTCAAGTACAATCTCAAAAATATTACACATGCTTGCGCTAAATGTAGCTTTGTAGTGCTTGGGTGGGTATACAAGAGTAATACCCTCTGTTGTAATGTGGTTAGTGTAAACTAGTCATTACTGACGTTAATACCTCCCATCAATTAGGCTCTATTGTGAAGAGTCAAATTGTCCTGTAGTTTGGATGAACTACTAGTCCAGGTGTCCAACGGGGCATATCCTCAGAGGTTTAATTAGCTCATCAAATATTCATACCAATTGATGAGCTAAGAGTCAATATGATCTGAGGTGAAGTCTGATCAGAGGATCAGTGGCTTAAGATTAATCACATACCCCCTATAAAACTCTTCCCTTGTTTATTAAACAAAAGATCAATATTACATAACTTATACTTTTATTATACACACTAAGAAGAAGAAATATCTTGGCTTAGTCTTTAGTATCACATAAGTCATAATTGAGTTAAGCACATTCAGCAACTACTTCACCATAGTCAAAAATACGACACCCTCAACTATTGTGACACCTGAATCTCTATAAATGGTAAAATTTTGAGCTTTTCTAGTAAGCTTTGACACCTTGGGGTTGATGCTCCTGGCTCTTTTAGTATAAACAGTCTGGCTCTGTGTCTGTGTTTCTGCACCCTTGCCTTTCTGGATAAAATGGGACTATCTTGTTGCCCTTGCATACAAGAGCTCTTTTGATAGACCCTCTTGGGGACCTACAACCTTGACATTCTCTTCTGGATGCACTTGCCTGTTGTTCAGGTTATGTGCAGTTTTTGGTTGAGGCAAGTAAAATTTACTATCACCATTTTTGGTCTACTCTGCCTTGGGATTTTTATTGTCAGGAAGCCAGTCATAGGTAGAGGCATTGGACGGCTCAGGGTGAGGTGCAGCTGAGCTGGAGGGTAAGGCCCACCATAGAATGGGTGCTAACTTGATAATATAAGATACAGAACGCCCGAGTAAGGACCAGGGTCCGGAGTTGGGGACCACGGAATCTACCAATCCTATCAAAGTAATGTAGAGTACTCCAAACAGTTGGGTAGAGGTGGTCTTGGCTGCGGCAGTAGGTTCCGGCAGGCAGTCTGGTCGTGGGGTTAAGGGAGGAGTCATAGGAACAAAGTAGGCAGGCAGGTAATTGTACTTGTCTTTGAACAATCTTGGCGGCCTTTTGTACCACTTTCCTTTGTGTCCTATGTATTTGGTTTCTCTAGTCCTGGCCAAGGGGTTGACAATGAGGATAGTCTCCAAGTTGTACTCTGAATAGGCCGGGTTGGGGGGTATTCAGTAAAATGCACAGGTCCAAAGGGGGCTCCCGGGGGACGGTATAATTCCTGGGGGCAATTCGGCAGGTTGGTCTTGGGGGAGGGCGGCAGCCTGGAGGTCTACTTGACTGGAATTAAGATGAAAGATCACTAAGACTAGATAGGGTAAGATTTGTTCGAACCAAAGGTTAATAAAACTTTATTATTGAAAATGACAATGTGGTCTTCACCATACCGCCAGGGTTTTTATACCATGGGATTTTGCTCCTTCAATTTTTGCAGGGTTCAGGTTTGCGGACAAGGTACTGGTGGAACGTGGGTCATGGCTTGGGGTCTCAAGGGCGGCAGATCCAGGTTGTGCCTGTTCTGAAAAATCAGAAAGGCAATGCTTTGTTTTACCGCCACTGTTCACTATATCACCTGAGTAGTCCAATTGTACTACCCCTTCTGGGCGGCATGCTGGCAGGTCGTTGGCAGAGTTGAGAATAGGGTTTGTTTTAACCTCTTTAAGGCAAGCTGCAACCGCTGCGTAGGTTTGGGTCTTTGGTGGCTCCAGGTTAGCATCAATCTGATGCCCATTTGGGGAATTGTCCTTGGGAGATTGGCGGGTCTCGGAGTAACTTGTTAACTCAAGTACACAATTTAGCGAGTTGGCGGTCCCCTGTCCACTTTGTGTGACTCAAGTCGTTTTTGAAGGGTCCTTTGTAGTAGGCTGGCGGAACATGGAGTGATTCACTGATTTGAGCCCGTCTTTTAACGGATTGGCGGGTCCTGGACTGGTCTGGAGGGTTGTATCCACCTTCTGGGAACCGGGGTTTAACTCTTGGGTTTTCAATACAAGTATTGAAATGTCATTCATGACATTTATACTATTTTGGATACTAAAATCTTACTACCAATGTATATGATTCTTTTAGGTTTAATAAGCTTATATACATGATTTTATTGGCTCTATTGATGTTATTTTCATTGCTTTTAAGGGATCTCTTTAATCTTGCAATGTTCTTACACT
Organism: Entomophthora muscae; assembly: GCA_014839935.2. Lineage (NCBI taxonomy): Eukaryota > Fungi > Entomophthoromycota > Entomophthoromycetes > Entomophthorales > Entomophthoraceae > Entomophthora > Entomophthora muscae. The sequence continues at coordinate 78,764 of QTSX02002888.1, read as the reverse complement.
CAAACCCCCATTAAGAAAATTTTTGTCCAAAATTTGGTTTGTACTGCATGTCTTTGTTTAGAAAGCTTAGCACTGAGATAGTGTTGACTATGCCTTTTATGTTTTAGCTATTTTTGCTGTGGATTTTGATTTGCTATTGCTCTAAATTTATGTCCAGGTTTTGCATTATAGGGCAAAAACTTTGTGCGCCCCACTTAAAGCATAGTAAACATGATAGAAAGCTGGATATATGTGAGCTGACTTATTTGCATTTTGGGATCCTGTCCTTACTGTGTGGCTATGATATGTTGTCTGCTGGGTATGAATGTGGTGTATTCGATTTGGTTTGCTTATTGAATTCTGGATCTAGGTTAATTTGGCTTAAATATGTGTCTAATGTTATGTTTTTGTGAAAATCCTGTTTGCATTAATCTGACTTTGACGCATACATCTCAATAGCTGTGAAAATTGTAGTGCTAGAAATGTTCAGGGTGATTTATATAGTTCATTAAAAAAGTGCCAACATCTAGGAGATGCCATGCTAAAGAAAAACTTCAAAAATTCTTATAGTGCCAACATTATTAGTGTTGACATGAGCACTTTCAACATTGGCACTGTTGCTTGTGGATGTGCTCTTTTAGCTGTACATATTGATATATTTGTTTTATTTGATAATTTTATCCCCAAAAACTCAGGACATTAGTTTTCCATATTTGCTTCAGATTATGTATCTTAATTGGGGCAGGAGGATATTCTGTCAGTTGTTTTTCAGCCAAATTTGATCTAACTATAACTTTCCGCATATGTAAATCTTTAACTTTACAATGATAAAAAATCAAAACAGAAACAAATAAAGTCTATTCAAGAAAAACTATTTCTTAAAAGCTTTAATATTTTCATTTTATTTCCTGGTAGTTAAATTTAGTTTAATTGGCTTTTAAAAAAGGTAAATATCAAAAGTTAAGACTCTTAAATACAAAAAATGAGATTGAAATAATTAGTTATGTGAAACATAGCCTCTATTTTTAAATAAATTGTATTTGAAAAAAACTATTGTTGTAAGGTTAAAAAAATTATATACAAATAAAATTATAGGTAGTGTCAGGATTTTGGGATATTGACTAATTAACAGATTCAACCAATTATTGTGGGCCAGCTGTCAATCACTCTTTGGATAGTTTCAACAGAATGATGCGGGCTGTGGGCTGCAGGATTAATGAATCAATGACCAAATCATATCCGGGCATTAACAAATCCATGCATTACAATTAAGGAATAAACATAAAATACTGCTCATTAATTATTTTCCTTCATCAAGCACCTTAATATGCACTTCACAATAATTACTATTCTAAACTTAAATTGTATCCTAGAATAATAGGGCTGTCATAAGAACGTCATCTGCATTATGTCTAGCAGAGTCCAACATGGACTGGGCCACCGGGCCAAACACTCTAAGATAAAAGGCCCTGAGCCTATTGTATTAGAGTAGCTCTGATTAGTGTAACAATCATCTTGTGAACTAGTAGCCAACCGTTGGCTAGCTAGCCCTGGATAGTGGCCCAGGCAGGCAGCTGAAAAGAGATTCAGCTGTGCGGCGTGTCTAGAACAAATACAGTAAGCCAAGGAAGTTGTCAAGCGAGCTTCCACATAATCCACCCTAAAAAGGCCGGGCCTCCTGCCGTGTTGACCTAATGCTACTTCAGTCTCTTCCTAGTGTTGTGAGCTAACTCGGATAAAATGCGGGCAGGAGGGCCGCCTTAAAGCCAGTCCATTAGAATAAACAACTGATGATTCCATATTGACTTGACAATTGATCCAAGTCCTATTTCCTTAATATGATACTCTCTTAGGCTTATTAGTAGAGCAAAAGATGATACTGTTGTCATATAGTATAATTATCTATAGTAAATATAGAGACAACACATGAACTGTATCCAGGAGTAGGAAGAACCGTCTCAAACCCTTTGGGCTTTGGGACCTGTCACACTTGCTACTTCTGATGACAACAAAATATTTCAGGCCAGAGGTTACTCCAAAGTCACAGGTTCTCTGAAATTTCCTAATGTTAGAAGACTTAGGATATCATCTGGTGGATGATAAAATACCATGGTCTGCAGATTTCTGACAGGTAGATTGAATTTGACTGAAAATCAGTCAACAGAAAAATAATTGACAGGGTATCTTCCTGCCTCTCTTAATTAGAATGTACTGGTATCAGTATGAAAAATTCACTAATTTGGTCTGCTACTTGATCATTTTTGTTGTTTGTTTCAGTTGCTATAGGGGTTTGTGATGGATCAATACTTTCACTTCAGTGTCTGAGATTAATTTTTTCCCTAGGGCTTAATAAATATAATAGATTAAGAGTTTAACTAAAGTAATTTTATTTGTGTGTATGAGTTGATTCATTGTTAATCCCAAATAAAATTTTCTGTAGAATGCCTATCTTGTTGGGTGTCTGGACATTTTCATCCATTAACACCTATCTGGCTGTGAAATGAGCGTTTATTTTTACAAAAAGTTGGATTTTTCTGGGATGAACTGATTATATTTAAGGTTGGTGTATTTTTGTTTATATTAGCAGGTTCTAAAACTACTTTAAATCTGCCCTAATTAAATTTAACACTTTTGGGCTTTCAAAAGAAGAGTGTAGATCAAGAAGTTTCATAAGTTGTGGTTCTACTGTTTACCATAATGATTTAATTACACAGATGATGCTATCATCCAACTGCTCTCTTTTACAGTGTTTATTTAATAGGCTGCTGATTTTAGGCAGAATGGTATGGTTGACTCATTTTGAACTAATTGTGAGCTCTATATAATAGAAGAATATGTTAGCTTCCTAATTGAGATGAGGCTATGAAAGCCTAAATGAACCAATAACAAGTTGCTCACTTGGACTTACAACTATTTGAAGTAAACAGTTGTGTTTAAAAGGTGCTATTTATCTTTAGGGAATATATGCCTTTATGTTCTGGTATCATTTTTCCAGGAACCTAAATCCAAAAAAATGACAGCAATAATTTTTTAAATTTTATTTAAAGCTTCATTAATGATACCAATTTTTTAGAGTTTGGTTCCTGGAAAAACGATGTCAGAAATAGAGTGGTGCTATATTGGTAATGGTCAATTCAATAAGGAGTTAATTGATATATTGTGTTAAACAGTTAAGCCTACAGTGAGACAAATAATATTGGATTGTTCAGCTACAGTAGTTTTAAAAGCTATGGCGACAAGCAAAATGAACTCAGATTTAAACAAAATCCAAGTTGCGTGAGATTCAGGATTAAAATAATTTAAATATTGTTGGTTAATAAATGAAATGTCAAACCAAAAACAAAATTTCACTCGCCCATTATACAAAATTATATCAAACATCAAGTGGTGTAGTTCAACCCACAAACAAAATGAACTGACACAACAAGTGAAACGGATGGATGCTATTCCGGAGTATATTATTATCCAATCAGGATTCATATGAGACATCAACAGAAGGACCAAAATGAAACAAAATCTGAGTAATCTAGAAGCAAGATTACACAAACACCAAACAAAATGAACTCACACAAGATGTGCAGTATGAGCAGCCTAAAATAGAAAAATAACAGTATAACATCCAATCAACAGCTATCCAACTTAGGAATAGAGGCATTTTATCCATTTTCATGGCTCCAGATTTGTATGGAATGGTTTTGAGAACCTTCCAAATATGGACTCAAGATTACAATAAAAATAAATCATTAAATTTTAAAATTTCTACTTTTAGTGATTTTATCCTAGGTTTTTTTTAATATGGTTTTCAACAACAATATCTTTGATGGCATCAGCAGCCAAGCCAGCTTCAATGGAGGCAAGGCTCAGAACGTGGAGGCATCTGTTTACACCCAAGCCTTTGAGGCAGGTAATGAGGAAGCTGACCTGTTACTGTCCCCCAACCCATATGGCTTTGACTTGTTTGAGAGTCACTTTGCGTCTAGTGCTGCCCCCGCTCCCACACCCACCCCTGAACAAGCTGCCCATCAACCAACCAATCAGGATGGCAACCTCAATTTGGAACAACTTCCTGCCATTGCCCAACCTGCCCCTCCCTCAGCCAATCAGGCTTCAGCTCCCCCCGCCCAGCGTCTCAAACGCAGAATTATCACTGCCCAAATTCTCCAAGAAATTGTGGCACTGAATCTACAGGGTCTGTCATTGGACCAGATTGCTGACCAATTGCAATTTACCCGAGCTACTGTCATGCGGGAATTCAACAGCATGATGAACAGGGGGAATCAGATCGGGGCGGCCAAGAAGCCCAAGAAGTCCCAAGAGTCCCAGATAACTGAGGCATACCTGATCATGCTTGACCTCCTCTAGCAGGACCCTAAGCTTCCCTTGACCCAGGTCCGGAAGCAACTTGCTCACCATGGCATTTGGGTGTCTGAGCGCATGGTGCAGCTCTGGATGTACGGGAAGGTGGCTTCTGTACGGGCTCTTACCAATTTTGCCAGCGACTAATGGGATGGCGCTGAGGATTCCCCGTATGATCTTGAGATTGAGGCAACCCTGGTCCAATGCCTGACAAGTCTGTCAGATGATGTCATTTTCATCTCCTACTACAAGTTATCAATTGCATTTGACAATTTTGGGGAGATGGGAAAAGCCTCCACCAAGAACAGAAGGAAGAAGGTCAAAAAGGGGACGTTCATTGGTGCATTTCTGGCTGTGTTGGCCAAGGGTTTTGTCTATTATCAGACAAACCCTGATTTAGTCAATGGGTACTCATACAGCCACATCCTTGGTGGATTGCTCAACTCCTGGGATGGCTCAAATTCAAAGCATTGGGTTTTCTTGAGCCACTAGATGGAGGGTAGCTCCACTGCCCTTGGGGCCATCCAGGGACGTGGGCACCAAGCATCTGTGTACCCAGCCAGCCACGCCGACGTCCATCTGGGTGATGTTGTCTTCTTTAACATTGGAGATACACTACGGGAGCGCAGCCCTCAGGCTTTCAACGACCTCTATCTTGGGGTCCTTGATCACAATTTTCTCTTTGGTTGCCAAATGGTGGCTGACTTGTTTGCACAAATGGTTTTCCATGTGAACATGGGCAGCCAATCATGTAAGGATAAGCGCCTTCCACCTTGGGCCACTGCCACTTACCAGCCCATCCAGCCAATGACCGATGAGGAGTACAACAAGCGGTATATGGCGGCCATCACGTGCAATCCTCCCGCCTCCACCCCTGCCACCAACACCCTTCACCCGCAAGCCCCACCCACCCAATCCCAGACCCCCCAGGCCAGCACCTCCTCTACGTCTTCCTTCCTGCGCCATTCTGCCTACTAGGCATCACTCTTCCCCGCCTCAATAAACCCCCTGGTCCCAAAAAATTTCTATTTATATTATCTTTATTTTGAATTTCAATTGTTTGTGTTCTCTTTGTTTATAGTTGGCTATATTCTTTATGTTCAGCTTATTTCTATAAAATCATATATTTACTATTTTGTGTATCTAGATCCAGAACATAGTTATTTTTAGTACCCAAACTCAGCCCCTTGTGAAAATATTAACAACAACTTGGTGATCAACTGAATTTGAATTATAAAATTATAGTGTTAATTGTATTTAAATAAAGTTGTTACTGATCCAAATTCAAAACCTTAATGATAAACTTTAAGCCAATCAGGAGCCAAGTGATAAAGTGATTGTTGTGACATAAAGGGTCATTCAATAATTCTTTGATGCATGTGCACTAATTCATATGATTGGCTGGATGTTTTGCCATTGTATGCCATTGTTGCTGTGGCAAGTTGTTGGTGGACTAGTGCCCAGTCAGCTGCTGAGTTAACACTAGTCCATCAACAACTTGCCACAGCAGCAATGGCATACAATGGCAAAACATCCAGCCAATCATATGAATTAGTGCACATGCATCAAAGAATTATTGAATGACCCTTTATGTCACAACAATCACTTTATCACTTGGCTCCTGATTGGCTTAAAGTTTATCATTAAGGTTTTGAATTTGGATCAGTAACAACTTTATCTAAATATAATTAACACTATAATTTTCTAATTCAAATTCAGTTGATCATCAAGTTGTTGTTAATATTTTCACAAGGGGCTGTGTCAAGCGCCAAAAATAATATGGTAACCAAGGAAACAATGCCACACAAAGCAAATGACACATATTGAGATGTATGTAAAACATATACAAAATGGGTAAAAAGATGGGATAATGTAGTAAATGGGAAAACAAAAAGGAATAAACAAAGAGGCAATTGTATCAAAATAATACAGAATTTATTGGGGCAAGAGCTATAAAAACATATGAAAAGGTTAGTAAAAAATCAATGAGCAAATTGGAAAAACTTCTAAAAGACCTTGACTTGGCAATTGCCAAAATCAAAGAAATTGACCGCAAGGTCAAGGAAAAAGTGAAGTCTGCCGTCCTTGAAGGGGACAAAATTGAAAAGGTGTCCGCCAAGTCACTCATGACCAAAATACCAGACACCCCTGAGAAGACAATAGAGCGCCTACTCAACATTCAGAAGACAGTGGTTGAAGGCTTGCAATTCAAGTCCTTTGCCCTCTCTGCGCCGTCTGTCTGGACGGACGACCCTGAGATGTATGCACATCTCAAACCTGCCAAGAGGGCCCGCAAGGAGGACACTGAGACGCCCGCACAACTGCTTGCGCCAAGGATGGCAAAGCCTGCCAAAGCTGCCGGCAAAGAAGAAACCCAAGAAGGTAACCTAAGAAAATAAATTTAATAAAAATTCATAAATACTTACCTTTTTTTAGAAGATGTTGATGGCAAACTCCGCCGGGTCCTGGTTCCTTTTGTTCCCCCCACCTTCTACTCAAATTTTGCCACTCACGTGGCCAAGCAGCTTTTCCTGTCCCCCCTGTCTTGCAGGAGCTCAAAGATAGGATTCACAGTGCATTCCCAATGTCCAGGGAGGCATTGGCTGGGCTGACACATGAAGAGGGGGCATCTGAGTGGGCAGTTACTGCCTACAAGGATGCTCAACTGGTCCGCCTGGACCTGGTTAACCTCAGTGGAGTTTACTGTGTAAACTCCATTGAGCTTGTTTGGGACGTCCTGGCAACGCTCCCATTCAAGAATATACCGGAGATGGGCCAGGCTCATGCGGCTGCTTGCTTCTGCTTCCCGGTGGAGCACACCCTGTCCTACTTGCTGGAGAACTTCGGGTGCGCAGTAGAAAAACTGGCTGTTGCGGATGCAACAGCCGTGAAGAAGACCAAAATCCTCCTGGCGGACTTTGGGCTGGCCTGGAGTGCCAACAAGACAGGGGTCCCAGAAGCTATGGATCTTACCTTTGGCAAAACTAAACATGAGAAAAAAATAAGCGCAGTATACAATAAATTATGCGAGTTTACGGAAGCCTTTGCTGGGCAAAGGCTTCACCTCGTTGTTTACCTGGGGTTCCTATTCTACTTTGGAATGGGCGCCAGCGTAGAGGATCTAGACGGGGTCCTTCTTGGAATTGACGAGGCCCGGCTTGCACTCAACAGGAAGAAGGTCCCCCCTGGATATGACTCAGTGGACCACGTTATCCAGGACGCCCTGGTCCTGGCTGGAATCTATTGGTTTGCGGCCCCGCCTGAGAAGCTGCTGCTTCACTCCCACCTAACCATTCTGCCTTTCACCAGCAGGCGGGAGTATTTTAACCAGGGTGTATCCACTGTCCACGGTGTGGCGGTGGAGGTTGTGCGCCACCTCCATTGCGGGGTGGGTACATACCGCTGAACCCATTATAGGCGCTCCTAATATATCCTCTATTCCAATAAATATATTTACCCTTTAGATTATTTTTATTATAATTAATAATTTTATAAAATAATATTTTAGCAAACATTACTTACAAAATAAATTCCAGGGAAGGTTTTAATAAAAGCATATAATATATGTCAATAAAATCTACTTCTAATTTGTATGATTTACATTTATTTTTTTTAGTTTGCCTTTTATATTTATTTGCCAAAAATGATATTGATGTGTTTGTGTAATCCATTATCAAGCGTTTGGGATACCCTTGGATGCAATAATAAAAATGATTATAAATAAATAAATTACTAACCTTCATTGATGGTGCTGCTGAATGTGATTGCGGGCTTGGAAACATCTAAATATAAAATGTTAGTTAATGAATCTTGATTAGTAAATTAGAGGATATATAAAAAAGTGGGATAAGCTAAGCCTTTAATTGATTGGCTGATTTGTAAGGCACGCAGGGATAAACAAATCAGCGTGGCCATAGAATTTGGCCACAGTCTCAGCTGGGAGGGTATGGATCCCTGCCTGCAGCAAATCAAAAAGGTCCTCTGTCCCAGTTGGGGTTCCTTGCTTGACAACTTGCTTGAGCCACCCAAAGACTTCCTCGATGGGATTTGGGAAGGGCAAATAGGCGGGGAGGAAGAGAAGGCGCAAATTTGCCATGGCCAATTGCTGGGGGCCCACTGCAGCGCTGGTGTCAATCATTGGGAATTCCTCAAGAATATCTGCCACCTTGTGGAGACCAACGTTGTCCAGCACAATTACGTTGGTGAAGCCAGGGCTTGTGCGCCTCAGGTGCTCCTGGACCAATTGGAGGAATGATAGGAAGGTCTGGCTATTGTGAGATCCCAATATCATTTGGTAGAGCTCAACCCCCTTTGGACTGAGGAGAGCCACCATTGAATAGGCTGTGGCGCGGACTGCAGCACGCCAAGCCATCCCGTCATTGGAGCCTCTGGGGACATACCCATACTCATTGTGCATTGATGAGGCAAATGCTGATTTGTTGATGTAGTAAAATTTGACTGTCCCCTTGGCTTTTAGGGCAGTATACGCCTCTGCATATTTTCTCCGGGTCTCAATATTGGCTGGGCTGTTCCGATTGTATGGGGATACCCCAAGTTTTTTCCAGGAAAATTGCATTCCCTTGACCAGATGGTAGTAAAAAGAAATTGAAGCCTCAACCCCAAAAGCAGACTTGACCATGGCCTGTATATTTGCCAGTTCAAGATGGCAGTCCCGGGTGATCCACTGGCGGATTGCCCATTTGTGCTCCTTTGTGAGCATGGTTGACACACACAAGGATTTCTCTGCGGCAAGGACTCAAACCGTGTTGAGGAACTTGTTGAAGGTCTTTGAGGTGTACTTGGGATCCACCCTGACAATGGCTGTGGCCGCCTTGTAATTGCCTGATTCACACATTAGATTAAGCAGGATGATGAGTTTGATGTCAGGGATGCGCTTCTGAGTGGGCTTTTTAGTGGTGGGGATTGACTCATTGGCATTGGGCAAGGCACAGGGCATAGGCACCTTGTTGTAGAAGGCTGCAACTTTCTTGCGCACCAGTTGTCCCTCATCAGTTTGAAAGAACTCAGGCTCCTTGTTGTCCTCCTGATTGCCATTGCTTATGTATGGCTCATAGCTAGTATCAAGTACAGGCTTCACCTTCTCCAGCATGGCTGACGGGACCGACTCTTGCCGGTACACAGTGTCAAACACATACGAAGTAAGTTCTACCTCCTTGTTTCTAACCATTTTGGTAGTGGTGACCTTGGTTGGCTTCCGGGTCAGCTTTGGGACCCGAGGGTTTATGCTCCGCACCCTAGCAGCTTGTGCTCCTTGAACCAGCTGTGTCAGTGCAGCGTCACTATGGAACTCTCCTCTTCCGCCTCCCTCCTGAGTAGGCACTTGTGTTGTACTGAGTCTATTCTTTGACCCGCGGGGGCAACCACAACTGCGGCGCACAACAGGTGCATTGGTACTCTGGTGTTGTGTTCCTTCCATTTTAAAATTTAATAAAATACTAAATAAATTTTAATTAAGTTACTCCCTAATTTTAATTTTTGCTTTTATCTGAATATGGATATTTAATTAATATTTTTCCCACCCAATATCCCAATTATAGATTTTTTATTTCTTAATTAGTTGTTTCTAGGTTTACAACACCCATTTTTGAATAACCAAAATAATTTTCACCCATTTTCTCATATTTTTTGCCAAATTAAGCACCCAACACAATATTTTTAAAATTTATGTTTCAGATCTTGTGTCTTATTTTAGATGCCTTGGTATCATTCTTGATTACAATCCATTGCACAAACTGCATGAGTGATTTTGTTTACATAGTGAGTTGCTATTGTGTTTTGTTTTTGGATTGAGTTTTGACGCACCATGTGTGGGTGTATTTTGTCACTGATTCACATAGTAAACATATGGGTCATTATTTTAGAGATTAGGCCATTTTCTAATGCACATGCTGCTCAAGTCGCAGCATAACACAGTTCGATTTTGAAAAAGTAACTAATTACACAATTTATATTTAAAACATTAATAACTCAATGAAAAATTAATATTTTTTCACACTGTAAACTATCAAAATGAAGCTAAGAATCTTATTTTTCTATTGGTTTAAAAATTTTAATATGTATACTATGCTCAATATTAAAGCAAAAGTAATTTAAAAGAGCATAATCCAGATTTTATTATATGATTATATCTAATGATATAAAGTAGATCACTTCAAAGCTAATAAATACTCTTTTTTGAATATACAACAGATGTTTTTTATTTGACGAAATTAAAGATAAGATTGAGAGCTTTATTTTCGCATTTTATTTTATTTAAAAAGCTCAATTCTCTAGGATTTTATGATAGTTTGAAGTTAGGATGTTTTTATCACTGTTTAGATTGATTTTAAGGTTCAAGTGAGCTTCGAACCTCAAATTGAGCATTCTTTAAATGGAATTCTTTAATATTTTATCATTTAAAAATATGCGGAAGAGTTACAATTAACTGAATACATCATTTTGATTGATTTGCATTGATTACAAAGAGGATATGATGTAATAATAATGCTTAGCTGCTTCACATATATCACTTGTGAATGAAAACTGGGTATTTAATTAATTTCTGCAAACATAAATTCAAGTTCAAACTATAATAAAAGCTATCACACCATTTCTTTCAGAATGGTGTCATTTAGCTTGGTATATAAGAGCTAAAGTACCACAAAGCTTCTAATCCAAATAACCCAATTCAAAGACCACATTCTGATCATAACTACTCCATCATTAAGGCACACATCAAAGATCTGACCTAATTACAGATTCAAAATACTACCATGTCCTCAGTTAAATTTACTTCTTCCATGCTACCCTTTTTTTCCTTGGGAGCTTCAACAAAAAGAGAGAGAATTGCAATGTTAAAAAAGGCATTCCTCTTTATTGCTGGTGATGATCTTGATAATTTCATCAAGCACTTCCTTACTCAAACTGAATTTGGGAAAGCTCAGTTCCTGCCAACTATTCAAAATCAAAAAGGCAATGAGTTCATTGAAAACTTAAAGGATCTCATGAAATCTTCTCCCCAAAAACATCTCCCAGCCTTGCGATCTCTGGTTACTTCCAGTTACTCTTTAAAAGAGCTTAATGATATGGGGTTTAATATAACCAAAAGTGAGTTTGAATACTCAAGAAAAATAAATAAAAATAAAAATGTAAGCTTAAACAAAAAAAGCCAAAAAAATAATAACTATTCATTAAAAAAAGAAATAACTAAAAAAATAATTAAAAAATTGCTGGAAAATTCTTTTGAAACAAGCCAGTTTACAAAAAAAGTGCCTGAAAAAATTTATAAAGATATAGAAAAAGAGATGAGTAATTACTCAACTGAAATTAAATACTCTCTACTTAAAACAAAAAAAGATATATATGAAAATATGAAAATAAAAAATGAAATTTCAGTTTCAATTTCCACTTACTATAAATTAATCCCTAAAAATATAATAAAAAGTAAAAAACAAACCAATATGTGCAATATTTGTAATTTAAAAAATTCACTAGAAAAAAAGAAGGAAGAATGTGAAAGTAAAAACTTACCATTACCAGAATCTATAGACAATGACTTAAAGACTATTAATCAGCACCAAGACTTTTATGTTCATCAAAATTGTGAATATAAAAAAGATATTAATGAACTAGATGATGAGTCTTGTGTTGTAGTTATAGATTATAAAGAAAACTTAAAGGTTGGAGGTGGTCCAATTGAGACCAATAATTGTTTTTATTCAAAAAAACCAATCTCATTATTAGGGTTTGCATTAGTTTTTAAAGAAAACAATAAAATTAAATATGAATATCATGATTTTTTGTCTCAAATATTATCACATGATTCTTTATTTTCAGGTGAATGTCTAATAAGTCTTCTTAAATTAGATAGATTTAAAAAAATAAAAAATATAAAAGTATGGACAGATAATGGAAATCATTTTAGATCATATGAATTTTTATATTACTTATTTAAAGAGGCACCTAAATATATTAAGGGTTCCATAAAATATAACCGTTTTGTTGAATGCCATGGAAAAAGCATTGTTGATGGTCACTTTGGTGTAATATCAAAAATTTTAAAGGAAAAAGAAAATGTACTTTATATTAACAACATTAATGATCTAAAAAATATTTGTGAGAAAGAAGAAAGAAGAAAAGAATTATACAATTCAGCTTTAACTGGTTCAATTGTTTCCCAAAAAGCATTTTTTTATATTTATGAAAGGAAATTTAGGCCTATAAAAAGAGAGCTTGAAGTTAAAAATCTGCGCATTAATCTTTCATATTTGATGAAAGATGGGAAGTTATATACTTCACCTTTAACATTTGAAAGCTTCTCAGAATATTCTGAGATATTTTATCATTTGAAATCATGTGATGATACCAGAGAAACAAAAATATCAGAAGATGCTAGTAGTGTATTGGGGCAAGTTCATGAAGTAGGGCAGCTTACTAGAGGGTGTATTTTAAATAGAGTTATCAGTCTTTCAAAAACAACAACCTTTTTTTCTGAAACAAACTAAGAATATTTATGATGAGCCAAAGATAGGGTAATAGCATTTATAGCTTTGGGGCTGCTATTACTCTCCCATGCAACTCATCATAAATATTTTTGGTTTGTAGTAGCACTTAAGATATTTTCAGTAGTACTATAAGTTGCAATTTTCAATTATAAAATCAATGAATTATTTTTTAAAAAATCACCCAAGCCCAAGCTCAATTAAACATTTGGGATTGATTGTATTTTACTCTTTCTGAATAATTTGAATATGAATAATGTGATTAAGTTATAAAATAACCAATCTGGCGCCTAGGCATAACAAGAAAAATAATGTCCCATATGTACACCGAAAGCCAACTCACACCATTTCATTTGTGAATCCATGTATTTCGGACAGCATTTTGAATGGTTTCGTTTTGCGTGTGAGTCCTTCTTTGCTGTATTGACCCATTTCGCCTATTAACACCAAAAATCCCTGTTAACGGAGTGTATATTTTAACCTGCTAGTTGGATTTCGTTTAAATCTGAGTTCATTTCGCTTATCGCCATAGCTTTTAAAACTACTGTAAAGTGGTAATAACTTTAAAATCGCTTGGATGAGGAAACTTTTTTTGGATATTTTTAACAACAGAGTGCTTTCTGAAGTTCTCTACGCACATTTTCCAAGGAACCTTTTTGAAGCAAAGATAACTGGGGGTGGTAATAAGAATCATGTTGCAAAAGGTACATTCTCCAGCTAGATTATTTTTAAATAATTTAGCCTCCGACTTGTTTTTGCATAAAATGGTGATTATTGACATGAAACTACGGGGTACATTTAAGCTGTATTATTTGTTCAACCTGTTAACTAAACTTTCTATTATTGTTATTTAACAAATTGTAACTTTTATCTCCATCTTTCAAACCCTTGAATAAATGTAACTTGTTTGCATCCGCTTTAAAGTGCTCTCAATTTTATCTATCTTCTGGCATTTCACATTGGATTGGCTCGGTTCAGTTGTAACACTATCTGCTCGCTTTCTTCTTCAATTAGACTAGTAGTGCAATGCTAGAGTATGAACTTATCGCTTAGCAATTCGTTAAAATAGCGAAGAAATCAAGTAGAACAGTTAATGAAGTTTGTCCAAATAGCTTCAATCATTTAAGCAAATCCGCAGCCAAGTTTGTGGAAGCCATAAAAGATGATCTTGGTTAAGATCTGAGGGCGGGGTTTGTTCAGAGAAAAAGATAAATCTGCGCTGGGTGGCAACATTTAAATCTAAGGAAGATCAGTGTAATGATCATGCGCGCATATGATTGGTGGATCCGTGCGAAAATGGCAGTAAAGCCGAGGCATGGGGCTATAAAGCTGGTGCGAGATTTGAATCCTTTGCACCCACTGTGCATATTGGCAGTGGAGTCCAAACGATAAACCTTTCGAACGATTATAATTTGTGGAGCGAGTAGATCAAGCTTGATCTTGACTAGCGTATTTATTCTCACAACATGTCGTTTTCAAAAGGGCTTGTCCTTGCTGACCTCGATGATTTTATTACTCCATCACAGGCCTGTGTAAAGCCGGTCGAGAAGCCTGCAAAGTCTGTTGCTGGTAACGGTCAAGAAAATTCTGCCAGAGCTGATGGTGCCCTGCCGCGTATGACCATCGAGATCGATGGAGATACTGGAGATCATTTCGAATATGATGAACATGGAACTGCCACTAAACTTGAGACAGCTACTATCTCACTTACAGATTGTCTGGCTTGTAGGTAAACTAGTTCATCCAAAAAGTTGAACATGTTCAAGGAATGCTATTCCATTAGGTTTACTAATTATTTAAAAATTACACATGGACAAGCAGATCTCATATATGGCTTAACTGTTTCGAGCTTTTATCTCAAAGTCATTCCTAGGTTTTTTATTTGTTTCATCGGGGGTTCTTTATGTTTTTTTTGGTTTAAGAACATTTCCTTTAAATATCCGTTTTTGCCCTTTTATTTTCTGGCTTTTAGAAATACAATTCGATATCTTTTTATTGTGCATCTCGTTTTTCTTAAATTACGTCAAGCTGATGGATAAATATTCACTTCATTTTAAATAGTGGGTGTATCACGTCTGCGGAAACAGTTTTAGTTCAGATGCAATCGCATCACAAGCTTTACAAAGTCCTCGAAAACAATTCCTCTTGCCGAGCTCAAGGCAAATTAACCGATCTCAAAGTTGTGGTTGTTTCCCTATCTCCTCAAACTTGTGCCTCATTTGCTGCCAAATACAGTCTACGAGGCGGGCTGGAGGAAGCCGCCATGAAACTTACGGCCTTTCTTAAAGGCTTGGGGGTAGACTATGTCTTTGATATAGCAATCGCGCGTGATGTTTCTCTGATTGAAAGTTCTAAGGAGTTTTTACATCGATATCAGACTTACCAAGCTGCTGCGCCCCAGGGTAAAAGATCCGAGCAGCCTCAAATTCTGCCCATGCTAGCTTCCGCTTGTCCAGGTATGCATGTTAGTAATTTTTTAAACAGTTAGGTTGGATATGCTACGCTGAAAAAACTCACGGTCAACTGCTTGGATATGTTTCCATCACAAAATCACCTCAGCAAATCATGGGCTCCATCGTCAAGCAGTTTTTTGCAAAAAGGAACAGCATATCCCCTGATCGCATCTATCATGTAACCGTGATGCCCTGTTATGACAAAAAGCTCGAAGCTTCACGAGAAGACTTCTATTCCGACATCTACTCCACCCGCGATGTCGATTGCGTATTGACCTCAGGTGAAGTTGAGCGGATGCTTCAAGATCATAATCTTGCTCAGCCAAATCTATCAACCCTTGGAACAAGCTATATGGACTGCATCTTTAGCCTTGCGGGGACAATGGATTATGAAGCCGAAGTGGCCAAAACATGCCAGGATGCTGCTTGGAACGACTATGGGCGGTACTCATCCCGATTCTCGATCTCGCAGTCTTCGGCAGGAGGATACTTGGAATTTACAATGATGGCTGCAGCGCACTTTCTCTACGGGAAAGAGATCCTTTCTTCAGACTTGAATCAATCAACAGACTCGGGAGTCCTTTCTATCCGGACAATCCGCAACTCTGATTTCCGCGAAATTGTGCTGCAGGTAAAAGCATTCTCCGGTAGTTATTGATGGATGTAGGATGAACAAGGCAAGCCATTGCTCAAGTTTGCATCGGCGTATGGATTTCGCAACCTACAAAACATTGTACGCAAGCTTAAAATATCGCCATCGCCCCCATATCATTATGTCGAAGTTATGGCATGCCCTTCCGGTAAGAATAGGGATTTTCCTTTCTCACGTTCTAGGTTGTATTAATGGTGGCGGTCAGCTAAAAACAGAACTACAGACGGCCAAGGACTGGGTTCAAAAGATGAAAGCGACATACTCTCAAATACAGGGCATAGCTACTCTAGGTATACCACCTCCACATACGAATCCATGGGTCCAGCGTTTGTATCGAGAATGGTTCCTTGTGGATAATCCATTCGATGCCCAGCCCAATCCGCTTTTATCAGAAGTTATCCATACTCAATATCATGCAATCGAAAAACCTGCTCCCTCTATTGCCATGGGATTGGCCTCAAAATGGTAGTAATACTTGAACTGTACATGACTAGATCAGAGGCATGCTGTCCAGCAGACCCATAAGTGCCCACTATTTCTAGCGCAATTACAAAAGAGTTTACATAATTAGTCTAGTAAATAAATACAGCCTTTAGATTTTAGTTCTTTGTTTACGGATACCAAAGCAATTGTTACGACAATGAGGTGATCTACAGAGGGGAACGGGAAGAAGATACGAGAAGGATAATTCTATTGCGTACTGGTTTTGGCTTTTAACTAAACTTATTGTGACTTGATCCTGGCAATATTTATGGATCAAGTAGGAGTTGGAGAGTTGTGGCTATGCTCCACATAACTGAACGATCAATTTGGCTTGTAAGGATGAGCATTATTGAAAATGCCCTTAGGAGGGTTCAAATCTGCCCCCTCAACACGGCAACCGCCAGAATTAACTCATTCCGCAAGTTGACTTACTATATGTCGACAATCAGAATTAAAAATACTTTAATGTCGACAGCATTGAAAAGTCAGACTTAAGTTTTAACTCATGCAGACTACTAAATGTCGACACTTTTTTAATAAGCAGAAACCTGTTTCCTGAACATTTTACTTAATAAAAATTAAGCTTCAAGATACTTTTTAGGGTAATGTGACATCATAGATTTTAAAAAGTCCATAAAAAATTATACATGGCAATTGAAAAAATTCATAAAAATACACTTCAAAAATAATCCACTATGAAATTAGCTATCTTTACTATAATAAATTTTTCCCACTTATAAAAATAAAAAAATCCAATACACAAAAAATACTAAATAAAATTTCACGTATTATAGGAAAATATGATCATCAGAAACAGTAATATAAAGTTTTTTCTATATTGAAAACTACAAAAAACATATAATTTACTAGTAAAATACCAATATAGGCCATGTAATACAGTCTAAAGCATAAAACTATCAATAGAAAATCAATGATTTTATAAGAATAGTATCATAAATTATTAATGAGTTATTTATAATAACTATTCATTTAAAAATATTATACTTAATATATAAGAGCTATATAAAAAATTAGGCAATGCTCAATAAATTTAATTGAAAGCTAGACTGTGATCACCTGGTTGCCATTAAGAACTGTGGCAATCTTCTTGATGCATTCCCCAATCTCTGAAAGCTTATATTTGGCCTTGACAACGTCCTTGATTTTCTCTTGATACTGTTTCTCTTTGGTGGTTCTCTTCTTCTTGGATGGGCGGTTCTCAATATCTCTGATGAATGCAGCAGTCTTCCCCTGTTGGACTTTGAGGTGCTCATAGAAGGTGTTGTATCTGGGCTTGATTCCAAAGGAGGACTTGATATGCTTATGCCAGCCCTCCAAAGAAGAAGTAGTTTTCATCTCATCTTTAAGAACTGCCTGGTAGCAGTTCCAGTTGGCTTTGGCTCTGGGCTTACTCCGGCGCTTAGTGACCTTACGTCCAATCCACTGTGGTTCATAATATTCAATGAAAGGCTAAAAGGCACCATCATGTTTCTTGGCATATGGATCCTGGCATAGTAGGTCAAAGCCTTGTCCAGTATGCTCTGGCTTTACAAATGCTAGTGCTACAAACTGCTGAATTAAGAACCTGCACTTTCCTGATGTATCTAGACAGCGGAGCTTGCTGAGCTCAGGTAGACCCTTTAGTTGCCTGTTGGCAGCCTGTCAATAATGGAAAAAACAACCCTGTACCTCTCTATCAAAGGTGTTTACAAAAGCGTTATACTGGGCAGTTTCATAGTCCATGATTATAGTTGAGGGGCCAAGTGCTTTATCATGAGCTTCTTGTTCTGCAGCAAGGGTGGCTTCATTCTTTTCATCATCATTTGGATTGGCTCTAGAGTTATGGCCAGGGGGACTCTTTTTATTATTGGATAGGGCTTTGATGCCCTCCTGAAGAATTTTAAAGGCCTTTGTGTAGATCTCTTCTGTTGCCCCAGGAAGCAGAAAGTAGGTGAATGGGAGCACCTTGCCTTCAATAAGGGAATGTACAACCCATAGTTGGTAAAAAAGGCGGGGTCATACTGCAAAGGTACTGTCACATAACCAGGTCTCTGAATCTCTTAACTGCTCCAGGTTCTGTTGTGTAGCATAGCATATAATTCTTGCCTCTGATGTAGGCCCATCATCCTGTAAAAGGAATACCTCATCATCATTGAACATCTTCAGCTCATCTGTCAAGACTAACTCTCCTTGGACCATGGCAGATTTCTTATGGGGGAATAGATCACAGCGTTTGTCACATATGTACTTCACTAACTGGTCGCGGTCAGGGATGAGCTTCAGGTTCTCATTAATTAGGTGTGTGGTGGCCTTAACTGCCAGATTAGAAGCCTTGACATCTTTGGAGACTGGGACCATTTGGTAGAGGTACCACTTTAGAAGCTTTTCAATAAGATTGATTGGAGCATTGCATGTGTGCTCTCCTTTTTCACTAGTGACTTTATCCCATCCTTCTGTGTTGATCCTGGCAGCGCAGCTTCTATCTTCACACACATAATTCTTGCTTCTTCCTGCTCTCTTTTGATTGTTGCAATTAAAAACATAGCCATCACAGACTAAACTTGCACCTCCTTTGACAGACATTAGAGGGGAAAACTGAGGGAACTTCTTTGGGAGCTTAAACTCTCCTTTGACGTTACATATATTGTGAACCTTTAGGGGATCCCATGGGCCAATTGGTGCTTGATGATAGTCAGACAGGTAATCATCAGGATCTTCTTTATTGATAATTGATGAGGAGGATGGAGGTGCAGATTTGTTGGGCAGTGGAGGGGAATTATCTGGAGTTGGATTCTTGCGCTTTCTGGACTGGGATGAGCTTGATTCCTTAGGGCTTGATTCCTTTGAGCTTGATTCATCTGGGCTTGACTGGGGTTCTGGACTCTTGGGTATCTTCTTTCTTCCTTGCTTGTTTAGTGGAACCTCATCTCCTTCTGATTGGTACCAGCTTGGAGAAGAGGAGGGGGCAGGGGAGGGCTCTTTGCTTTCAGGGTCTGGGGTCTTCTCCTTTGTCTTCTGTTTCTTTGAGGGATCTTTGGCTGGTTTTTTGTTGGGGTAGGGACTTTGGGCCTTTCCAGAGGCTTTGGGCACTTTCTTAGTTAACTTGGGGTTCTTTTGTGGCTTCTTGGAAGATTTGTCCTACAATAATTAGAGTATAGTTCATAAAGTAAGAATAATCAGTTGAAACATGAATAAAATTAAATAATAATCACTTGTTTTATTTTTTTATTATTAATTAAATAGTTTATAGAAGTATGAAAAGTGCTTTTGGAGCTATTTTATTAGTAAAGAATAGAAAAAACCATGTTTAAATAAAAAGTCAACATTCTGGTAGTCACAATAGTCAAAAATATTTAATTTAGTTTGTCAGCATAAAAAACGCTTTAATTTTGACTGTCAACATACTGATAGTCAGCATTAAAGTAGAAAAACACTATGTAAATCACTTATAAAGCTTGGTTAATATTTTCTGGAGTTGGTTTTTAAGGCCAAAATTGATTATTTTTAAATTTAAAATTTTTAAAGATTTGCATATGTAACTTATGAAAACTAAATGATAGGGATTGTAGAGAAAAGTCTAAAGTACAGCCCTGGGTGCTTTGGCCTGAATTACCATACCATTGTATGTGTGCTTTTTGTTAAGCAGCAGTGTTTTACTAATAAACCAGTGAAGTTGTCAACATTCAGGCAGTCAGCGTTCTTTTATAGTAACTCTCCTATTAAATCTTGCTTAAATTATGTCACTTTGTTTGCTTAGCCAAACCCCTTTTTTGCAATTTAGGTGACGCGTTGATTTGACACAAAGTTGGCATTATAAATACATATATAATTTCTAGTTTTAAAATATGTGTTTTGGCTTAAGTGGACTTCTGGAAATAAGCTATAGTTTATCCAGTGAGTTTAAAATAACATTAAATATCTAAATAATACAAATAACACTCTGAAAGTTGGCATATGTCTTTGTTCAATGCTTATCTTATTATATATTTAATAAAAACAGTAGTATGAAATATAAAAAATAGTTATTTTTAGAATATTGTGTATTTTATTAAGAAATTTATGGATTCTTATTTGGGGTCAACATCCAGATATTACTTACTGTAGTCGACCTTAATGTAAAAGTACAAAGAAACTTACATTTTCATAGTAAATTATATTAGTTTTTTGGCTTAAAATTAAGCCTTTGTTTAAATAGTGTCAAAATTATGTCTGTCCCTTTTTAATTTTGCAATTCTGACTTAATAATTCACTATGAAAAATTAGCTTAGTTTTGGAAATGCCTGATTCCGGCGGATAAATACTAAAATAATGTTGACTTACTGAATGTCATAAAGTTGTTGACATTCAGTGAGTTGTATTGCAGAATGAGTTAATTCTGGCGGTTGCCCTCAACACACTCCCCTCTTTAAGAGCTATTCTACTGTGGCAGAGACATTATGGGAATTCTTGTTTTGTAGGAAGTTACTTAATGGTCCTGTAGTTGGCTGGCGGTGGGTACTAGGGTGCCAAAATGATTCTTTGCTTGAGTATGAGAGTGCTCCATGATCTTTATTGCTGAAAATCTCTTTAATGCCACCAACTTATACCAGGTACATGCTGTTCTCCAGACAAGATCTGATCACCCCACCAGGTCCTCTGGGCACCAAACCTAGTCCTTACAGTTTCTCATAAAGACACATAGTAAGGTGCTAAGAAAAATGGGATCCTCCTTGGAGGTATCTTCTTGTTTACCCATTCTTTATAGGCCACCAACCTGGTTCTGAGCTGGCAACTTTGGAGTACAACACTTTATGCCACTGCAGGAGTTTCTCTTTGGGAACTTTAGCATGGGGTTGATAAGTCAGCCATTGCTGTTGATTGATCCTAGATTATGCCAGTACATAAGTTAAAGTGAGGAGTGGCTTATCCCTGGGTCAGGTTCAGCCCTGGGCACAAGCCACACATGGCAAATATACTGTGACCAGGTGTCCTCATTCTTACCGCCCATCATGTTTTCTAGATCAGTTAGCAGGTTGCTGCTTAGTGCTTTCCATCTGCCATATTCCCAAGATACCCCAGTAAGGTTGTGAAGCTCTCTACTGCCTTATTATAAAATATGCTGCTCACTGTGGTCCCTACAAACTTGCAGGCATCATCCATGATGACATATTCTGGTGTACTATAGCCATCAACAGTTGCTCAGCATAGAGAAGGATCCACTGTCTCTTGCTGTGGCTTCAAACTATTTAGGGGGTTCAGTTGGCCTTGTGAATTATAGTTTGCAATCCAGTCCCTGCAAAAGCCTTAGCTTTTGCCTTTGTCCTGAGGTGTTCCCTTTACCCAACTAAGGGTGATGGCAATACCTGCACCTTCCAGGTCCCTACCAGCCTTCTGCTGCTTGGAGCATCTCCACTTTGGCTACCAGGATCAGACTTCTGGGTATGAAATTGAATGCCCCCTTCCCAGAAAAATAAGTTCATACTTCCTGATTAGTTTTAATACCAAATCTTCAGCGCTTACCTTAAATCCACCAGGGAGATTCTATTGCCCATATCCAGATCAGGCAGGCTCAAAGCCAGAACCTTGGGTCTTACCTAGTTAAGGCTTTTGCTTGAGCTCTTTGTTATGCCAAATAATAAAGTGCAACTCACTCCTCCTCCTATTGATTACCAAAGCTATAGCTAGCTGTCATGACTGCCAGCTACAACAACCTTGCGCTGCCTCCCAGGAGTTTAAACTGGTACCCTTGCAGCACAACTTTTAGACTGTAAGCATAGGTGCTGTAGGCCCTCTCCACTGTTCCAGATCTGGGTGTAGGCCCATACAGATTGCTGTGGATTATTTTAGCAAGCGGGTGGAAGCAAGACCCACCCAGGGTGTTACTGCTGCTGCAACCTCTGCCTTTCTACTGCAGGACATCCTCTATCGCCATGGCTTCCTCAAGCCCTACTCTCAGAAAATGGCTCCAACTTCAACACCCCCTCAGCGACACCAGTGGTAGAAGTTTTGGGCACCCATCAATCCTTCCCTGCCTGTACTCCCCCTCTACTAATGATGCAGTACAGCGGGCTAACCCTACATTGGTATCTATCACAAGGAAGCAGACTTGCTCTGATGCGGCCAACTGGGACCTATACTTACCAGCCGCCTTGTTTGCCTACCGCCCCAGCAGACTTAGAGTCACTGAATTCTTCCCCTTTGCCATGATTTATGAGAGAGCGGCATCTGCTCCTTCTCTCTTGGAGGGAAAACTTTCCACTGCTGATCCTGCTGCTGATCCTGGGCATCACATCACAGGTCTTGCCAATTGCATTGTTGACATCCAAGCTTCTGCATATGCCTCCACCTATAAGGCAAAGACCTTGGTGCTGGCTCCAGATAATATTGGTTGCTCTCTCCTCTCCCAGTTCCAAGTTATAAACATGGTTCTCTATTATCAACATTGAGTAGGAGGGAAGAGCTCACAAGTCAGACTCTCTATGGATTGGTCCTCTTAAAGTAACCTTTAAGCTGGGTTCTGAGAACATCATTAAGCGGCTAACTGCTAGACGCCTATTTGCACAAGTGCATGTCAAGTTCCTCCATAAGTACACCCCAAAGGCCAACCTGGAGGGGCAATGTTGTGAATTGCAATCCCCATGCATCATTGATTCTGCCTTTGAAGGGTTCTTTCAATGACATATTCTTGCCCTTGTGTTTAGCCTGTGAAATGGGTTAGTACCCAAAGATGGAAGTTTAACTGTCCTTGATTCTTTTGTTGCCCAGCACCCTTGCCCCACCTATGTCTGTGAGGAGTGATACCGCTGTCCTGATAGTGTTTTGTGGGAGTGTGAGGGACCATTTAGACGGTCTGTATACTTTCAATAGACTTTAGGTGCTGCTTACGCTTTTGTATTGGTGGCTCTTAGGACTTTGGCGCCACTTGCTAGCCCTGCCTAGCAGAGATCTACCTGTTCCAGAGCTGCAGGGTGACCTTTCCACCTTCCCTGAAGGCTGACCTGAGGCTTGGTACAGACCCAGCCATAAGATGGGGATTTCCTGCAGCGTATCTGTGCCCCACCTCAGAACATGGTATCTCTCAAGTCTTGAGGCGTGGCACAAGGATCTGATGCCCGGTTGGGATGCTGACCCCAAATTAGATACACTTTGCTTTGCCGGTGCACTTTTAATTCTGAATGTTAAAATTTTATTCATCTAGATGGTATGGTCCTTTTAGGTATCCTGGTAGGCTTTGGGTAAAGCTGCATGGCGGTGGTGAATGAGACATGGATGCTTTGGTGGGTTACCTGTAAAGCATGGGGTACCTTCAGCTATGATTGTATCAACAGCACTGAATAAGAGTTGCTAGTAGCTCATTCTTTGTGCTGCTTGTTTTTGTATTGTTGGAGTTTTAATTTTAATGGTGGTAATAGATGATGCTATGGAAAAGAGTGTTTTTACATAGATAAATGAGAGATATTGCTTATTTCTCCTTGCTATTAGTCAAGGTATTTTTTATTGTCTTTTGAGATCCTTAAGGTCAACTTGTGATACTGATGTATAATGCTTTTTTATATCAAAAATGTTTAGGGTGATGTGTACAACTAATCAAAAGGGTGTTATTATCCAGAAGACAGGACTGTAAAGAACATGGTCTGTACTTTACTATAGTGTTGGCATTAAAAGTGTTAGTATGGTCACTATCATCACAGGCGCTGTTGCTGTTAATAGCTTCCCTCTTATAGTATACCAACTGCTGCTTTCCAATAAAGCTGGTATCTTATCATTATTATCTGTCTCTTTTTTGGGGACTGTTATCTTCACAAAATTCAAACTCTGAACTATAATTGGTTCAGTTGTAACAATTGCCTACCTGGAGATAATGATGTCTACAGTTGCCAGCTAGGTTGGCAGGAAGTAGATTTGGTTTTAGCTAGCAGCTTCTTGGCATCCAAATTTTCTTAGGATCTATTTGAAAGGCTACCTCTGAAAAGAACCTTTGGTTTTTTACTGTAAATTCAGAACCTGAACATAAAAATGCAGGATTGTCAAATTCTTGGTCCAAATTTCAAATCACTTTTGCGGGTAACTCAGCTGTGTGAAAAATAATATATTTAATGAATTTAAGCATTTAATTCAATTTTTTTTGGTTTATTTAAATTGGCAAATTTTGAATCCCTTGAGCAGATAACTCAACTAACAAAAGACAAAACACAACAAGAAAATACAGGATACATGAATCATAAATGCAGGATTCTAATATACAATTTGAGATTTCCTTTGTGTCTAAAAAATCATAGACACCATGGAAAACTTAACAAATCTGAAATTGTGGGATTTTCAAATCCAAGAACCAAATTTCAAATCAAAAATGGGGTGAATTTAAAATAAATATAGTTTATGGGCGTCTCAAAGAGGATGCTAAAGGATCTAGAGTGGATTTGTGCTAATTTTTTTAGGAATCATAGGCATTCTCAAAATTTACCCTATTCCATTTTAGGACAGCTAAAATTTAGATGCTTGATTACAATAAATTTTTTTAAAACGCTAATAATAAAATAGAATTATATATTACAATCTATTTTTATCATGTTGCCTTTTCCTTGGTGTGTTGATAGTCTATTTGCTGTTGATAATGTGTTGCATTTAATTGGATAGTTTCACCTCCAGTTGCCTTGGCAATAGGAAATTTAATCACCTCCCCGAGACCAACTGTGGTTGCAGAGGCAACTTGATTTCCTATTGCCAAGGCAACTGGAGGTGAAACTTTCCAATTAAATACAAGCACATTATCAGCAGCAAAAGAACTATCAACACATCAAGAAAAAGACAATGTGATAGGATAGATTGTAATATATCATTCTATTTTATTATTAGCATTTTTTTTTAATCTACTGTAATCAAGTATCATTAATAGCAATACATGAATACATAGTGTATTAAACTGATGGTTTTTCTTTCCCACCTCTCCTTCTTCCTTGAAAGAAAGTTTTGTTTGCCCCTGGCTACGCTGGGGACCAAAAAACTTTTAAAAAATTTCTGCATCATCAGGAGGGTAGCTCATATATCATTATATGGTTTTATGGTTGCTATATTAGTGATTTAGAGTGCAGAATATTGCATCATTTCCTGTTTAGACAATTTTACATTTCACTTAATTCCATGTCTGAACATGGTTGTTGAGATTGGATTTTTCATTTGATTTTATTGAGAGTGGAGCTTTTTGATTTGGGTTGATTTGTCCTAGTTTCTTATTGTACATTCAATTTGGATTCCAGTTTTTGCAATTATTATTTGAGTTTACTAGTGGCATTCAAAAGTGATTTGAAATTTGGTTCTTGGATTTGACAATCCCACAATTCCAAAAAACATAGTAAACTTTTTAAAAATGGTTGATGGATTTGAACACTAAAAATCTGATTTGAGTTAATTCATTTTGTCTATTGGAAATGTGCAGTTTGACTTGAAATTTGCAAAGTGTCTACAAGTTTCTGAATTTTTAAAACTTCAAATAAAAATACAAAGAATTCAATTTAATTAAAAAGGCTATACTGCAAAAGTGATTTGAAATTTGAACCAAGGATTTGACAATCCCACATTTTTATGTTCAGGTTCTGAATTTACAGTAAAGCTGATAGAGCTAATGTATTGTTGTAACTGTGTTGTTTTAGCAGAGTTACAAGGGGAAAATATTTGAAAACTAGATAATATTCTTTATTGGGAGATAGTTATTATATAGTCATTGTGAATCATAGATAACAAAAACATGATTGTGTTAATTATTTGATTGGATGATGAAGGGGGTGGCTTGATCCTGGTAATGAGTCAAGCGCCAAATTGAGGTATTCACCATAAGGGATCATCATCTGTTCATGTTGTTGGATTTGAAAATTTGATTTGACTTTTTAGTTTGGCTACAGGTCACTGGGAAGTTGGGTTGCAGGTCATAAACCTGCTTAATTGGAACCTTGTTAGCAGGTTGAGTCTGCTGTTTTGACAGTATTTAAGACCTCCAGGTTTGCGCTTAGCCTGTGGGTGGGGCCATAATTATCATGTTATAATGGTTTATTATTGCAGTTGAAAGAATTGATATGAATTATTTTTGTGGAACCTTAAGCCAAAAAGGTTAAGAGAAATGGTGACCATGTGACATTTGGTTTGAAAAGTCATAGCTGGTTGGGCTTTAAATGAGGTTTCTACAGAAAACAGTAGGCATGTATGGTCAGAGTAAATTTGGATGTGATATTTTATGAATGCAGATGACTAAGAATTGGGGCTGTTGTAGAAAAATACAGGTTGATTATGGTGTTTGCCTTAAATCAGGTATCTGAATAGGATCTTTAAGAAACTGTGGGGGTTTCCAACCTGGGAAATACAATCTTTCCTGAAAGAATCTAGGAGGAGAAGGCTTTTTCTTTTAGAATCTAGGGCCACTCACTTGACATCTTGTAGAGAATGATGGAGAAACCAGATGTGTGTGACAATCTTAACAATAGATCAATAAATGTGATATAATTATTAATTAAAAAATAAAAAATTTAAGCAATGTTCCAGTTTAGAATTTAATATGTTTTATCAATTTTAAAATCAAAGTACAATATAGCTCATTCTATCCATTAATGCTAAATATAATATTCAAATATATTTATATCCAGTGGATAAAGTAGAAACATGTTTACAATAAAATTAGGGCCTATCTAGTTTTATTGGAATCAATGCCAGATTTTCTCTAAATGGCTGCTTTATTATAAAGCTGCTGTTGGAGCAGATCCAAAAACCCTACTAAACATTTCTCCTTGGGATTAAGATTTAGAAATCCTGTGATTCCTTTGGGAAGAACTTGAACTGGTTAGACTTAGCAACAACATTGACTTCAGAAACATTTCTCATGTGGGTGAGAAACCGCTTCACTCAGCAATTGAGTGTGTCAAGGTGCAAGTCCTTGGGATACATCCCGTCAAGTTGACGCATACTCAATTACTTCCTTCGGGGGGTAAAACAAAAACTCAAATAAACATTTCTCATATTAAGTGATGTATTGGCAGCTTTTGATTTGCTGCTCATGCGGGAGGTATGATTGGCTATACCTTACCAGATGACATAAAATAGGTGCTTGTTGAGATGAGTGTACCTAATCTTTCAAAGCAGGTTCAGGTGATTTCTTTATAAACAGGATGGGCAGAACACATTACTTCATGTCAATTGACAACCAAGGTACTGGATAAAACCAAGCAAATGGCTGCTAGCTGGGGTGATCAATACTCAGCGGCAAATTATCGGGAAATGGCCAAGCTTGCGGGTCAAGGCTAATGTGATAGGCGGGGTGTGATGCACCAGTTCTGGCAGGAGATCGGATTGAAGATTGTTTAGGGATTACAAGCAAGTTCTTAAGGGTGATGCCTTGATAGCTTGAAGATTTCGAATAAGTTTGTATCCCTTAGGGGATAAAGGGTCATTTGGTGGAATTGAACAAGCTTCAGTGCATTATCTGGAGATGGAAGGATAAGTGTGGATTTATTTACTAAAGGGGTTTGTTTGTTTGGGAAATGAGGAATGGAAATGGCGGTTTTAGGAAAAGATGTTAAAAGCAAGTTTTACGAATTGGCAATGGCACAATGTTCAAGTTTGCTGTCTCGCTGTTGATGGCGCTCGGTGCCTTTGCCGCTCTGCCTGCTTGCCCCAACCCCACCAAAGACACGTGTCTTCGCGGTGGGCAGAAGCAGTATCCCTGCACCGGGCCCAACTGTGCCCCATGCTGGATCCACCAGGATGACGAGAACTGGGGCTGCTATGAGTTGCTCCGTGGCGAAGATGGTGAGTTGGCTTGCCCCTTCCCCAACATGGTCAACATCAAAGACCTCCCTTCAACCTGCAAGCCCAGTGTATGTCCTGATCTCGAAACCGATGTATGCTACCGCGGCAACATGGACTCGAGCCCCTGTCTTGATGACTGCTGCCCTCGCTGCTGGATCAAGTCTGGAAGCAAATGGGCTTGCTTTGATGCCATTGACGGCGAGTGCGAGAAGTGGCCAGGAATGATTGACACAGAAAATCCTCCTGTCAATTGCCCCATTTTCTAAATAAACCCACATGTGGTTTCCAACAAATTCAATCCGTTTAAACTTCAATTAATCACTGCCATCTTAATAATAGATTTTTATATTACTAAGGATTATCAAAATAGAAGGTCCTTGTAAAAGTATCGTTGAAGCAATTAACATAAGAATTCAGGATTTAATCAGTTTGAGAACATATTCACCAGACTAAAAGATGTTTTATCCAAACTAGATCATTACACAGGATTAGCCAAATGGCTGTTGCTGATCTTTCTACCTTTTAAGAGCTACATTTCAACATCCAAACAATGTGATGTAACACCTTCTGTTAAATTTTATTTTTAAATATAAGCCCAACATCTTATACACTCTTTGCTAAATAGTTTTAGTAAAAAAATCCTTGATTAGATGCTTATTTTCAGTGGATTTTCAAAAAAAACTTTTAAATCAAATCATATTTAATTCATGTAGTCTAGATAGGAGTTGAGCTTTGGATGCTATGCTATCGCCATACGACTTTACGCTAGAAATAAATGTAAGCAAAATTTAACCCTCTGCTATTTACTGGAGGGCTAACTATAGATGAATACATGTCAAATTATAGCTACACCCTGCTGTTAACTCTTTAACCTTCCAACTTGGCAGCTAAGAGTTCACAATAATATAATTTTTACATAAAGACATACCTTTCTAACAAGGCATACTTAAATAGCCTTTTTGCAGTAAACCCTTTTAGCAACAATCCCAGAGCAACTTTATAAGCAGGCCAAAAACATCTACCACATTGTATCTGGTTATCCAATAAAAAATTTGGATGATGGCTTTAGTGTTATCTAGCATGTATAGTTGATGATCTCTATAAATATCTGAATCATAAAGTTTTTTATCAGCCATAAGCTCAAGAATATCAGCTTGAAATTGCTTCACAAGAAATACATCCCCTCCCTAAAACTATCATCTGCTTCTCTATAATTAATGAGATGGGGATGATTTTTATCAGACCTTTTATCTTGCTTTAGATAACTTTAGACAACTTTGGTATCGGGTTTGAAGCAAGCTTTATCTAAGCCGTTATCCAAGATCTATATCACTTTCATCTACTGAAAAAGAAACCATAATCTAGGTAAATCTAACCTATAAAAAGTGCTAAAATCTTTAGGTGCTTTCTTATTATTGACTAGAAAGTATCTACAGCAAACTCTCACTTAGTCTTTAAACCTTAACCAGCATGTTTTATCTCTGGTATTTTTTATTCTGAATTAACCTGTATCAGGAGAGAAAAAACAATACTGTGTAATGATAAAGACCACATAAAGACAGCAGCTATACCTGCTTGAAAATTCTAAGCAAGGGGCAGGTATCTTGAGCCTTTAACCTACATAAAAAAGGCTTTGTAGTCAAGGTCATCAATCAGCATACTTTAACAGTTTTGGTTCAGCCCATGCTTGGTTCAAACAATAAAGATGCCAAAAATCTTCTTTTTTCTTGCTTTTTTGGGTTGCTATTCTCTCAAAAGATTGAGCCTCAATTCTACTTGTCCTGATAGTACCCATTATATTTGCCTAAAATAAACTGGCAGCAAATAATCTTGCTTCCTAAACAACTTTTTGTGGTTGCACATGGCAAGAAAAGTTTTATTATATTCTCCAATGAAAAACAAGTTTACCTTGCTAGCTTTTCTTATGCTGTTTCTTTACTTTGGCTTAACTTACTTAGCCCTGCCTAGAGATGACTATTGTATACTCTGAATTTCTCAGGCCTTAAGATAAACTCCTTATTCATATTTAAAGGCTAACCTCCCAGCTTAGTACAAACCTGGCTCTAATTTTAGGATCTCCTCAGCTTTTTTAGCTGTTTTTAAAGAAGTACACAACAAAAGTGATGCTCACTACAGGGCTTACAAAGTTCTTTACTGTGATGAGGAGCGACGTTTGGGAAAGCTTTAAATATAGAATTGAGAAAGAAGAGAAGTATATTTTATTGAATAATACTTTAGACTTATATAGATTTGGCTGTGGCAGAGATTTAGTTGAATCAAACTTAGGGGTTGGTCATGTGCGGGATGGGTTTGGGCCACTGGATACTTGGATTGTCATGTGATGTTGCTTGGTTACCATTCTTGGTATGTCAAATGGTATATTAGAAGGCCACCAAATTGGGCAATGGATGGATGTTAAGTAAGTTAGCAGTAGCCAGAATGCTTGTACATCCAGACCCTTGACACACACCCCCTTAAGGGGTTACTCTGGTACATCAGGAGGGAGCTTTGTCTTGACAGCTGCTGCCTGATGTTCCTGGAGTTGTTTGCTAGTTGATACCAGTCTGATTGAGTGTTCTCCTTTGCTATGACGGAGACAGGTTCTGTGGTATTTCTTGACAATTGGGGGTTTGGCACCTTGGAATTCCACTAGATAGGTGTTGTAATCTGGTCTGTACTTGATGATTCTTCCTGGTCCCTGGTGTATTGAGTCTAGCTTCTTTCTTTTTCCAGCTAGGACCCAGACAGAGGAGTTGATGGGGAGTGGTTCCTCTGTAGAAGTTACCTTTTGTGTTTTGAGCCTTTTTATTCCTGCTATTTTGGCTTTGAGGTGTATTTGTTGTAGAGTTGATACTTGTTCTACTGTGGGGGGTTTTCACGGGGGGATCTTTACATATGGTTGGTTGTTGTGGTAATCATCTCTGGTTTGTATCTGTAAATTAGTTCAAACAGTGAGTAGCCTGTTCCTTGGTTGGTGTGTACCCATGATACTAATA
Source organism: Entomophthora muscae (assembly GCA_014839935.2). Lineage (NCBI taxonomy): Eukaryota > Fungi > Entomophthoromycota > Entomophthoromycetes > Entomophthorales > Entomophthoraceae > Entomophthora > Entomophthora muscae. The sequence goes on along the minus strand of QTSX02002888.1, from coordinate 47,572 downwards.
ATGCATGTTTCATGTATAGTGGCCATGTGTCCTTGGCTTTGCCATATATTGTTTTCTTGGAGGTTTTGATGAGACTGCTGTTTAGGCGTTTAACTCTGCTGTTGGCCTGTGGCCTGTAGGGAAAGATTGTGTAATGTTTGATATTTTTTGCTTTTAAGTTATTGTTTACTATGTGACCTGATAACTCTGTTGCTCTGTCAGTTATGATGTAGTCTGAAGTGCTGTATTTGGCTATGATTGCTTTGGTAATGAATTAGTTTATGGTTTCTGCTTTGTGGTCCTTTTTTCCCCAGCAGATGGGCCAGCATGTAGCAAAGTCAATGGCTACAATTAGGAAATGTTGATTTGTCTTGGTTTCTGAGAAGGGGCCCACTATGTCCAGTCCCCAAACTTTGAATGGTTCAGGGTCAGGTACTGGGTTGACCATTGGCTGGGGAGCCTTTGTGCTGGTGTATTTCTTGCACACTGTTTAATTTTTCAGAACATCAATTATATATTGTTTAAGATTGGGCCATCATACTATCTCTTTTAACGTGAGGTATAAGTTGTTAGCCTTTGTGTGTCCTAGTAGGCAGTGATGTCTTAATATGGTGTCAACTCTTTGTGCAAGTGGGATGTAGGGAGCATGTTTATCATTAATGATTTGGTACACAGTGCCATTTGATACATGGAAATACTTTTTGTTACTTACTAATGTATCATGGGTTAGTTGGTGTGTTGAGGGGTCTTTCCCTTTGGTTTTATACTCAGTATTGTATAGGTTTGGCCAGTCAGGGTCCAGGTGGTCAGGGTGATTCTCTCTAGGCTGACATAGTCTAGAGAGAGCATCAGCTGTGATCAGCTCTTTCCCCTTTTTGTATTAGATGTCCAAATTGAGCTTCTCCAGCAGTGATATCCATTTGGCTTGTCGCCATGCAAGTGTGTTCTGAGTTTTAAAGTAGATTAAGGATTTATGGTCAGTTAGTACTCAGATGTTTAAATGTCCTTCTAGATAACATCTAAATTTCTTGCATGTGTGATATATTGCTGGAAATTCCTTATTGTGTATTGGGTACCTCTACTCAGTGTTGATTAGTTTTCTACTTTTGTAGCATACTGGCAGGAAGACTTGCTGTCCTGGCTGGCAGATGCGTAGGACTGCGCCAATGGCAGTGTTACTGGCATCTGACTTGAGCTTGTAGCACCCATTGTTATTAGGGTATTGCAATATTGGTGCTTCAATCAAAGCTTGTTTTAATAGTTGAAAATTCTTGTCAAATTCTGGTGTCCAGATGAATTTCTTTTTAGCATTACCCTTGGTTAGGTCATTGATTGGGTCAGTGAGCTTTCTGCAGTCTTTGATGTATTTCCTTAGGTAAGCTACCATTCTGAGAAAGCATCTAACTTGTTTAACAGAGGTGGGGTGTTGCCTGTTCTTTATAGCTTTTATTTTATCTGGGTCTGCTTTGATGCCACCGTCAGAGACAATGTGGCCCAAGAACAGTAGTTTCTTTTCCATAAATTGGCACTTACTAGGCTTGGCGTAGAGTTTGTGATTTGCAAGTCAATTGAGTGTCTTGCAGACATGCATGAGGTGATCCTCTTTTTTTTAAGAATATAATGGCATTGTCAAGGTAGCATAATGTATTTGAGAGACCATTTAGTGATTGGTTCATCATGCTGAAAAACGTTTCAGGAGTGTTGGTCATCCCAAAGTTCATTACCCTAAATTCAAAGGATCCAAATTACATACAGAACATGGTCTTTGGTATGTCCTTTTCCTTTTACTTCAACTTGGTTTTAACCTGAGGTGAGGTCAATTCTGGAGAAAAATTTGGCTCCTGAGAGTCTTGCAAACAGATTCTCTATAAGTAGAAGAGGATAGTTTATTCTTTACTGTGCTTGCATTTAGTGCTCTGTAGTCAGTTACTAGACGCAGAGTGCCTTCCTTTTTCTTTACAAAGAACACTGCTGTCCCCCACAGGGATTCAGACAGGCAAATAAATCCTTTTTCTAGATTGTCCTCAATGTGTGTTTTGAGGGTTTGGGTCTCTATGGGTGAGAGTCTGTAGAGGGGTGCAGGTTTAGGCATGGCTTTACATAGATTGATGCCGTGTTTGACCTCCCGTTTGGGTGGTAACTCTATGAGCTCTTCCTTGAATACATGAGATTATTTGTTAAGGAGTGCCACAAGTTCTGGGTATTGAATCTTGGTTGTTTGCATATTATTGAGTTTGGTGTATCTCATTATGTGGAGGGTAATGTCTTTGGTTAGACGTTCTGAGTTGTCTTGGTTTATGACCTGGACAAATACTGTGTCTCTTAGAATGAGGTTGTTGGGTTCTTTGAGGATATTAAAATTGACTCTGTTGCATTTGATGTTCATGGTTTTTGTTTTCCAACATACACTGGGGTTCACTCGGCTGAACCAGTCCATGCCTGCTACAATGTTGTAAATTTATGTTGTTCATGACAAGTCCTTTGATGGACGTTTATATGCCTTGGAGGTCAGTTCTGAAGGGAGTTGCTTTGCCTTTGAGTAGGAATTTTGATTTGTCTGCCATTCTGGCGTATTTGAAGTTGGATTTGACAACTGGTATTTTGTATTTAGTTACAAATGGTTTGCTAACCATGGTGTGTTGTGCACCAGATTCAAATAAAGATTTTATGTGTATGAGATTTATAAGTGCATAGGTAGACAAGAAGTTGTGAGCAATCTTTAATTTTTAAGTTCATAAAAATGGAGGATTGCGGGACACGTGGGATGCGCGTGGCAAAGTTTGTGCCTTGGTACAGTTTCTTGTCAAGTTGGGGAGAGACAGGGGCACTTAAGCCTGTTCCCCCTCTTCTTTTCCATGTTCTTCTGTTTTGATACCTTTGAGGTCAGAAAATGTGGGGTCAGATTCATAGCAGGGTGCTGTTTTAGCATTATTTACTTTGGCAGTGTCCTCTTTCTTGGGACGTTGTCAGGAAGCCAGTCATAGGTAGAGGCATTGGGCAGCTCAGGGTGAGGTGCGGCCGAGCCAGCGGGTAAGGCCCACCATAGAATGGGTGCTAACTTGATAATATAAGATACAGAACGCCCAAGTAAGGACCAGGGTCCGGAGTTGGGGACCACAAAATCTACCAAACCTGTCAAAGTAATGTAAAAGTACTCCAAACAGTTGGGTAGAGGTGGTCTCAGCTGCGGCAGTAGGTTCCAGCAGGCGGTCTGGTTGTGGGGTTAAGGGAGGAGTCATAGGAACAAAGTAGGCAGGCAGATAATTGTACTTGTCTTTGAACAATCTTGGCGGCCTTTTGTACCACTTTCCTTTACGTCCTATGTATTTGGTTTCTCTAGTCCTGGCCAAGGGGTTGGCAATGAGGATAGTCTCCAAGTCGTACTCTGAATAGGCTGGGTTGGGGGGGGGTATTAAGTAAAATGCACAGGTCCAAAGGGGGCTCCTGGGGGACGGTATATTGCCTGGGACAATTTGGCAGGTTGGTCTTAGGGGAGGGCGGAAGCCTGGCAGTCTACTTGACTGGAATTAAGATGGAAGATCACTAAGGCTAGATAGGGTAAGATTTTTTCAAACCAAAGGTTCATAAAACTTTATTATTGAAAATGACAATGTGGTCTTCACCATACCGCTGGGGTTTTTATACCATGGGATTTTGCTCCTTCAATTTTTGCAGGGTTCAGGTTTGCGGACAAGGTACTGGCAGGACATGGGTCTTGGCTTGGGGTCTCAAGGGCGGCAGATCCAGGTTGGCCTGTTCTGGCAAATTGGAAAGGCAATGCTTTGTTTTGCCACCACTGTTCACTATGTCACCTGAGTAGTCCAATTGTACTAACCCTTCTGGGCAGCATGCCGGCAGGTCATTGGCAGAGTTGAGAATAGGGTTCAGTTTAACCTCCTTAAGGCAAGCTGCAACCGCTGCATAGGTTTGGGTCTTTGGTGGCTCCAGGTTAGCATCAATCTGATGACCATTCAGAGAATTGTCCTTGGGAGACTGGCGGGTCTCAGAGTAACTTGTTAACTTGAGTACGCAATTTAGCAAGTTGGCAGTCCCCCGTCCACTTTGTGTGACTTGAGTTGTTTTTGAAGGGTCCTTTGTAGTAGGCCAGCAGAACGCGGAGTGATTTACTGATTTGAGCCCGTCTTTTAACGGATTGGCGGGTCCTGGACTGGTCTGGAGGGTTGGATCTGCCTTCTGGGAACGGGGTTTAACTCTTGGGTTTTTAATACAAGTATTGAAATTTCATTCATGACATCATCCCCTTCCTTCCCAGGGGTCCCTTCCTTCCTGGCCTTCTTCTCAAGGTATTGTTGGATTGCTAGTTGGGCGTTGGGTAGGTTGCTTAATGGCTCCCAGGTGCTTTCTTCAGGTGGGTATCCCTTCCACTTGACGTAGTACTGGAGGGTTTTATAGTGGGTACAGTCTCCATGAACATATTCAACTTTGTATTCTTCAGAGTGTCCTACTTGGATGGGAGGGGGTTCAGTCTTGAGTTTCTGGTGGGGGAGTGAGTTCCCCTCTTTCTTGAATAGAAGCGCGCAGTGAAAGACATTGTGTATTTTTCACAAGGGGGGTAATTCTAGTTCAAATGCTACTTCACCCACTAGTTTGGTGATCTTGTAGGGGCCACTTCTTCTGTGGGCTAACTTCCAACAGGGAACAGTCAGAGGCACATTTCAAGAGTCCAGATAGACTTTGTCCCCTAACTTCAATGGTTTCCCAGGAATTCTCTTTTTGTCAGCAAAAGCCTTATAAGTCTGGACAGCGCGGGTCAGATTCTTAAGACAGGTTTGTTGGGTGCTGTGTATCTTTTCAATCCAGGTTTGTCCTGACAGGTTTATTTCCTTACTGCCAATAATGGAATCCCAAGATGTGTCAAATCCATAATTGGCCTTGAAGGGGGACATTCCTGTGGAGGCGTGGTCTTTACTGTTGTAGGCATACTGTGCCATGGGTAGAATCTCGGCCCAGTTATCCTGGTTGGCGTTGGCATAGCATTGTAGGTATTGTTCAAGTATTTGGTTCAAACGTTCAGTCTGGCCGTCAGTCTTTGGGTGGTAGGAGGTTGATACACAGCACTTTACCCCCAAGTCCTTCATCACCTGAGTCCAGTAGTTGGAGGTGAGTTGTGGTCCTCTATCAGTGATGATTTCTGACGGAGTTCCGTGTTGAGTTAGGATACGGTTGTGGAAATGTCTAGCTGTCTCCGCGGCGGTGCAGTGAGTGGTGGTAGGGACAAAATAGGACATCTTAGTAAACCTATCTACCATGACCAGGATGGCGTTAAATGCATTGGAGGGAGGCAGTTCTACAATATAGTCCATTGAAACAGACTGCCAGGGCCCTGCAGGTATGTCTAGCGGTCTTAGCAGGCCTTCAGGTTTGGATCTATGGTTTTGGTTCTTCCACATGTCTCACAGCCTTTGATGTAGGCGGCCACATCTTTGTCCAGTCAGGGCTAAGCGTAATTATTCTTGATTCCTTGGAGTGTCTTGAGTCTGCCAGGGTGGCCGGTCATCTCTGAGTTGTGATAGTCAATGAGTACTTTGGTCCTTGTTTCACCTTCTGGTACATAGATCTGGTTGTGTAACAGCAGGGTGGATCCTTTCAGCAAGAATCCTTTCTTGTGGTGGTGGCTCTCTGGGTCTGAGGTCAAGTCAGCAACAAGGTCCGCTGAGTATTTGTCTTGTTTCTGCGCCTCAATTACGTCAGTTTTACGGGCCATGATTTTCATGTACATCAGTTGGATGCCTAGGCTGGCCGGGTTGAGGAGTACATGTGTGTTGTGGTCCTTAGTTTCTGTAGAGGAAGGAATCAGATCAGCTCTTCTACTCAGGGCTTCAGGTACCACGTTCACCTTCCCAGGCTTGTAGTCAATGGTCAAGGTATAGTCAGCCAGTTCCAAGGCCCATCTGGCCTGCCTCTGGTTTAGCTGTCTGGATTTAAAGAAGTAAACCAAGTTCTTGTGGTTGGTTAAGACTTTTACTGGAAATTTGGCACCACATAGGTACCAGCGCCAGTGTTTCAGGGTCTTCATTATTGCAAGCATCTCCTTGTTGTAGATTGGGTAGTTTCCTTCAGCAGGCAGCATCTTCTTGGAGTAATATGCTACAGGATGTAGCATACTATCCCCTCCTTCCTGAAGAAGGACCCCACCCACCGCACAGTTGGACGCATTGGTTTCCAGTACAAATGGCTTGGATGGGTTGGGCATGGCCAGGACGGGGGCAGAGGTGAAAGCAAGCTTCAGGGCCTCAAATGCTGATGTGCACTTGTCAGTCCAAGCAAAGGTAACCTTGTCTGAGCAAAGGCGGGTCAGGGATAAGGTAATCAGAGAAAATTTTTGGATGAAATCCCTGCAATAATTTGCCAGGCCCAAAAAACTTCACACATCTTTCCTGCATTTGGGCACTGGCCAAGATGTTACTGCTTCTACTTTGTCCTGTGCCATGGCAAACCCGCTGGTCTTCACAATGTATCCCAGGAACTCAACTTCAGACTGGAAAAATTCACACTTTTTAAGCTTAGCATGTAAGTTTGCTTGGGAGAGTTTTTCTAGTATAAGGTCCAGGTGGCGCAGGTGTTCCTCGTGGGTCTTGCTGTAGATGAGGATATTGTTGAGGTAGGCCACGCAGAACTGGTTGAGGTATTCACCCAATACTGTGTTTATCATGTGCTGGAAGGTGCTGGGGGCTTTGCATAGTCCAAATGGCATCATAAGGTATTTTTAGAGTCCATACCTGGTCTTGAACGCTGTTTTGTATTTGTCACCCTCTTTGATTTGGATTTGGTTGAACACATCTCTTAGGTCAATTTTCAAGTACACCTGGGCTCCAGTTAGTACGTCGCAAAAGTCATTGGCTTTGGGGATGGGATAGCGGTTCTTCACAGTGATATCATTCAGCTTCTGATAGTTCACGCAGGGACGCATTCCACCATCCTTCTTCCCTACAAACAGCATCGGTGACAAGCACGGGGCCTTTGATACTTGGATGAAACCCTTTTTTGTCATATCCTCCAGGTAAGCTTTCAAGGCCACTTGTTCTCAGTGATTGCAACTATAGATGGGGCCGTGGTGTGGTTGGGTACCTGGTAGTAGGTCTATAGTGTGGTTTTATATTGAGTGGCTGGGTAGTTTTGTGGCCTCTTCTTTGCTAAATATGTGGTCCCACTTTTGCAGGGGAATAGGTAGTGTCACAACGCTGGATTCCATCTTTATGGTTAAGAGTCTGTTGGTCAGGGTTCTGTCGGGACTCATATGGAACAGAACAGTGTCACAAGATTCAGGTTGCCCTAAGGTGGCGGTCTGCTCACAATAATTTAGAATCAGACCATGTCTTTTGGACCATGAGTCCCCCAGTACTAGAGGATGGGGCAATCCTGGCAAGAGGATCAAGGGAGTTGGGTACATGTTCTGTCCAATTGTCAAGGGAAGTTTCTGTTTGCACTTGTAGCCAGTTTTCAGGGAATTTTTTCCCGTGGTTACTTGTAGGCTGCGCTCTGAAGCTGTTAGTCCTAGTTCCTTTGCCAGGTTGGCGTCAATGAAGCTTTCATTGGCTCCTGTATCAATAAAGGCCTCTATCTGACGCTTGATTCCCATACAGTCTATGGTCACTTGGATGAATTTATAAGATTATGCAGAGGTGTTTATTTGAGCCAAGGATACAGAAGGTGTATTCTTCTTAGGGCATGCTCTGGTTAGATGCCTGGCCTTGTGGCAGTAGAAACATAACCCATCTCAATAGTGGCGTTGTAACTTGTCAGGGGACATTCCAGGTCAATTGGGTGTCATGGCTCTGCTGGCTCGGGTAGGGTTCATGTTCTGTCCTTTTTGGTTTAGACTCAGGCCTTTGCATAGGGGCAGTAATTCCTCTAGGCTCAGTGTAGGCGGGTGGTGCTTCAACGGGTCTTTCATGGCTGAATTAACTCCCTTTCTGAAGATAATGGCAGATAATTCATCTTCAAGTTGGGTGCGCGTTTTCAGTTTAAGGAACTTGTTGATATAGGCTTGGATAGGGCGGTTTGCTTGTTGGATCTCTAGCATAGAGTTCAGCGCATAGTATCTGGTGTCTTGGTCATCACCAGTGCTCATGAGTTCAGCTTCAAATTTAGAATAGTTAAGGCAAAATTCAACATCTTTGGCGGTGGCCTTCCCAAACCAATCCAGTGCGTCTCCTGATAGCATGGTGGCCACCCCCAAGACTTTTGCAGTGTCATTGGGGTAGGCGTTAGTGTTGGTTTGGAAGTGGAGGCGGAGGACTGGCATGGCTTGGTGGGCTTCTTCTAAGGTGAGTTTGCCCATCTGGGGCATATCCACCTTGGTTGTAGTCTGGTTCACTATCACATTTTGCACTTGTGATGTGGCCAGGTTCTGGGGTTCTGCACCAGGTGCAGGGTCTTTCAATACTTTGGCGGGTTGGTTCTTCATCCATGGGAGTATCAGGGAGGTAAGTGCCTTATGGGTGTAATAAGTGATTATCACAAAAAAGAGCATACAAGTTGCCCCAAGTGTTAATAACATCTTGGGGCCCAGGTTACTGTGTTTTTAAAAGATTGTCATAATGTCAGGAAGCCAGTCATAGGTAGAGGCATTGGGCGGCTTGGGGTGAGGTGTGGCCAAGCCAGCGGGTAAGGACCACCATAGAATGGGTGCTAACTTGATAATATAAGATACATAACGCCCGAGTAAGGACCAGGGTCTGGAGTTGGGGACCACAAAATCTAAAAAAACCTGTCAAAGTAATGTAGAGTACTCCAAACAGTTGGGTAGAGGTGGTCTCAGCTGCGGCAGTAGGTTCCAGCGGGCGGTCTGGTTGTGGGGTTAAGGGAGGAGTCATAGGAACAAAGTAGGCAGGCAGGTAATTGTACTTGTCTTTGAACAATCTTGGCGGCCTTTTGTACCACTTTCCTTTGCATCCTATGTATTTGGTTTCTCTAGTCCTGGACAAGGGGTCAGCAATGAGGATAGTCTCTAAGTTGTACTCTGAATAGGCCGGGTTGGGGGATATTCAGTAAAATGCACAGGTCCAAAGGGGGCTCCCGGGGGACAGTATATTGCCTGGGACAATTCGGCAGGTTGGTCTTGGGGGAGGGCAGCAGCCTGGGGGTCTACTTGACTGGAATTAAGATGGAAGATCACTAAGGCTAGATAGGGTAAGATTTTTTCAAACCAAAGGTTCATAAAACTTTATTATTGAAAATGACAATGTGGTCTTCACCATACCGCTGGGGTTTTTATACCATGGGATTTTGCTCCTTCAATTTTTGCAGGGTTCAGGTTTGCAGACAAGGTACTGGCAGGACATGGGTCTTGGCTTGGGGTCTCAAGGGCGGCAGATCCAGGTTGTGCCTGTTCTGGCAAATCGGAAAGGCAATGCTTTGTTTTGCCACCACTGTTCACTATGTCACCTGAGTAGTCCAATTGTACTAACCCTTCTGGGCAGCATGCCGGCAGGTCATTGGCAGAGTTGAGAATAGGGTTCAGTTTAACCTCCTTAAGGCAAGCTGCAACCGCTGCATAGGTTTGGGTCTTTGGTGGCTCCAGGTTAGCATCAATCTGATGACCATTCAGAGAATTGTCCTTGGGAGACTGGCGGGTCTCAGAGTAACTTGTTAACTTGAGTACGCAATTTAGCAAGTTGGCAGTCCCCCGTCCACTTTGTGTGACTTGAGTTGTTTTTGAAGGGTCCTTTGTAGTAGGCCAGCAGAACTTGGAGTGATTTACTGATTTGAGCCCGTCTTTTAACGGATTGGCAGGTCCTGGACTGGTCTGGAGGGTTAGATCCGCCTTCTGGGAACCGGGGTTTAACTCTTGGGTTTTTAATACAAGTATTGAAATGCCATTCATGACAGACGGGAGAAGTTTGTGCTTTGGCTGCAATTGTCATTGTTGCAATTGGAGTTGATGTTGCTATGATAGGTGTTTTGGAGTTTATTGCCATTGGAGTTAAATCTGCTATTGCCATTTGAGAAGCAATTGCCGTTGCGTGCAGCATATTCTATGTTTGTGCGTCTTTCTGCGTGCTTGGCTTCTGCAATGAGCGTGGGCATGGGGGTATTAGCCTCTGGACGGATGAGGGCAGCAACAGAGGGTTTCATTCTGTTGATGAATGAGGCTCTGGTATGTACGTTGTCAACTTGTGCTGAGATTTTGAATTTTGCAGCATATTTCCTCAAACTCATTGGTGTAGGCTGTGATAGTGGTTTTCTGAAGAAGATTGCTGAGCTGTATTGCAATGTCTTGGAGGCATTACAACCCAGAAGTTGTGTGTGATGTCCGCTTTGAACTCTTCCCAGTTGTCAAGCTGGTTGTCAGTTTGTGAGCCAACCCAGGTGGCAAACCAGTTATCTGTAGCCTCGTACAGGCGCTTGCTGGCTTGCTGGACCCACTTTTTGTGGGGGATGCGGCTGGCGTGGAGTTTAGCAACTGAGTGGTCTAGCCAGTTGATGACATTTTCCTTGTTTTTACCAAAGAATTTGTCAATAACAATGTATTTGTTGTTGGTAACTTCACTTGTGATAGTTGATTGTGTGTTTGTTTGTGGTTGAAGAGAGCAACTGTATTGAGTTATCTTGGAACAAGCTTTGGACATGACTAGTCCTTCAAATACTGTGCATCCACTAGGTATATCTTTGTCAATGTTGTGAGCGCAGAAGTACGTTTTTCAGGACTCCTGGGATGTGGCCTGGTTGAGTACGTGAGCAAAGGTGGGCAGGTTTTGGTCAGTCATTTTCTCTTTCATGGGTGTGGTAAAAAAACTGTAGCTGCTACCAGTGATGAGGAGCGCCTTTTGGGGAAGCTAAAAATATAGAATTGAGAAAGAAGAGAAGTATATTTTATTTGATAATACTTTAGACTTATGTAGATTTGGCTGTGGCAGAGATTTAGTTGTATTGAACCTAGGGGTTGGTCATGTGCAGGATGGGTTTGAGCCACTGGATACTTGGACAGTCATGTGATATTGCCTGGTTGCCATTTCCAGTATGTCAAACTGTATATTGGAAGGGCATCAAATTGGGCAATGACTGGATGTCAAGTGGGTTGGCAGTAGCCAGAATACTTGTACATCCAGATCCTTGATAACTGTAAATTCAGAACCTAAAAGTAAAATGCAGGACTTCCAAATCCTTGGTCCAAATTTCAAATCACTTTTGTGGGATTGCCTTTTTTTAATTAAATTGAATTATTTGTCTTTTTATTTGAATTTTTAAAAATTCAGGAACTCATAGACACTTTGCAAAGTTCAAGTCAAACAGCATATTTCCAATGGACAAAATGAACTAACTAGAATCAGATTTAGAGCATTCAAACCCATCAACTATTTTGATTAAGTTTACTATGCTTTTTGGAATTGCGTGATTGTCAAATCCAAGAACCAAATTTCAAATCACTTTTGAATGTCACTAGTAAACTCAAATAATAATTTTAGGATTTGGAATCCAAATTGAATTTACAGAAAGAAACTAGGAAAAACCAACCCAAATCAAGAAGCTCCACTCTGGATAAAATCAAATAGAAAATTCAAACTTGATAGCCATGTTTAGACATGAAATTAATTGAAATGTAAAACTGTCTAAAGATGGAAATTATACAACATTCTGCACTCTAAATCACTAATATAGCAACTACAACCCCATATAAGGATATATGAGCCACCCACCTGATGGTGCAGATTTATTTTAAAAGTTTTAAGAAAGAAGGAGAGGTGTGAAAGAAAAAACTTCAAAGTGAAACATCACTGGATTGCTACACTATGTGTTAATGGATTGCTATTAAGGATGCTTGATTACAGTAGATTTCAGAAAAAACTAATAATAAAATAGAATTATATATTAGAATCTATTTTTATCAAGTTGTTTTTTCCTTGGTGTGTTGATAGTTCATTTGCTGTTGATAATAATCTTTAATTCAATTGGATAGTTTCACCTCCAGTTGCCTTGGAAATAGGAAATCAAGTTGCCACTGCGGCCACAGCTGGCCTTGGGGAGGCAACTTGGTTTCCTATTGCCAAGGCAACTGGAGGCAAAACTATCCAATTAAATGCAAGCACATTAGCAGCAGCAAATGAACTATCAACCCATCAAGGAAAAAACAACTTGATAAAAATAGATTGAAATATATAATTCTATTTTATTATTAGCATTTTCTGAAATTGTCAGGAACCCATCCACTCGGAAACATACCACCCAAAAGGTGTATGACCGCGGATGGATTCAACCCTGTGACTAGAGAACCAATGGGGACGGAGACCATTCCCATATGGAATAATTCTCCAGGCAGGCAATATTGACCTAGAAGAGGATTGAATCTTCCTAAAAGGAAGTAATCTCTAAGATAACTGAGAAGGAAAGCCAAAACCAAGGGATGAAATAAGGAAGGAGCAGGCTGACTGGCCCCCATGACCTGTGGTTTCTCTGTAATAGGGGGTTCTGTGACAATGGAGTGGTGGTGTACCATACCCCTGGTATCACTTGACGCCATGACTTTCCAAGGTAATTAGGAGATGAACCAGAATTGGCTCTGGTTTCAAGGGATACACTTGCAGTAAAGGAATGGACAAGGAGCAACCAAACCAACCATTTATACCCAAATGGTCCCCGTTGGAAAGACTTGGGTAGTATCATGGTGTTGGATTTCAAGACTGGGAAAGCAAGCAAGAATGAATCAACTGGTGTAAAGGAAATTGACTTTATTAACTGAACAACTATCAGCTTTGAAAAATGGAGCCATATATAGGCTCTTCAAGACTCTTAAATTGTAGTGTTAAAGGAGAATGGGAAATAATATTGGGGAATTGAGGGGAAAGACTTGGCAGAGAAAATCTTTTTAAAAATATAATTATCCCCTGCTTGCCCCCAAACAGAAAGTATTATTTACCCCAGCTGTTGGGGACACAAGCTGGGGGGAGGGAGACTCCTGGTGGTGAATACAACCACCAGAAGTAGATAACCTAGAATTATCTACTTCAACGCCAAGTACAGAGCTTGGCGTTTTGACTGTTGGTTTCAACTGATAAAGCAAAAGCAGGTTTGAAACAGGAAAAACCAAGTGTAAACTCTGATTGGCTGCAGAGCTCAATCTTGGTTTGATTTAAAGGTAAGTTTTAATTCAAACTATTAACTTTGAATAGAGACTTGAGCGACGGGAAAGTAGACCTGGGTTCAATTCCTGCTGTGTTCCAGAGGCAGAGTCCTGGAAATGAATTTCACATATGCTCAGGTAATGATTTCAGCATGCTAAAAACTAATAATTCATTTCTAGGAGATAAGGAAAACCCCATTTCAGGAGGAGAGATAATACCCCTAGTGATTATTGTGATTCATTGTTGTTGTTGTCAGGAATAGATGAATCAATGTTCCTGACAGAAATCTACTGTAATCAAGCATCTATATTTTAGCCATCCTAAAATGGAATAAGGTGATTTTTGAGAATGCCTATGATTCCTAAAAGAATTAGCACAAATTCACTCTAGATCCCTTGATATCCTTTTTGAGACACCCATAAATTATATTTATTTTAAATTCACCTCATTTTTGATTTGAAATCTGGTTCTTGGATTTGACAATCCTGCAATTTCAGATTTGTTAATTTTTCTATGTTGTCTATGATTCTTAGACTTACAGGAAATATCAAACTGTACATTAGAATTCCACATTTGTTTTCTGTATTTTGTCTTTTGTTAGTTGAGTTATCTGCTCAAGGGATTCAAAAAAATTTCAATTTAAATAAATCAAAAAAAGCCAAAATAAATGGTCAATTTTATTAAATATTTTATTTTTCACTCCGCTGAGTTGCCCGCAAATGTGATTTGAAATTTGGACCAAGGATTTGACAATCCCACATTTTTATATTTAGGTTCTGAATTTACAGTATTAACCTGTATGGTTTAAAAATTTCTGGTCTTTTTTCTTTGCTTAAATGCAAAGAAACCTTGCTCAGAGTAACAAGCTCTCTGATAAAAAAGATAAGTCATATCTGCTCATTCTTGTCACTGCTTGATCTGAATAATGGTCCTTTTTTATTGCCTATAATGTTGGGGCCCTAGGCATGCATCAAATAACTGACTCTGTTCTTCTGTTGAACAGAAAGTCGTCTGCCACCCCCTATACTGTTCTTTATCTTTAACACAGGGTTGAAACTGATAAATATTATGAAAGAATAGTTACACCTGTCCTTCTCAGCCATGCCAGAAGCTCTGTTAGCTCTTTGGTTAACCTGGTGTCTCTTTTTGTCTACCTAGACCTGGTCTTTTATCAGATAGAACTGGGACTAAACTCTTATCAATGTCTGCCCTTTCTTGTTGCTGTGCTTGTAACTAAGACCAGTTCATCACATTGTAACAGTAATCATGTCTACTTTTCTCCTTGATATGCAACAGTTGGTGTGTCCCCATTATTTTTTTAAGTGCACCTAGTTAGTTTTAAAGGTCATCTTTGTACCTTCCTGAATATATCTGTAAAAATATTCAGAAATATTATCAGCTTCAGCAACTATGATAACCTCAAGTTAAAACTTCTATTAGCACTCAAAATATTATGCTTATTATTCAGTAGACCAACTCAATGAGTTTCCAGCCCACACTGATAGCTGGTGTAAATTTACGTCTCCATCAGTCCTTCACTTTAACCCTAACCAAAAATGCTTGGAGATCTCACTGAAATGTGCTTGGATATTCTTCAAATATCTACTGAAGAAGCCCAAGAAAATTTCTCACACTATTAATTGTGAAATCATTCTGAAGCTGCCACCACCCAACCCACCCAAGATACCCCCTGGTCAAAGAGCCATATGCAAGGCAGCTGGGTGCAGTGTTATGTGCATCCAGGATTACATCCTCATATTTCAGTTGAGCCAGTTGGCCTTTCAATTCCTCTGGTCAAAGATCCATAAATTTCTTCTCCTCAAGGATTGCAGTCATGGCCCCACCTGGTTGATTGTTTAGCTTTTGCTTACCCTATCATTCACTCTAACCTCACTTTCTTCCTTAAATGAACAGAGAATATGTAGAAAGCTCTTTATTTGTTGTTTTCTAACCTAATAAAGTTCAAAGCTTGTTAGCAAAATTGGTTATCAAATTTTACCAGTTGCTTTAGGGTTTTGGTTAAATCCCCCTTTGATATCCCTGGAGTTGATGTTGACAGCTGTTTGATTGCTGCTGGAGCCATGGTTTCAGCCAGATTTGTGACCAAGGTTTTGCAAATTCTTAATCTGCCCCCAGTTCTCTCATCTAGATGTGGCTTTTTCCTGATCTCTGGCCTAGCAAGGGCACAGAAGTTTGCAGGCCCTTTAGATAGGAGATGCTAATGCTACTGCTATCATCCCAGAACTATGGGTACATGCAGACCAGCTATTGAAATCTAGCCTACAGATTCTCCCTAGCCTTCTCCTTAAGACTGGCTTAAATTGGGCATGAGCTATGGAACGCTATCTATCAGCTGAAGTCTACTACCTGCAGCCAAAATACCTGAAAGGCTTCTACCCAACTAGAATCACAGGTAGCCATGTTTACTACTCAGTTTACAAATTGACATCAAGAGCTGGTCACCCTGCATGTCAATGTGGCCTCTTCTACAAGCACAGTGACAACCTTGGATAAGGTTGGCTGTTTTCCAGGTATTCTGGACAGCCTTATATCTGCTGTGCTAGTAATCTAATAGCAGTTATAGTAATCCTGCTTCTGAGAGGTTACCAAGGTGTGTCCTGAGTCAAAGATAGGGACTGGATTGGTTGGGGTGACATTCTTTTAGATACTAACTCTTTTAAAAAGACAAACATGAATTATCTGACAACTTTCAAGGGACTCATCATTCCCCCAATCATTAGTGGCAATAAAAAACCAGGAGAAAACGTATTTTGCAGAAATGTATGGGCTAGCAAAGAAGTTTCATCATATAGTGTCAGATAATTCTTCCCTGACTACATTAATTTTATGAATGATCCAAAGTATATTACACCAACACAAACAGTCAACAACAAAGTATTTCACAGTCTATCCAATTTTGCCAACAATTTCTTGAACAGGGATTGAACCTGTAACCCAAAAGAGAAGGCAAACATTAGTTTACAGTCAAAGGTTTAACTTAAATTACCTATTTATGTTGCTAAAATTCATTCAACTTTTGCTCCTGCTTTTGAATCCACTTTTGCAATTGTTAATAGATTAACCAGCAACGTCACTTACCGCTTGCATGCTGATTGACTGCTTGCATCTTGTTTGCTGCTCTGGAAATCACAGGTTTTATATCTTTACCAGACTCCATAATTGAGTTACGCTGAGATCAAGCAGATTAACCGCTTAATTGTGTCTAGTCTTGTGGCTTGTTCTTGTTGCCTCTCCTTTTATGATGTTCTTATACATTTTATTAAGATCCAGGTCCACTTACACATGGTAAAATTATTAATTTCAGCCATAAGCCTAGTAAAGCAACAATGTAAATCCTCTCTTATCACTTTATTCTCTTAAATGTTCTCAGTCCTCTACTGGGTATTTAAGTGAGCAATATCTATTATTTCTACTTGTTTCAACAATAAAGATCTTTCTACTCTATTAAGTTTGTTTACACTCATCCCTTGTAATCCTTTTTGAAGCCATGAGAGGAAGTCCTTTCTTGTTCTGTTTTCTAGTTTTTTCCTTTCTGTGGTCTTGACCCTTGAAAACCCAACTCCCACCACAGACTGGCATAATTCTTCACCTGATGATTCTCACCAGAAGGATTCCTTGGCCAACAATTGTTTTGAATACCCCTCAGGACACTGGGGAAGAAAGTTCCAGTATTTAATTCACCACTCTACCTCCCCCTGCTGAACCTGCTTTGGTTAGACAAAATTCCTCCTTCTATCTGTTGACTTGCATGGTAGAATATTACTTACTGTGAAGATTCAGTTCAATGATGGGTTGATTTGCATTCCTAGGGCACTTTGGTCACCTGGCTATGGTTACAGTTCCTATTGGTTAGGTTATTTCAGGGATTAACTTAGGGGCCTTGGCTCATCAGATTGGGAACTTGTTCCCTCTCAAGTGGGTCCCTGACATCTAGAGAGCTGTTTGCATTACAATTTTTAGTACAAAAATATCCTGGATTGCAAGATTATTTGCACCGCTTTACTCATTCCCAAACCAGGGGTTCTCTATAAGTGAATATAATAAAGGCTGTTTTTTCTGATTTTCTTGATCAGCTCCAAAATCACTATCACTAGGGAAGTTCTCTTTCACAAAAAGGGAGAATATTGATTGAGATAGTCTTTGTTAACACAAGATCCTCTTAGAAACCTTCTGATTTGTCACTATCCTGGAGTTCTTTTGACCAACTACTTTTTCAGCAAGGGCTTCTGAACACTTCATAATACATCTGGTTATACTAAACTAACAAGAGATGTCACCATCAAGATGCTGATCCAGCGCCTAACAAAGATCTTGCTTGTGACCAAAAGATTTCCAAAAGACCTCATCAACTTTACAACCAACCTCCTACTTATAGCGCCTTTTTCCCAACGTTTACGCCTTATAAATAGATCTCTTAAAAAGCTTAAAAAATTGGCACTTACTTCTATAATAAAATAAGCATACACACTTGCTTCCTCAAAAGCTTAAAGTATTGATTCACTGTTTTCTTGCTTATACTTTAATATTTTGGCTCTAACTAATCATATTCATCAGGAAAAATGCTCTGAACTCAACCAATGATTGCAAAGCGTAAAAAATGATCATTTCTGAAGATCCACTGTGATATAACTAAGAAATTTATTTCCACCTCTCAAACTTCTTGAAGTGTCAACACTTTGCAAACCAAAGCATTGACTGGTTCCCTGTTCTAGCACCAGTCTCTCCTGCATTCAATCCCAACTAATTCAAATAGTAGAACAACTTTTAATTTTTTACTTGATATTCTTCAATTTTTTCCTAGAACTTTATCCTCATAGTAGAATTAAAGGAAAACATCCATTCAAAAAAGCCTTAAATTCTTCTCTCATAGCAAAATACCTTCATCTATTATAAAAAATACCAAGAACCCTCTTTCCTGCATTTTTCTCAACATTCCTCCTTGATTTTGCCACTATAGTAAAACCAAGGCAGAACATTCTACCTTTTTTACCTCTGCAAATCAATTTGGAGAAATTTTGAAACATTTCCCCAAATTTTTCCAACCTTAGCCTGATAGACTAGCACCTAGCATAGCTATACAAACAACTTATTAAGCTCATACAGATTGCCTTCATCTTGGCCTCTTTTTTGTAGCTCCCATCAGTCAACACCTCAGACTCAGGCAAAAATCCCCACAAGTGAGTTAACCTAGACTTGACCCCCATCAGTGGTTCTATCTAGGCCATCAGAAGTAAGCATACCTCATGTACTACTACTAATTTTACTGAGCCAAGTGGTTATCTTGAGCTTTCAGGTGCAAAGTAACCAACTTCACTTTCAAGAGACCTCCAAATCATTAAGTTCTGAAGATTTTTCTCTGTACAGCTACCCTAATGATGGTGCTGAGCTATCCATGCTTGCCCAGCAACCTTAAGACCTCATTAAGGCTACCCCAAAGTTACAGAAAAAGAAATTTCACCTCCTGAGAAGGTAAAGTTACCCAACTTTATTATCACCCCAGTTAGAATTAGGGCTTTAACAATACCTCAGCACAACTATCTCAGGGAAGAACCTAGTTATATTCTCACTCCAGCTAGTCTAAGAATGCCTATAACCCTTGTTATAATCATCCCAGAGCTCAATTTTATCCTTCTGGAGTACTTAACAAAGGACCACCTTGATAATATCCCTAGATATATACCACTAATCTCAAATATCAAGGCTAGAATATCATTAATGCAACCAAAATTTATCTTTCTTAGGCAACCAATCTTTATTTGACCAAATCTGGCCCTTGCCTGCAAAAAAGCTTCTCAAGTGGATCATCACAACAATAAGCTACAGTTTTTAATTCAAAGGGAGAAACATAATTTAAAAGGTACAACATTTTATTAAATACTGCTGTAGGCCAGCTGCCTGCTGCCTGCCACTACCCAGTCAACCCCCTCATTGGTCCCAGGAGTCCAGTCAATCACAGCTGGGCCTGAGGAGAACCAGTCAGGAAAGGGGCCTCAGACCAAACCCTAAAAGACAATGTGGACACCTGTTATTTATTACCAAATAAGGTGTCCATTCAGGCCCTAGCTCAAGGCCAAACTTCCCAAAAACAAGTGAATTTAGACTTGGGAGGAGTCTTTGGGACTATTGATAGCCCTAACACCTACCTCAGAGACTTGATTGGTGGTCTTCAAGAATAGAGAAGCTTTGTGAGAGTTGACTCAGAAAATCTGAAGTTTGATCTGGATCCCAACATCCACTGTCTTAACCTAGACACTTAGGGACCCCATCCAAGTGTTTTTTACCAACCCAAAGAAGATTTTATCTTTTTAATACACTAGAAATAAAGAATCCTCTATTGGTGATAGGATGTGCTATCACTGAGAGAGAAATCTTTTAATTAATATCATATACATCACATCTCACATAATAACAAAACGTATAGGCTACTAGGCTTTAGTCACCCCTTTCCAAGAAAGAAGATGGTCATTGCATCTTCTCATCTGTGCTCACAGCCTGTCTTGAGATTGGGGACTGTCAGTCAGCCTTTGACCTAGCTAGACCCATGATTGGATCCACCAAAGACAAATTTTATGAAGAGCAGCCACAGCTAGTCTTTCCCAGCGTGTTCTCTGAGCCTCCATTGACATCCCTTAGATCCCTCATGTCTCTTGCAGTATACCTCTTGGTATACTAATTCTCATCTACTTTTCCAAAGGCTTTAAGGTGCTACAGTATACTTTCCAAGGCATAAAGTTAGATAATGACCAACTAACCTATTGGCACAACTCTCACTGGTTTATGGTTTTCCAACCTGCTCCCCTATCTGGCCCAAGTGACCCCTTGTATCTCAGCGTCTTTGTTAAAATTGTAACAGTTTCAAATCCCCAGGTGGTAATTGAACCCGCTCCTAGCTTCCAGGAGGGGCAAGTGAGCGGGGAGATTTTCCTGCACCAGGATTTGCTTTGAAAAGCAAAAATCCAGGTGTGAGAACCATTACTTCCCTGGTGGCAGCTGTAGGGCCTGTTCTGGGCCCCAAAAGCTATGCCCAAGCCTTGGTGGGTTTGACTGGGCCTGGGCAGGCTAATTTTAGCTGTCCAGTGCTCCCAGTTCAAGCCCATCCTCCATTTAGCAATTTGGGTTCCCAATTGGGAACCTTTTTTTAATCAAGTTCCTTCACATTAAAAATTCCTGTCAAGCTAGTCCAATAATGGTAAACAAGTTGGGAAAACCCCCATGACTTCTTAAGCCAAACCTGCCAGAACCAATAACCAGCCAGGCCAATATAGGCCACCAACAAGCCAAAAAAAACTGTTCCTGAAGACCCCAAAAATGACCTTGAAGCAGCCAAACAGCTAACAGAATTTGAGATGACAAACCTTGCCACCCAGATAGCTCAAGAAGAAAGCCCAGAGGCACCTGCATGTGAATGATTATATAAGCCTGAAGCATCAGAGAAAGTTCTGTATTGTCATCATTACCAAAAAAAGTTGTTATCAACCTTTGGAACACCCATCTAATTCCTTACATATTTTTGATACTCTTTCATCTGTAATTGCCCAAGCACCAGTACCCATCCTCAGGGATAGATAGCCGGACTTCAGTTGACAAAACTGAAGCTTTTGACTACTAATGTCCACCCAACACTCCATTTGGACCTGTGTACTTCACTGAGTATCCCCCAACCCTGACCACAAGCCCTGGACCTTGGAAGACTTGCAGTAGTACACCTGCCCAAATGCCCCAAAAAACCCTACCAAATTGTCTGTGACAGCAGAGAAATTACTATATACCCTTTGATCTTCAACAGGAAATACAACAATCCTACTGCCCACTTGGTTCCAATAGAACCGCCTTCAAAGCACAAACCAACCATCTTAATCCCATTCACTTCTGATATTGCTGTCCAGAGTAGTCAATTCCTGGGAGTGCTTTACCTGGTGCTCACAGGATTGATTGATTCTGCCTTGCCAGCAGCTGGGCCCTGGGCTGTGGCTGGGAATGCCCTTTCCTACCTGGTAAAGTTAGGTACCATCATCTGTTGGGCCATACCAGTACCTGCTTCTACTCCTCCCTCACCTGTGGAATCATCACAGTACTCCTGGTATCCTGACAGACTTACACAGGTTTAATTATTACTTTGTTTTTGGGTCTAAGAATGGGTATCAGAACTGAATTTCCTATTAATCTTAGTCATATTGGAGCTTCTCAATTATGCTTACCCTGCTCTATCTTGATCTCTGCACATTCAATTAATATTTCTGGTACCTGATTGACTTTTGAGCTTGCTATTGGCATTTATATCTTATTTGAACTCTAGTTGTCAAGTTTGACAATGCTGCAGCTTCAAACAACCTAGCAAGCTTGGTGAAAGTTGTTAGTGAGGGTTAAAAATTATTTTGGACCCTTATTGATCCATTAAGTCCCCCTGGAATATGCTGCCATGGCTGGAAATGTGCAAGGTGTCTTCATAGCCCTGCAATCTGGCTAAGTTAGATAAGATGCCAAAAATTTAGATTGGTTAAAAAAAGCCAGATATCATATTTGACTGGAAATTTTGGTGTAGGGTTTGATGATCCCACATTTTTCAAAGCAGGTTCCAAATCTACAATACTATTCTTGGAACGTATAATGTATTTAATCTCAGGATGGATTCAGTCAGTATATGGCTTATGCTGAGTTTCTTATATGGGGTATTTTTAGCTCCCTGCTAGTGAAGCTCTAATTGGTGGCATGGGCAGTTAATCCCTTCCCAGTTTTCATATATCAGTTGATCCAATTTGATCAATATTGCATATATATATGAGGTCTCAAAAATTGGGGGGCTTAAAAGATTTTTCTAGTTTTGTGGAAGGCGTGGTGGTTCCTAGTTTGAAGACTAAGATTTCAATATAATATCATACTCACTGATTATACCTTCTTTTTAAATAGGCAGACTAAGACTGTTTCTCTATCCTTATCATTGATATGTCTTATAATAATATATAATGAACAAGAAGAAAAGCTTTTATTTAAAACATGATTATCATTTTATAGGGCTATAAACACATGAAAATTGCTTTTGCTTCTGTCAAGAATCCTAACAGAAAGATTGGCTTTTTTGGAATCAATTCTGAAATTTTTCTAGGAGCAAACCAGCCATTATTTTGAGATAATGTAGTATTCTTCTGGAAGAGCTTTGCTCAATGCTTCCAAGAAGAGCAGCCATTATTGAATTATCTCTGCTTGTCATGAATGACATTTTAATACTTGTATTGAAACCTGAGAATTGAAACCTGGGTCTCAGGAAAAGCCTTAGGTTGACCAGAGTAGATAGGAGTCCGCCTAACTGCCAGTTGGGTCAAACCCTGGATCACCAGATATAGCTGACCCCAACCAGGAGGAACAGAAACCTGCCAATCTACCAAGTGTCAATACTGGAGGTTCAAAATCAACATCAGAGACCCTGGAATCAAACCCTAACCCTCCAAAGACTACTTGAGTCACACAAAGTGGACAGGAACCCGCCAACTTGTTAAATTGCAAACCTGAGTTGACGAGTTACTCCAAGACCCGCCAGTCTCCCAAGGACAATTCCCCAAATAGTCACCAGATTGCTGCCAACCTTGCGCCACCAAAGATCCAGACCTATGTAGAGGTTGTAGCTTGCCTTAAGAAGTTTAAAACAAAACCTACTTCTAACTCTTCCAATAACCACCAGCTGCCAGTCTTCCGTCCAGAATAGGTAGTACAATTAAACTGCCCAGGTGATGTGGTAAACAGTAGCAGTGGAAAAAAGCATTGCTACTTCTGTTCACCAGAGCAGGCACAACCTGGATCTGTTGCCCTCAAGCCTCTAAGCCAAGATCCATGCCATGCCAGTGCCTTGTCTGTGAACCTGAACTCTGCAAAAATTGAAGAAGCAAAATCCCATGGTATAAAAGCCCTGTCAGAATGGTGATGACCATATTGTCATTTTTGATAATAAAGTTTTATGAACCTTTGGTTCAAAAAAATCTTACCTTATCTAGTCTTAGTGATCTTTAATCTTAACTCCAGCTAAGTAGACCATCAGGCAACCGCCCCCTCTGGAGACCAACCTGCCAACCCTCCCCAGGCACTATACTGTCCCCTGGAGCCCCCTTTGGACCTATGCATTTTACTGAATACCCGCCCAACCCCGTCTACACAGAGTACAACTTGAAGACTGTGGGGTTCCTGTTCACCAGTCCCCAAAGTGTGTCCTGGGTCATATCCAGGGACCAGCTGGATAGGGTTGATATTCTCTAGTAATGGAAAATGTATCTCAGAAATATGTATAGGGATCAAAATGGGCTTTTATTCACTCTCAGAAGGAAGATCCTCTTAGAAACCTTCTGGTATATGGCCTGGTGGGTCAGGGAAACAAAATGGGTCTGCCAATACTTGAAGTCCTCCAACAATATCTTGGACTCCTTGTACTTAGTCTTGGACTCCTGCACCTTGGTCTTGGACTTCTGCGCCTTAGACTTGGACTCCTGCGCTGCGCTTAGGATCCAGCTCCTTATCTCAATCTCCAGCTCCTTAATCTTGGGCTTCATCTCTCTGTATAGCTCTTTTGGCCTTGGTATTCCACTTGTATCAGTCCAACCAAGCTCCTGCTGGAAAGCAAAAGGCTTCTTAAAACCTCTTGGCAGAAAATCAATAGACCCAGAAAAGACCCAGAAGAGACCCGGAAAGACCCTGTAACTTTTCAGATAGCTTCCTTCTTATAGTGTCCTTTTCCCAACAGTTCTGCCTTTAAAATGACTTTCTTTATAAGCTTAACCCATTGCTGCTCACTTTTTCTTATAATAACTTAAGCTTACATACTTACTTTCTCAAAAGCTTAAAGTATTAATCCACTATTTCCTCACTTATACTTTAAGCTTTTGGCTTTCAACCAATCATTTTCATCAGGAAATCTTCCAGAACTCAACCAATGAATGCAGAGCGCAAAACTGAACTATTTCTGAAGTTCCACCGCAATCCAACTAGGAAAATAATTTCTACCGCTCAAACTGCTCAAATCAACAACTCTTCACGCACCAAAGTGTTAACCGGTCCATTATTCTGGCACCAGTCTTCCCTGCATTCACCATGAACCAATTTAAATAGTAGAATACTATTTAAATTTTTCTCTTTGAACATTTTCAACGGTTTCCCCATATATTTACAAATATAGTAAAATCCAAGGAAAACGTCCCATCAAAACAACTTTGTATCCAGCTCTCATAGCAACATACATTCATCTATCCTAGTAACTTAATAAATAAATATCTTACCCACACTTCTATACACATTTCTTCTTGATTTTACTACTAAACCAAGGCAAAACATTCCACATTTTTCCACTTTGTCAAATCAATTCAGCAAAATACCGGCTCATTTCTCCGGACCACCAGTCCTTCACCATCATCTTCTGGTCCTTCAGCCAGCTCATTTCAGTCTCCAACAGCTCATCAGTCCTCTGGCTACTCCTTTATAATGATCAGCTACTCCTGCATCATGATCTTTGAGCCCTCTAACTTATCCTCACTAGGAACCACCTTGGTTCCACCTGCACAAAGAACCCTTTTTGGTTCCAAAATTCAATATGAACTAACAGTCCCTCAACTAGACTTCACTGTGATCAAACAGTTATTCTTACTATTCTTCTCTGCTGATTTTGTGAACTACCTTGGTTCTTTATCTCAGTTCCTGTTACCAGAACCTGTAGATCCAGGCATGAGTCTATATTGAACTGGCGTTTGACTGGGACCTTGCAAGTGGCACTCCACTTAGGCCATTCAACCATAGATCAATGTATGTGCGTTGTTTTTACTCACCCAGGTGTTTAAATCTGGGCTTTCAGTTGCAAAGTAATCAGCTCTACTTCCCAGAGGCCTGATAACACCAAGTTCTGCAGCTGCTTTCCTGAGAAAACTGCCTTGATTACGCTCTCTGAGAAAATATGTGCCCTCCAATGCTCCCTTTGGGTTCTCCCCAAAGCTCCCATGGGGATATAAACAAGGACACACTACCAGTCTGTTAGGTAGGATGATTGCTCACAGACCTCCTGTAAGCGTATCAGGGTATGTAGAGCCCTCAGAGCTCTTCCCCTCCCTGGCAGCCCGCATTACCTGCCAGGGTCTAAACATTTTCCAGCCTGAGCAGCAAACGCTATCCATCAGGTTGGATCACTCCCAACCCCAAGCAGATAAAGTTCCCTGCTGAGATATCTCATTCTTCACCCCAAGCAGCCACAGTTTCCTGCTGGGTGAGGACCTCTAGCCCACAGCAGCCAATATCTTCTGCCAGGTGGAGACAGAAACTGCCCTTAGTAGTCTTTATACCTACTAGCTAGGCCTTACCTTCCCTAGTAGCCATCATTCCCTAATAGGCCTCTACCTTCAACAATCAACCAAATCTTTACGTGGCCAACATTAGCCCCGCCTGAAAACCACCAAACATTTGGACTGTCACAGAGACCATCCTCATTGCTGATCCCTTGACAAGGACTAGAGAAACTGAATACATAGAACGTGAAGGAAAGTGGTACAAGAGACCGCCAAGATTGCTCAAAGACAAATATAATTATCTGCCCGCCTGCTTCATTCCCATGACTCCGCCCTTAACCCTGCAACCTGACAGCCCAATGAAGAGCCCCATTGCGGCCAAGACTATGTCCACCCAACTGTTTGGAGTACTCTGTATTACTTTGACGGGAATGGTAGACACTATGATGCCCAATTCAGGGCCCTGGTCTTTGCTTGGATGATCTGTATTCTATATTATCAAGTTAGCACCCATCCTATGGTGGGCATTACCCTCTGGGCCGGCCGTACTTTGTCCCAAGTCAACCAATGCCTCTACCTATGCCTGGCTTCCTGAAATTATGATAATCTTTTAAAAACATGGTAACCTGGGCCCCAAGATGTTGTTAACACTTGTAGCAACTTGTATGCTTTTTTTGTGATAATCACTTATTACACCCATAAGGCAATTACCTCCCTGATACTCTCATGGATGAAGAACCAACCCACCAAAGAATTGAAAGACCCCACACTTGGGACAGAACCCCAGAACCCAGCCACGCCACAAGTAAAAAATGTGATAGTAAACCAGACCACAACCAAGGTGGACATTCCCCAGATGGGCAAATTCACCTTAGAAGAAGCTTGCCAAGCCATGCCTGTCCTCCGTCTTCACTTCCAAGCCAACACCAATGCATATCCCAGTGACACTAAAAAGGTCCTGGGGGTGGCCACCATGCTGTCAGGAGACGCACTGGATTGGTTTGGAAAGGCCACTGCTGCAGATGTCAAATTTTGACTTGATTACTCCTAATTTGAAAGTGAACTGATGGCCACTGGAGACAACCAAGACACCAGATACTATGTGTGAACTCTCTGTTGGAGATCTGACAAGGGAACCAGCCCATCCAAGCCTATGTGGATGAGTTCCTTAAACCAAAGGCTTTCACCCAACTCAAGGATGAATTATCCACCATTATCTTCAGAAAAGAAGTTAATTTAGCCATGAAAGACCTGTTGAAGCACCATCTGCTCACACTGAGCCTGGAGGAACTACTGCCCCTATGCAAAGGATTGAGCTTGAACCAGGAAGGTCTGAACCTGTACACTACCTGTGTTGGCAGAACCGTGACGCTAAATTGACCAGGAATGTTCCCTGAAGAACTACAACACCACTATTGAGATGGGTTGTGTTTCTACTGTCATGAGGCAGGGCATCTCACCAGAGCTTACCCCAAAAAGAATACCTCTCCTGTATCCTTGGCACAAATAACACCTCTGTACAATCTTACAAATTCATCCAATTGACCATGGAACTATTAGGAAACAAGCGCCAGATTGAAGCCTTTATTGATACAGGAGCTGATGAAAGCTTCATTGACGCCGTCTTGGCAAAGGAACTAGGATTAACGGCTTCAGAGCGCAGCTTACAAGTAATCATGGGAAACAGCTCTCTGGACACTGGCTATGAATGTGAACAAGAACTCCCTTTGACAATTGAACAGAACATGTACCCAACCCCCTTGATCCTCTTTCCAGGATTGCCATACCCCCTAATATTGGGCAACTCATGGTCTGGCAGACATGGCCTGATCCTGAACTATCGTGAACAGATTGCCACTTTGGGATGACCTGAATCTTGTGACACTGTTTTGTTCTGTATAAGTCATGGCGGAGCCCCAACCAACAAACTCTTAACCATAAAGATGGAACCCAGCGTTGGGACACTACCTACCCCCTGCAGAAGTGGGACCATGTGTTTAGCAAAGAAGAAGCCACAAACCTACCCAGCCACTCAATCTATGACCACACTATAGACCTACTACCAGGCACCCAACCACACCATGGCCCCATTTATAGTTGCAATCACCGTGAGCAAGTGACCTTGAAGACATACCTAGAGGACATGACCAAAAAGGATTTTATCCAAGTGTTGAAGGCCCCTTGCTTGTCTCTCATGATGTTTGTAGGAAAAAAAGATGGCAGAATGTGTCCATGTGTAAACTATCAGAAACCAAACAATATTACGGTGAATAACCACTATCCCATCCCCAATGCTGACAACCTCTGTGACGTACTGACCAGATCCCAGGTGTATTCAAAGATTGACCTGAGAGACGCCTTCAACCAGATCCAAATCAAAGACAGAGACAAATACAAGACGGCCTTCAAAACCAGATATGGGTTGTACAAATACCTAGTAATGCCATTTGGTCTGTGCAATGCTCCCTGCACCTTCTAAAGGATGATCAACACTGTCCTAGGCAAGTACCTTGACCAATTTTTTGTTGCATATTTGGACAACATCCTCATATACAGCAAGTTGCACAAAGATCACCTCCAACACCTTGATCTTATACTGGAAAAACTCTCCCAGGCCAACTTATACGCCAAGCTGAAAAAATGTGAATTCTTCCAGCCCAAGGTCAAATTCCTAGGATATGTAGTGAAGACCAGAGGGTTTGCCATGGTGCAGGACAAAGTAGAAGTAGTAACTGCCTGGCTGGTGCCCAAATGCAGAAAGGATGTGAGAAGTTTTTTGGGCCTGGTAAATTACTGCAGGGATTTCATCCAAAAAAATTCTCAAATTACTCTACCCCTGACTTGTCTTTGCTCTGACAAGGTCCTGTTTGTCTGGACCCCGGAATGTACCACCGCCTTTGAAGCCTTGAAGCTTGCCTTCACCTCTGCCCCTGTCCTGGCCATGCCAGATCCATCCAAACCATTTGTACTGGAAACTGATGCGTCCAACTTTGCAGTGGGTGGGGTCTTTCTTCAGGAAGGAGGGGATAGTATGCTACATCCTGTAGCATATTACTCCAAGAAAATGCTGCCAGCCAAAGGAAACTACCCAATCTACAATAAGAAGATGCTTGCAATAATGAAGACCCTGAAACATTGGCGCCGGTACCTATGTGGTGCTGAATTCCCAGTAAAAGTCCTAACCGACCACAAGAACTTGGTTTACTTCTTTAAACCCAGACAGCTGAACCAGAGACAGGCCAGGTGGGCCCTAGAAATGGCCAACTACACTCTGACAATTGACTATAAACCTGGGAAAGTCAACATAGTACCTGACTCACTGAGCAGAAGAGCAGACTTGATTCCCTCCACATCTGAGACCAAAGACCATAACACCCACGTACTTCTTGACCCTGCCAGCCTAGGTATCCAGCTGATGTACATGAAGATAATGGCTTGAAAACCTGACATAATTGAGGTGCAGAAATTAGAAAAATACTCAACAGAACTCATTGCCAACTTGACCTCAGACCCCAAGAGCCGCCACCACAAGAAAGGATTCTCATTGAAAGGAACTACCCTGTTACTACATAACCAAATTTATGTACCAGAAGGCGAGACAAGGACCAAAGTTCTCATAGACTATCACAGCTCAGAGATGGCTGGTTACCCTGGAAGACTCAAGACACTCCAAGGAATCAAGAAGAATTATGCTTGGCCCCAAATGGACAAAGATGTGGCCGCCTACATTGAGGGCTGTGAGACATGCGGAAGGACCAAACCCCGTAGATCTAAACCTGAAGGCCTGCTAAGACCACTAGACATACCAACAGGACCCTGGCAATCCGTTTCAATGGACTATATTGTAGAACTGCCCCCTTCCAATTTGTTCAATGCCATTTTAGTCATAGTAGATAGGTTTACTAAAATGTCCTATTTTGTCCCTACCACCACCCACTGCACTGCTGCTGAGACAGCTAGACACTTCCACAACCGCATCCTGACCCAACACAGCACCCTGGCAGAAATCATCACTGATAGAGGCCCCCAATTCACCTCCAACTACTGGACTCAGGTGATGAAAGACTTAGGAGTAAAGCGCTGTGTATCCACTTCCTACCACCTGCAGACCAACAGCCAGACTGAACAAGTGAATCAAATACTTGAACAATACCTACAATGCTATGCCAACGCCAACCAAGATAACTGGGCCAAGATGCTACCCATGGCACAGTACGCCTACAACAGCAAAGACCACACATCTACCGGAATGTCCCCCTTTAAAGCCAATTATGGGTTTGACCCATCTTGGGACCCCAGCATTGGCAGTAAAGAGACAAACACGTCAGGGCAAACCTGGATTGAACAGATACACAACACCCAAGAAACCTGTCTTAAGAATCTGATCCGAGCTGTCCAAACTTACAAGGCTTTTGCTGACAAAAAAAGGATTCCTGGAAAACCATTGAAGATAGGGGATGAGGTATACTTGGATTTGCAAAACGTGCCTCTGACAGTTCCCTGCCGGAAGTTAGCCCACCAAAGGAGCTGGCCCCTACAAGATCACCAAGCTAGTGGGCAAAGTAGCATTCAAACTAGAGCTACCCCCTCATGGAAAATACATAATGTCTTCCACTGTGCGCTACTATTCAAAAAAGAAGGAAACTCCCTACCCCACCAGAAACTCAAGACTGACCCTCCTCCCATCCAAGTAGGACGCTCTGAAGAATACAAAGTTGAAATATATTCATGGAGACTGCACCCACTACAAAACGCCACAGTACTACGTCAAATGGAAGGGATACCCGCCCAAGGAAAGCACCTGGGAACTGTTAAGCAACCTACCCAACGCCCAGCTGGCCATCCAACAATACCTTGCAAAGAAGGCTAGGGAGGAGGGGACCCCCAGGAAGGAAGGGGATGATGTCATGAATGACATTTCACTACTTGTATTGAAAACCTGGGAATTAAAACCTGGGTCTCAGGGAAAGCCTTAGGTTGACCAGAGTAGACAGGAGTCCGCCCAACTGCCAGTTGGGTCAAGCCCTGGACCACCAGAGATAGATGACCCCAAACAGGGGGAGCAGAAACCTGCCAACCTTCCAAGTGTCAATACTGGAGGTTTGAAATCAACATCGGAGACCCTGGAATCAAACCCTGACCCTCCAAAGACTACTCAAGTCACACAAAGTGGACAGGAACCCGCCAACTTGTTAAATTGCAAACCTGAGTTGACGAGTTACTCCAAGACCCGCCAGTCTCCCAAGGACAATTCCCCAAATAGTCACCAGATTGCTGCCAACCTTGCGCCACCAAAGATCCAGACCTATGCAGAGGTTGTAGCTTGCCTTAAGGAGGTTAAAACAAAATCTATTTTTAACTTTACCAATAATCCCAGCAGCTGCTAGTCTTCTGTCCAGAATAGGTAGTACAATTGAATTGCCCAGGTGATGTGGTAAACAGTAGCGGTGGAAAAAAGCATTGTCACTTCTGTTCACCAGAGCAGGCACAACCTGGATCTGTTGCCCTCAAGCCTCTAAACCAAGATCCATGCCCTGCCAGTGCCTTGTCCGTAAACCTGAACCCTGCAAAAATTGAAGAAGCAAAACCCCATGGTATAAAAGCCCTGGCGGTATGGTGATGACCATATTGTCATTTTTGATAATAAAGTTTTATGAACCTTTGGTTTGAACAAATCTTACCTTACCTCGTCTTAGTGATCTTCCATCTTAACTCTGGCCAAGTAGACCATCAGGCAACCGCCCCCTCTGGAGACCAACCTGCCAACCCTCCCCAGGCACTATACCGTCCCCCTGGAGCCCCCTTTGGACCTGTGCATTTTACTGAATACCCACCCAACCTTGTCTACGCAGAGTGCGACTTGGAGACCATCCTCATTGCTAATCCTTTGGCAAGGACTAGAGAAACTGAATACATAGGACATGAAGGAAAGTGGTACAAGAGGCTGCCAAGATTGTTCAAAGACAAGTACAATTATCTGCCTGCCTACTTCGTTCTCATGACTCCACCCTTAACCCTGCAACCCGACCGCCTAATGACGACCGCCTAATGAAAACCCCCACCGCAGCAAGGCTATGTCCACCCAACTGTTTGGAGTACTCTAAATTACTTTGACAGGAATTTTAGACGCTATGGTGCCCAACTCAGGGCCCTGGTCTTTGCTTGGGTGATCTGTATTCTATATTATCAAGTTAGCACCCATCCTATAGTGGGCATTACCCTCTGGGCTGGCCGTACTCTGTCCCAAGTCAACCAATGCCTCTACCTATGCCTGGCTTCCTGACACTGCTCTTGACCTTATTCCAAGGTGAGCATAATGCAGCCTTGTTGAAGAGCCCCTACTGTGGTATTTTTTCTGAAGCCAGTCCATCTCATCACATACCCTATGGAATGAGGAGCTACTTGTTAAAGCTGTGTAAATCATTTCAGAGTGAAAATGAAATTGATGAGGGTATAATCCTCACACCATCATCAAGACGGCTAAAAGGAAAGTGCACTGGACCTTTAAACCAATCATTCTGCAAAAGGGGGGCAGAAGACAAGCCGCAAAAATGAGCACTGGCACTGTAAGTAAAAGACGCAAGTGAGAAACAGAAAAGTAGTGATTACTTGACAATGGAGTTAAAGAAGCATGAGCTTTCACAGACACCTTTTGCAGCCAGGACAAAAGAAGGCCTGGGTAGGAGGTAATGAGAGGAGCTTGGTGCCCCATATACTTGGCCATTTTGATGAGTTTATTGAGAGTAGGGATAGTCTTTATTGTAGGTAGTTAAGAATATCTGAAAACAAGTTTTCAGCTTGGGGGAGGGGGAGTGTTAAAGGGATCCTTCATATCTTTTCTGGCCTCTGATTGGTTGGTGTGAAAATTTTTAACCTCCTTTGCCAACTTTTCAAGGCTATTGTTTGTGATGTCATAATTTGGTTCCTTTGGGCAACCGGCCAGTTGACCGCCTTTGGGCAAGGGGTGAAAGTATTCTAATTTTTAGGCTGCGAAATTCTCAGAGGCAAATCTCACAGGCTCTATAAGCTCTTCCGCTGGGACAGCCACCACCCATTTTCGTCAATGACCTGATTAAGATCCTCTATTAATTTTAAAGGTTTGGCAGCCTTTCTTTTTGCATGCCGCTTCTTTTTTGGGAAATCAATCCCAGCCAAAAGTTTCACTACTGAGACACTACTCTATCCCAGAGTGTACTAGCTTGGTATATTATTAGAACAGGGGAAATTAGAGTTTAGCCCCAACTAATTCAGGTTGAACTGGGCTAAACTTCTAAACGTCCATAACTATTGAGGATGAGTGTTGATTAGGAACAAGAAGCAATATAAACCAAGATTTCAGCTCCTATGGAGGGCTTGGGGTTTTTCGGTGTATGCTGCTGCCACGCTCTCTTTATCGAGAGTGATATGATAGTTGGTTTGGATCAAGAAAGATTGGTCTAGGGATTAAATCAGATCGGCAAGTTCAGATTAGGCGGGCGGTTGGTTGGGCCTTAGTGCCACAAGCCTTTCTGGAATATTTTGGCTTAACTACATATACCAGGCTTTAGGCCGATATATTACCAATCGCTATTATGGAATAAAGTTGATGGCGGAATTGAAAATTCAAAAAGCCAGGGATCTCACGTGGGCATGTTAATTCTTCTTGAGGAGTGTAATACATCTTGAAAACTGCATTTGTTCCTATCAGGTCTATGCGATCAATGCAGATGAGTGAGGGTATTGTTCTAGTATATAATTACTGGTGTGACCTTTTGATAGAAACCAATGATGAGAGGAACATCCATTAGCTTTGTTGTCTAAGTATGATGGCAGTATTTAATTCAACCATTGCGACACTCGAAATGGAGTCTAATTTACAAGTAGAGTGTTTCAACATCGTGCAGTCTCCAGAGATTAAATCAGATGGGTTGATCTCATTGAAATACTGGATGTTCCAAGCAAGCATAACCACTCAAGAGGACGTTTGTGTATTGATCTCCTAGCTATGGGTCAGGGGTTGGGTCGCCTGCTCTTTTAGACTACCTGGAAGAGTTACTTTGGTTATTTCGGATATTTGAGCTACCCAATCAAATAAGCTTCTCGTTCCAGTGTCGATTCAAATTTCTATTGTAACGCCTGCTGTTTAAAGCAAAGCTGTGATGATATGAGAGGTTTGCTTGGTTGTGTTGAGTCATGCCTACCTACAGCATCATCACCCAACTACTGGTCTAATCTGGGCATCAAGAGACTATGCTGGCAAAGGAATGGATAAAGCAACTGGCAAGTGTTTCCTTGGGCCGCAAGTTTAACCAACCTGAGGTTGGTTCTGGCAGTTTGGAGAGACTGCAAATAGTCTGGAACGGTACCTGTCCCAGCATGGATCAGGTGGTGTAGTTGTATAGCTTGGTGGTTGAACTGGTGGCTTGGGGTTGTGAACATGCTTAAAGCCATCCTGATTGGTAAGTAAGTGTGGAATGAGATTGCTGTAAATGTGCTGTTTTAGCAATTGTTACAGGGGAAAATATTTGAAGATAAGATAATTATCTTTATTGTGATATCAGAATTATATAGTATGAGTGACTCATGGATAGTAGGAACATGATTGTGATGATCAATCGGTAGGATGATTAGGGGGTGGCTGGATCTAGTTATCGAAACAAGCGCCGAATCGAGATATCCATCCTTTGGGATCATCGATTGCTCATGTTGCTATTTGTGATAACTCAAGTTGACTTCCCTACTTGGCTACGGGTCACCAGGAAGTCGAATTGCGGGTCACGAACCTGCATAGTCGGAACCTTGTTGGCGGGTTGACCCTGCTGTTTCAACAAGATGATTGGATCATGTTTGGTATCTGTGCTGATGAGATTTTTTTTTTGAAAGTTTGGGATTTGAAACTTTGCCAAAGGTTGTCGCGGTGCATGGTTGAGCTGGCCACCTTTATCTGCTCGCTTTAGCGTTGACATTAGTTGCTGAGCTCTAGCGTTTTGATGCTCACTTGTAAGATGCATCTAAATTTCTTTATGGTATGAGGGCAACTAGAAAGAGGTCAGACAGTTGGAATTGAAATGGTTTTAATAAAGTCTTTATAAATGCCCTATTTATGGAAGGCTGGAGGGTATTGTCTAGTCGGTGTCTAAAGTGGCCATGTATTAAGCGAGTGGATAAGCCCTCGGAGGAAGCCGATTAAGGAATCCAGAGAAGGGCTATCTTCTGTATCTGAGCCATTGATCTGATTGTGGGAGGTCAGGCTGCCAAGTAGTGGGGATGAGGCAACCAGTTGTCGCTGCTGATCAAGATTCAATCTCAGGAACTGAGAGAGCATCCAGCCATCAATGACTACAGCTGATGGGGACATGGAAGACTGTTGCCGGTGCAGATGATAATCATTGCCAAGCAACGGCCGAGTGAGAGGGAAGGCCGCCAAAACCTTCTGTAGTTTAAGGAGGGGCCCCAGGGTGTCGTGTGGGAGAGGCGACACCGTAAAGACGGTACCAAGCATGGTACAACCAATTGCTGCCCAGGATGAAGAATCTACCCTGCGAAGCCGCGTAGCACCTTCGCCGAGGTAAAAGGAAAAGAATTCTGTAGCGCCAGGCTGGACTTTCCAGTGAATGTCTCCCTCGGGGGCCTTGGCTCCAGGCGAGTCTAGGCGGAGCCCAAACAGACTACCCCCCACCCGATCACATCCAAGGCCCAGTGTATCGTCCAATTGAATGCAGGAAACAACCCGTCGAGAATACCGACCCGAATTGGCAAAGTTTAGTGATTTCGTTTCATCGAGTCGAAAAAAGAACAGAGAGAATGGCTGAGTAGCTACAGCAAGCGTCTGCTGTGACGCTGACAGAGCAAGGATCTCGGCGCCAACGGAGCGTGTATTCTTATTTTCCAAGGTGACTTCTTGCAAGCCATTGTCATAGGAAGGGTAGAAGACAGACAAATGAATGCTGGAGCCAGCGGCAAGGAAATCGCCAGAAAACTGCTCTAGGCAGTAAACCATTTTGTCTGTAGGGTAGTACCCCACCCGGCTGAAAACCAAGTCCCCAATATCATTGACTTTCAGAAGTAAACTCAAGATGGCACCGCCGTAGTGGGTCTTGATGCCAACAAAATAGAGGGAGTGTCGTGGGATTGGCTTTGGCCGCAGAGGATTCTGGCGGTAAGCCAATTCGGCATCCCAGTGAAGGAAGCAGTAAGCCACCTCGCCAGGCGAGAAACGAAACGTGCAGCGAACAGCACCTGTGCTTGGATCAAGCCCCTGGAGCGCACTGGTGCCCCTTACCGGTTCAGATACCAAAACCACTATGGAAGCCAGGGTATTATTGTGATGCAGCCGTTTTGGCGTCCCCTGTACATTTAGTTTGAGGGCGTGAGGGGCCGGCGAGGGCTCAACAGAAGTGGCAAACAAACTAAACTCACATTTGTCAATCTGGCCGGCATGGATAAGTCCAAGGGTGCCAGGGCGGCTGGCTGCGGGTGGAAATGCAATGGCACCAAGCAAGGAAATCTGGCGAGGAAAAAGCAGCGGGTCGACAGAAGAACCTTGTGGTCCAAACAAAATTAAGCTGATGGTGTCTGACACCACCAACACCTGTGATTCAGACATGAAAGAAAGAGTTGCTGGAAGGTAGCCAACATCCCATCGCTCCTTTATAACTAAAGCCCCATCCCACGAAAAGCAAAGCACAGTCCCATCGGTCAGACCTGCCAGAAGGGTGCTGGACTCGGAGTGGTAAAGAATTGAATGGGGAGTAGAAAGCTCTGGGCTCTGATACTGACGTAAATCAAGCTCATACCGAAGAGTGCCATCCATCTCAATTAAACGGATGCTTGGGAGATACGTCCCAGCAACGATCAGCCTCTGCTTGGCAAGTAACGCCAAGCATGATACTTCAACATGCAGGTTCGTTTGGAAAACAGGGACTAAACCCATGCTTCCTTGACTGAACTTGGCTTGTTGAAGAGTTAGACACGATGCGGTGGCTGTAACTATGTAAGACTCTTGGATAGCGGCATGTAAGATTCTGCCTTGCGTGGCCCAGCTTTTCCTATCACATTCGCCCAATAGATGGATGCCACTTGTAGTGACTTGAACTAAAGTGCTGTTAGTATCTACAACTACTGGAGAAACAAAAATGGAGCCCAAATCAGAGTGAAGCTTCCAGCGTGCTGTGAAGTCTTCCAAGCCGTTAGAATAGACTAGTACGCGAGTTGTATCTGCAACGCTAAGGCATATGGCATACAAGCCATAGTGTTGAAAACAAGACAGTTGGCATATTGGTGCTGGCAGGGAAGTTATGAGTTTAATTTCTGAGGCAAGGTATCCAAACCGCAAGCAGTGAATGGACCCATGGGGATGGACGCCAGAGCAAGTGTAAAGGATAGATTGTGCACGGCTGGTCGTGGATACCTTCATATCCTTTTCTATAAACAGGGAGGAGGGGTAGTTGCTATATTGAGATGGTTTAACGTGGATATCAGATGCTGGCCCATATCCAAAATCCAACACAGGCGCCCAGTTGGAAAGCTTAGCATCAGCGACTAAAGCAAGGCTATCGGCTTCGCGAGAAACCCATAGCAGGCCTCCATCAGAAAAATCCCCTGAATAACAAAGAAGGTCCCAGCTGCCAACAGTGGCAAGCACCGCCATGCTAGAGCCAAGTGCCACGTCAGAAACCCTCCCCAGCTGAGTTAATTCAATTGGATTTTTAAAGCTTGCCCTTCTGCCATCGCTTCGCGTCACTCGGAGTCGATACAAGTAGCCCTTTTCACTGCCCAGGTAAATCACGTCCCCACCCTTGGGGCATGCCCAGCCAGTGATTAGGGGCACTTGGGAGTCCTTTGGGGTGGGCGGTAGATTTAACCTGGGGAAGGCAATGTCCCCCGAGGATATTTGGTCTGACGTCACCAGCAGCAGTTGCGTCTCCGTTACTACAAGCAGCGCCTCGGGATAAAAGGCCAGCGGAATCAGGTGCAGAGGCAGTCCGTCACCAGTCGCCGTCACTGAGAAAATTAAATATGGCATGCTCCCAGCTGATGCTCACACTGTTTCCTAAGGGCAGGCGGGAAACTTGGTCGGCCACCTTTGACATGTCCCTGTTAGGGAAAAAGAACTCGTACATGACAAGGTTGGCACTCTTGTCCATGTCGTCAAACACAATCAGGACAAGCACAGGCCGGACCACCCCCGGAATGGATGGCGAGGAGATAGGGTGCAGATAAGTCATGCCCCAGATGATCCCTGGCAGTGGGAAGGTTCGGTCCTAGAGCTTTAGCTGGTTTCAACCATTTGCTTACAATTATAACTTCAGAAGTCACGTCAGAGCCAGGAAGTAATTCTGGAACGAAAAACACTCGAAATTTGCTCAGCCAGGCGGCAACGGCAAAGGATCGAGACCTTTATATCAGCACTTATCTTTTGTTGAACTTACTGAGGATCTACAGCAATACTTCGTCCCAGATATTGGTAATGCTGTCCAGGGTGATCCAACAGGATCTACACCAATTTTTAATACAGGTCACTAACTAATTTGAAATAATAATACCAAGTCCTGGAATGGAACCATGTAGGTAGAAGGATCATTATCATCTTTTTTAAAAGGTATAACAAAATTTCAAATCTTCTTGGATTGATTTTTACACCAATTGTCAAAAAGAAACTAGTAGGTGACGCTTAACCTTTAGGTTTGATCCAAGAGGTGATTAGGGAAACATGAATAAAAATAGCTATGCTTATAATCAACTGAGAACTTGAGGTAGAAGAAGTAAATATCCCTTTTTAGATAAACTATATTTTAATTCTAGACTGGCTGAAAAATATGCATCTACTTTGAAAAACTTTAAAAATTCGAATGAACCATAAAACTTAAAAGGGCCAGGTTAGGCTTGAAAATAATCAATAAAGTAGCGTGATTAAAGAAACAGGTTCAAGAGAGATATAAATAGGAGGAAAAGCTCAAATCCTAATAACCCCTACCATACCTGATGTACAAGTTGGAACCTCGGTAAAGATATTTCAACTGGCCCTGCTTCTTGAGGGTTTTCAATGGATATCATGGATAGCATCCCTGAATCGGAAACGATTAGGACTAGATCAAGCTTTGGTCGCATGATATTTCGTGGGTCGCTGTAGGTTCCAGGGAAAACCTTGATATCTTTGATTGTGCCAAAAACGGGAAGGTCAATCAAACTGCGGGTGTGGATCTGGGGCTTTGGTGAAAGCTTTTGATCTTTAACCAAAGGATTCTCCAAGGCAAGATCTTCCATCGCGAACATATCCTCGGATCTATCCTCATACTCTTGAATTTCCGGGAAAAATGTCAACCAGCAAAAGCTCAAGGTGAGTTTCCTTGCCGAGAATAACTTGAGCTTGTAACTCTTGCGGCCCGTCGTGAAGGAAGAAGCTTCCTGTTACAATGTTGCGGATGACACACCCGTTAATAAGAGGTCGGACTAACACCCCTTGAGGCCCATCCTGAGCCGGCAGTGGTCCATCCATACTTTCAAACCTGAACAAGCAAGAATTAATAACAGTTCAGCCATGCTTCTCAACCCACCGGAAAATTATTCACCTTCGCATCTCTCTTTGCCTCGTTAATTTATTCCCTAAATCCACTCAGCTTTATCCCTTATGACTAAGAATCCCCCTTAAGGCTCGACCAAAGCCAACCATCTCCGCAGCGACGTAATTCCTTCATTTCCTCACTCAACACCAAAGCTATCTCATTCAATGTGCCCCATATCGTCTCATAATTAATGCCATCAGCATTTCCCTTCCAAAGTCTACTAGAACAAGCATTCCCAACCACTCCTCTGTTAAGTCATTTCTCATTGTCCTTTTAAATAAAACATATCATTCCAATCTTAAGATTATCTTCTTGTTTTGAATCCCTTCACACCTTACCCAATTGAATCTCACAGCTCATTTAGTTTAGAACCAACCAAACCTCTTCCATTTAAATAAGATCATCCCAACAAACTGTAGTCTTTACAGCTAAACCAAATCAAGCTCAGTCCACAGCATATAGAAGTCATACCCTGATCAAATCACCAGTGCCACACATCTTAGTTTCATCAATCTTTATGATCCCATACACAGAACAACCCCAAATCAATGTATACATGCTATCAGCAATACACAAGGGATACCAAGCAAAGTAAACTTGATCCAGCTATGTTTTCTCCATATGGACGCATACCATTTCTTTGGAAAAGCCATATTTAGAACACATAGTTATCAAACACAGAGCACACAAAAGTCACACACAAGGAAAACCCAAGCAAATAACATTGCATCCCCACTTTATTTTTATTGAAATCATGCCCCAAAAAGGAGAGAGAAACATCCATAGTCAACCCATATCAACCACACAAGCATGAATCTCTCTCTTTATTAAGATTCTATTGCACTTTTTAAATGGTTCTTACAGTTAACCATAATCCTTCATTTCTTTACTTCCCGTACCAGGAGCTTATGGCAGGCAACAACCAGGAGCAAGGGGATAATACAGTGAGTGTTTAGACCCCAGGCTTTAACTATCCCCAGGACAACAATGGAGCTCTATGTCTTTGTCAGTGAACCTAGCAGCCTGTTGTTTGAACATCACATGCAGATCATTGCTTACCAGGGCAATCATCAGGCCTATGTATATAAAAATGCCAGAACCCATCCATCTCTGGCCAACTGTACCCTCATTTCACCAGATAATCTACCCAATCAGCATCCATCCTTTCTCAGAGAGCAGATTTAAGTACAGCATCAAAGAAGAGATGAAAAATTGCAATCAATCAGATCTTTAAGATAACTATGACCTTAAACGCAAGAGGCTGGACTTTCTGGCAATTGCTGAACCCTTTGAGTCACCCAAGCAACAATAATGAAGGAGTTTAATGGGGTACACAAGTGTGAACCCCTATCAGAAAAAAGCCTATATGTTTCAAAAAGATATCCCAGTGTACAGAGGCTTCTTTTATCATGCTGCTATCCTTAAAAAACAGCCCTGGCATCAAGCTCACTCAGGCCAGGTACTGACTGGGCCATCATGGTATTTGGGTTACCAAGAAGATGGTCCAGGTGTGAATGTGTGAAGCTGCAATTGCTGTGAAACCATTCTCTAATCATTGTAAAGATGATTGGGTTGAATCCAATTGTACGCCATACAGCCCAGATAGGTGATGTTGTCTTGACAACTCATCACATCGAAATTCTGGGGTATAAATTTTATATCCTATTACAGACTGACCATAACTTGCCAGGATTATGGCCCAAAAAGAGCTGCAATGACATAGTGGTAAGAAATACCCCCAGGATGATTTTGTGGGGGGTTTCTGACAGCTTTCCTAGGAAAGACAGTATTTTTATTGGACTTTGGCCCATTATTCTGGCAGGTATAGATACAAGCCTGTCATGAAGGCCATGCTAGAGATATAAAAGTCAACAAGGGCCAACTATAGGATATATATGAGTTATTAAACAAAAGACAACAAGAAGGTAAAGGATCCCATCCAAGAGGCAGGATTACAGTGCTTTATACAATCACCATGTCACATTAGGTTTCATAATGCCTGGAATTACTTGCCCTAGTTGCAAGTCTCTGTTGTAACTGTGCTGTTTTAGCAGAGTTACAAGAGGGAAAATATTTAGAAGCTAGATAATAATCTTTATTGTGAGATAGGGATTATATAGTTATTATGAATCAAGGATAAGAGGAACATGATTGTGTTAATCACGTGATTGGATGAGGAAGGGGATGGCTTGATCCTAGTAATGAGTCAAGCGCCAAAACAAGGTATCCACCGTAAGGGATCCTTGTTTGTTTGTGTTGTTGGATTTGGGAATTCAAGTCAACTTCCTAGTTTGGCTATAAGCGACTGGGCAATTGGATTGCGGGTTGCAAACCTGCTTACTTGAAACCTTGCTGGCGGGTTGAGCCTGCTGTTTCAACACCCCCCAACTGAAGGTTGGCCTCCTCTGGGGATAGGTTGTTGGGAGCCCTGGTGCCATATTGCACCAGCTGTTGCTTGGTGGCGGGTAGAACGTCTCACACCATTTTTGTCTTGCTTTGCAGGGCCTTAGACAGTCCTGGCGGAGCACTTTGTCTTGTTTACGTTTTCTAAGCCCTTGCCCAAGGTAATTGTTGTTTTTGTTTACCTTTAGGATGATGGCAGGGCCCAATTTTTCTGGCTGTAATTTGCTTTTATTGGGATTCCTTACTCAGACTTTGTCACCGACCTCATGTCTGTCTCAGATGGGAACAAAGGTATTTTGGAGGCATTTTTCCTCTCTTTCCAATTGATCACTATTGGCCTGGATGATTTGAGGGTCCAAGCAAGGCGGGACTTTCCTGGGTATTTTCAGCTTGGGTCCTGATAGCGCTTGGATGATGTTGGGCTGTGTGCCATAGACCAACTTGAAGGGGCTTTTCCCGGTGGATCTGTTCATGCAGGTCCGGCATACAAGTAATGAAGTCAGTAGCTGCTTATACCAGTCCTCAGGTCTCCCAGCGGTGATTTTGGCTAGGGCCTGCACAAGGCTGCCATTCAGCCTCTCCAAGCGTTCATTGACCTGAGGATGGTAAGGTGTTGTCACCGTGTGCTGGACCCCATTTTTGGTGAGGTAGACGTTGGTATCCTCAGAGGTCAATTCTTTGCCTCCATCAGTTATCAGGAGTTCTGGCTTTCCAAACTTGCTGATGATTTCTTTTCCTAGGAATTGTTGCATGGCATTGCCTGTGTGGGATTTTACTGCTTGTGCCACTGGCCAGCAAGTGGCAAAGTTGATAGCAGTGATGATATATTTCTTTTTGTTGTGCTTTTCTGGCATGAGGCCTACAATGTCCAGGGCCCACCCTTTGAAGAGCAGTTGTGAGCGGATAGGCAGTACCAATTTAGGAGGGGGATTGCTTTTTGCAAATTTCTCACATAATTCACATTGCTCAAGGACTTCCTGGACATCCAGGTATAGGGTTGGCCACCATGCTTTGTGTTAAGAAATTCATAGAGGTTATGGCTCTTGGTATGTACTAGGTCTCTATGGTGACG
Organism: Entomophthora muscae; assembly: GCA_014839935.2. Lineage (NCBI taxonomy): Eukaryota > Fungi > Entomophthoromycota > Entomophthoromycetes > Entomophthorales > Entomophthoraceae > Entomophthora > Entomophthora muscae. Next base: position 5,220 of record QTSX02002888.1, on the reverse strand, counting down.
TAGGATAGTGTTCACTTGCTGATGCGCAAAGTATAAAGGTATGGTGGTTCCATCAGTCATTTTGTGGTGTAGGGTTCTGTACACGCCTGCAAATAAGTGCTTGTTCTTGATTACTTTTTCCTTTGAAATGTCAGTGGTCCCAGGGAGGAAACCCTTGTCCTTTGTTTGGAGTACCAGGAGAGGCCAGTCTGGGTCAAACCCATTTTTGCCTCTTGTGGCTCTAACATATAGGCATGAGAGTGCATCTGCCATGGAAAGTTCTGCACCAGGTTTGTACTGTATGATCATGTAGAATCTTTTCAGGAGTTCCATCCATTGTGCTTGTTGGTGGGAGAGGTTTACCTTGGTTTTAAAGTATATGAGTGATTTGTGGTTGATCAGGGCTGTAAACTCTTCCTGGCGTTTCAAGTAACAACACCATTTGACTAGGCAGTGTACAATGGCCAACAACTCTTTATTGTGGATAGGGTATTGACACTTGCCGACTGTCAGTTTGTGTGATTTGCAAGCTACAGGCAGGAATTTGTCATTGTTATTCTTGATTTGTAGTACTCCCCCAATAGATGTGTCTGTGGCATCTGTCTTCATTTGATATTCACCATCACATTTGGGATATTATAGAATGGGTGCTGTTGTGAGTTTCTCCTTGAGACGTCTGAAGCAAAGGTCACATTGGGGGTCCATACAAACTTGGATTTGGTGCCATTTATGGCAGACAGAGGTGCAATCAGGACGCCACAGTCAGGTACAAACTGTTGTACATAGGCAACCATTTCCAATAATGTGTGGAGTTCTGACTTGTCCTTTGGTGGTGGCATTTTTCAAATGGCCTGTATTTTCTGACTATCAGGTTTAATGCCATCTTTCAAAACTACATGTCCCAAAAAGGGCAGATGCTTGCAAAAAGAATTGGCATTTGGAGGGCTTGGCTAGCAGCTTATGTTGCACCAGGGTAGCACAGACTGCCTTCAAGTCCTTGTGGTGTTGTTCTGCCAAGGGGCTATAGACAATAATGTTGTCCAGGTAGACTAGGGCATGCTTGACTATGTGCAGGGCAAACACCTCATTCATGAAGGTCACAAAGGTTGACGGGGTGTTTATTATTCCAAAGTTATGTACCACACACTTGTACAAATTTTATTTAGTGTGTAAGGCTGTTTTGGGGATATCTTCCTCCTTGATACAGATTTGGTTGTAGCCTGAGGTTAGATCAATCTGGGAGAAGACTGTGGCACAGCCCAGGGCATTGAAGAGGTTGTCAATGAGTGGGAGCAGGTAGCAATTCTTGATGGTGACTTCATTGAGGGCTCAGTAATCTGTGACCAATTGGAGGGTACCATCTTTCTTTGCCACAAAGAATACAGTGGCGCCAAAAGGAGACTGTGAGGGGCGGATAAGTCCTTTCTCAAGTGCCTCTTTTAGATAGGCACATAGGGTGTTGTCTTTGTTTGGGGTGAGTCAGTAGATGGGTTGCGCCTTAGGTACAGCTCCTTTGAGTTGGATGGAGTGTTGGATGTGTTTTTCTGGCGGCAACCCTGGTAGAGCCTCTTTGAATATTTCTGGGTGGCAGTCTACCATTTTGCGGTCCTGAGGAGTAGTGGTGTCCTGGTGATCTTTGAAGTGTATGATCTTTTATTGACAGGAGTCCCAATCAATTGCCTTGAGGTTCTCCTTTTTGTCTAAGGTTTCAGTAATGTGTACAAATACATGGTCACGTAGAAATTGATCCACTGATTCAGGGTAGATCTGGTGATTGACGCCTTCACGCTTGATGGTTAATACTGAGGTTGCCCAGTCTATGTGGGTGTTATTCCTTTGTAGCCAGTCCAGTTCCAGTACAACATCAAATTTGGGGAATTCAATGACAGATCCCTGGATAGTGGAGTGCAGGTTCTCTATCATGATGGAGAAGGGGACTGTTTTCTTTTTCACGGCAATGTGATGTTCATTGGCTAAGAAAATGTTTTTAATCCATGAAAAATTAGTGGACAGCTTGAACTTGTCTACAAAGCTGCTGTTGAATAGGGTTCAGTTGGCACCTGATTCCAGGAGTGCTGAGCCTGTAGAACTTAAAAAGCGGAAAGGATAGGACATCAGCTTATTGGGATATCTGGCAATGGTGTAGAGCACTGGGTCTTCTGAGGGCACTTGGATCATTGGAAATTGGTCCACGTTCTTGGGGGCAATAATCATTATTGGGTGAGTTAGAAATGGTGCAGGGAGAACTTGGCTTGCTTAGTGCTCTCTCTGGGCTTTTCTCTCATTGTGATTGTCTTGTGTGGATGTGACACAAAAATGAGTACAGTTTGACTGACTGTTGTTCCTGTTTTCATGTCCATTGGTGCCTGCAGATTTATGGCTTGTGTTGCTGCTGTTGCTCCCAGGGGGTGGTCAACTCAAACGCCCAGTTGAGTGAGAATATTTGTGTCTCTCTCTTCCCAGTTTGCGCTTTGTGAAGGGCGTCAGATGTTTGCTCCGCCTTCTCATCTTCACAGTATAGGTTTTGCAGATTGGTTACTTAGTCCAAGTTGATGTGTCTCATTACTTCTGACTTGAGTGCATTGTAGTACATGAGATATGTGGCTGGAGTTTCAAATGTCATATCTGCAGGGGCACATAGGCAGAGTTCTTCATAAGTGTGTGTGATTTCTTTATGGTGCCTGTCTGTGTCACGCTCTTCACTTGGCAGATAATCACAAGGGCAGTGTCCTTCAATACAAACTGCACCAAGAAATCTTGTTTAAAAGTGTCCCAGTCTTTCACGGTGTGATCTTCATGCCACTTGTTGCACCAGGTACCAGTGTCATGCATGAGTTGGATGGATATTTCTGCAATCCAAAAGCGTTGTGGGCATTCCATCTGCGCCAGCTTGCTTTGAGAAGATTGGATCCAGGCTGTGGCATTATTGCCATTGGCTCCAGAAAATGGTTCAAAGGTGGCACTTTGAAGTTGTTGGGCCACATACACAGGAATAGATCCTTCTTCTGCTGTGGCGTGGGACAGGATGATAGGTGCTTGGAAGAATCCCTATGCTAACAGAGAATTGAAGGCGGGGACTGGTACAAGCATGTTCTGGTACAGGATGAATCCTTCTGGTATCTTGGTACCTGGAAGGTATGGCGTCTAGTCTACCGGGAGGACAGACATGATTCTTTTGTAGATTTGTTGACTGCAACAAGCACAGGCAACAGGAAGAATTTTAAAGGAAAAAATGGGATGTGAAACCTACTTCTGCTACCAATGTTGTAACTGTGCTGTTTTAGCAGAGTCACAAGGGAAGAAATATTTAGAAGCTAGATATTAATCTTTATTTTGAGTTAGGGACTATATAGTCATTGTGAATCAAGGATAAGAGAAACATGATTGTGTTGATCACATGATTAGATGAGGAAGGGGGTGGCTTGATCCTAGTAATGAGTCAAGCGCCAAAACAAGGTATCCACTATAAGGGATCATCATTTGTTCATGTTGTTGGATTTGGGAATTCAAGTCAACTTCCTAGTTTGGCTTTGAGTGACTGGGTGATTGGATTACGGGTCGCAAACCTGCTTACTTGGAACCTTGCTGGCGGGTTGAGCCTGCTGTTTTGACAGCTCAAAATTTGGGTAACCTGTTAACCAGGTTAACTAATTTGACAGATCTCACCAAACTGTTGATTGGAAATAGGTTACTGCCACTCTGGGTTGCCATCTAGATTTGATCCCCTCTTTTAAGTTGACACTGATAAATATATGTAATCTGAGAGTCACCCAATACAACCTCATTTATCAGAAAAGTCAACAGAAATTAGTCACTCAAGAGTTTTTTGTGTACTGGATGAGGTACTCTTTGAATGATGCAGACAGAATAGAAGCCATGGATCCAGGTGGTTTGTTTAGTCAAAATTTGGTACTGTTGAGTATATACTTCTGGGAAGTATAATAAACAAGATAAAGAGGAAAATTAAGAAGAGAATGATACTTTATTAGATATGAGCTTAGAGTATTATATAGTATCATGGGAAGCCATATACTGTCCATGTATGTCATGGCAGCCATGGGTTTGTCCAAGTAGTGTTCCGCTTAGGACTCAAATATTTTGATCCCCATAATAGATGGGCAAATGATGAGTGTCACTGACTTAATGATTAGTCAGGAAATCATTTGGAGAGTCACTTGGGGAATTGCTTTTCATGAGATAGGGTAATCAAAGATGTTGCAACACTTGGATCTCCAAGAAGATCCAACAGAATTTCCTATCATTTGAATGCAACTAATACATTTAAAATAAACTTTATATTATTACAGTAGTTTTAAAAGCTATGGTGACAAGCAAAAATTCTTCAGATTTAAACAAAATCCAACTCTCAGGTTAAAATATACACTCTGTTAACAGGGTTTATTGGTGTTAATGGGCAAAATGGGTCAACACAGCAACAAAGTACTCACGCGCAAAGCAAAACCATTCAAAATATAATCTGAAATACATGGATTCACAAACAAAATGGTGTGAGTTGAATTTTGGTGTACATATGTTTACTATGTGAATTGGTGACAAAATACACCCAAGTGTGGTGTGTCAAAACTCAATCCAAAAACGAAACACAATAGCAACTCACTATGTAAACAAAATCACTCACACAATGTGTGCAATGTATTATAATTATGAATGATACCAAGGTATCTAAAATAAGACACAAGATCTGAAACATAAATTTTAAAAATATGTGTTGGTGTTTGAATTTGGCAGTAAAATCTAGGAAAATGGGTGGATTTTTTTGAGTATTCTAAAATGGGCGTTGTAAAACCAAAAACAACTAACTAAGAAATAAAAAATCTATAATTGGGATATTGGGTGGGAAAAAATATTAATTGAATATCCATAAACAGATAAAAGCAAAAATTAAAAATAGGGAGTAACTTAATTAAGTTTTATTTAATATTTTATTAAATTCTCAAAATGGAAGGGACACAGTAACAGACTACCATTGCACCCGTTGTGTGCTGCGGTTGCAGTCGCAGTTGCCCCCGCAGGTCAAAGAATAGACTTAGTACAACACAAGTGCCTACTCAGGAGGGAGGCAGGAGAGGAGAGTTCCATAGTGACGCTGCACTGACACAGCCAGTTCAAGGAGCACAAGCTGCTAGGATGTGGAGCATAAACCCTTGGGTCCCAAAGCTGACCCAGAAGCCCACCAAGGTTACCACTGCCAAAACAGTTAGAAACAAGGAGGTAGAACTT